>OX418216.1:34780448-35380448 GCA_948455865.1 Conomelus anceps
TTCGCAGGATGTAGAAGAGGAGTACGGAGACATTCCTGCATGGATATCCACTATCCCCAAGTAGGTAGCAGCTGCTGCCCCGATACAACCCACCTTCCAAGTCAGCACATATGTGCTATCGTGAACAGAACCCCTCCATCTGGCAGTGATTTCCGTGAAAAGCAAATAAAAATTGGGCATTGCAGATTGCTTGCACATTAATAGATAAATATAATTTCCTATTTCTACACAGCTCTGCATCTTGGCCACCAGGAGACTGTATTTTTATGTGAGTGCAGCTACGCACCCAATTACATTGGGAAACCGATGAATTTTGAAAATATCACTTTGTCTGCAAAATGTCCTGATTTGCCGGCATATGAAAAAGATTAACGCGCAATGAGCCAAATATAACGCTCAAAGCTCAAATATAGTCTGAATGGCTGCTGTACCTAATTAAATCGAGATCCATTTTTTTTAACTAACACAAACACTACCTGGCTCACAAATCATAACAAAACTTCAAACACTAATTTATCAAACATTATCAGCTGTTCATTTAACGATTCGATAAATATTTATAGGCAGGATTTTGGCACTGTGGTTTATTGAGAGAGTTATCGATTCGATAAGTTTGTTGACTGTTCAAGAAACGCAATTATCATGTTTATGGATTCAATAGAGTTATCGAACGACTGAGAAACCGGGCATAAGATTGTGGAATTAATAAAAATTTATTTGAATATCTAAAAAAAATTCTTATAACTTTTCAATGATTTGTAAGATTTTTCTTCATCAGGTTTTGTTTCCAGGTTTTGATATATAGTCAGGGACGGCTTTACAGGCTTGCGAATAAGGCTGGCTCCTGGGGCTGCCAAGTTATTACATTATAAGATTATTATTGATTAACTCTCAAATAACTCACAAAAACATTAGATAGAAATAATCATAATAATATAAGATAATAAAGAGATTTCATAAACCTACGCTATCACCCAGTGGTGGAACCATGATCTTTCCAAGGGGGGGGGGGGGCTGAAACGCCTGGGAATATGGAATACCCTACAAGCAAGAATAAAAAAAAAACATTTGTGTAAAATCAGTGGCGGATAAAGTATTTTCCAAGGTGGAAAATATTATACATCATATAACTATGGGAAGTGATACGTCCGAACGGTTAGCGCCGCTATCTGTAACTCAGATAAGATAAGTCACGGCGCTCGTTGACAGAATCTGTAGCGGTGACCGATGAATAATCAAACATTATCAGCTGATTTGATGTAGAAATACAAAAGTCACTGCACAGTTACGATGTCAAAAAACAGCATCACCCGTCTTTACTTCTCCAAAGTTATCAACGATTTTGCTACAAAAATAAAAGTTATATTTCGCTTTATATTTAATATGATGTGATGGTGATAATCATTAATCAATGTTTCTTTTGATCAGTATAATTTGTATCAATATCATTAAGGTTAATATTATTTGTATTAAAATATATTAATCAAATAAATGAATAAATTGTTCCTAAATCACAGTTGCTTCGAATATATAGCCTACTGAATACTATGACAATTTATTATATTATTTTATTATTCAATTGAATTATTTATTTATTGATATTTCATTGTAAAACATTTCATACTAGAATTTGTTTTTATTATTCAATGTAAGAAAAGCCTGTTGTGATATTTTGACAGGCTTACGCCATTATTAAATTCACAATATTACAAACGGAAGGGCCGCCAAATGCGTTTTGCTTGGGGTCGCCAATTGTCTTGAGATAATTACTGATATAGTACCTACTATTTTAAAGAATATTGTAGTTAGCCTATATCTCATAAGAGGTGGAGGAGAGGTTTATTGGTCTTTGAACCTCATAGGGATGGCTTGCGAACCAGAGACAAATAAAATGTATAACCTAATATGTATTCAACATGAACCTTCTTCCACAATTTATTCTCTATTAAAAAGCATTAATTCGAATTGAGAAAATTTTGAATTCAGACAAAAGTGTGGAAAAATCAAGTTTGGATCAATTTACTATATACCGAGTAGTTTTGACCGGTGACAGTTAACATTGGCGGATTACTAAAAACTGAATTACAAGCCACTAGTACTGGGGTGCCCAACTGTTCTCGTAGGCAAGCAGTTCGCGAGCAAAAATCGGGATTTTTCCCCCTGATTTCCACATTTTTTGGGCGGAAATTTTAGTTTTTTTCTATTCCAACAGGGTCAACATTTTCATTTTTTTAAATGTTAATAGTTTTGGAAAATTCTTTTTTCTATCAGATAGAAACCGAAAAATTTGTACTAAATGTAATTTGAACGCTTTTTGATACCGTAATTCACTTGTGTTTGGGGGGAGGTGAAAAAAAAAATTTCGTTCAAAAACGGGGGGCTAAAGAAATTTTAAACTTTTTGTTTGTGAGTAATTTTAGCTTTTTTGATTGGAAGTGTAAGGTAAGTAGGTGCAGAAGTTCAATATGCCTTGTTACCGCTAGAAAAGTCAAAGGGGTTGGAGAAAATTTCGAAAACTTTAAGAAATGTTTTTTTTTTTAATTGGTTTATTTGTTTCTCGAAACAGTTTTACATTTTTTTGTCATTTTTTTTGTTCAGTCAGCCTAAACAGTAACATAAAATTATTCCTATGATAACAAAATCTGCCCTTCTTGCAGTCTAGAGAAAGAAACATTAGAACATTTCCTATTTAATTGTTCGGTTTATCAGGAGGTGAGGGAGAAATACATTGCTAATTTTGTGCATAATATAGTCAATGAGGGTGATAAACTTTTGGTGTTGTTATCGAACTTCACAATGAGTAAAATACTCAGTATTTACTCCTATATCACTGATTCACTGGAAAGAAGAGGCTATCCTCTGGTTTGTTATGATTGAGTCATCTATTCTGTTTCCTTTATTCTGTTGGTTTTGTTATACTTGTAATACTTGATAGCGTTTATTGTTGTTTTTATTCTTGTGCTTGTTAAACAGTAATTTTTGTGACTCTCTATTTGTAAATTTCACTTCGTACATAAACTGTAGTTCTGATAAATTATTATCTATTAATCTGAGCTTGTTATACGTTACTTGTGCTGTGCTTTTGATAATTTGTTACATTATTTATTGTTTCTAGTCATGCTTTGTTTACTATTGCAGTTATAACATAACAAAAAAGGTATTGTGTCGAATATTATGATAAAAAATGGCGGAATCAAAATCAGAATTTAACCTTGGAAGAGTCAAAAAATTAATTTGTATTGTTATTTTTCTTATATTTGTAATTTTTGCATGATTGTTGAGTAGTGCAACTCTGTTTGTATAGGGCATGGCCCTGTTGACAAATAAAAGATTATTGAATTGAAATTATTCCTAGAAAAAGTTAACGGAAGTAAACACATAGATGGAAATGAAACTTCCTCAAAATGTTAAATTACGGGAAAAACATTGTAGAAACGTATTCTATCTATTTTTCTATTTAACATTTTTACATGAATTCAAATTTATTTTTATTTCAAATAATATTTTATCACATAATCTAAATAATTTAGTTATAGAGCCTTATTAATATTTTGGACAAAATGAAATGAGACGGGATTCGCAATAGCAGTATACTTTAGAGGCAGTCAACCCAATCGTCATTATTATTGTAGCCGGCAGATTTGTCATCAGATCAGAGCACGCAGTAGCAGAGAAAAACGTAAAATGTAATGAGATCTGGCAATAAGGCTTGATCCGGCAACAGTGCTGAAGGGTTAGCATGCATATTATCCGAAGGAGCGAGCATTCGCGTGTAGATGATGTTGCAGGAATGAAGAAGTGACGGATGGAGGGAGTGATGATGAGTGAGAGCGAACAGAACAGAGAAAGTAGAGAGGGAAACACTCTACTCTCTAGGCGCTATACCTACGCATTCTAGCGCATGTTTTTGGAACTTAGCGTGAGCAGTCTGGTTTAGTTGTCTGTGGCTGGATGCTCCACAGTGCAAGCACCCATACGCAGAAAAAAACTGTGGGTGTTTTGTTTCCTACTGTCTAGGCGCAAAAGTTTTCCGGTGTCTCTAGGGAATCTTAATTATAAGTCAAATTATCAAATTCAGGTTTATTTCAAACAACAAATAATATGTACAGCAATCTTTTAGTGTAAAATTAAAAAAGGATCACTAGCTTAAAAAATAAATACAATCTACTGCTACTAAAAGATGAAAAGAAATACAAAATAATTAATCCCTACATAGGCATTACTGCCTGTGCGCGAGAATGAGTCCACAGGAAGGTCATACATGATCAATAATACACAACTCATTGGAGCTATGAAATGAAAGCCTATCAATAATAACAAAAATAAAATGCTTCAAAGTCACATCCAGCCCCCCTCCCACTGTGGCCCAAGGACTCCCCCCATTGAAACCCCCAGCCCCCCCCCCCAAACTGTAGCCCACGGAACCCCCCCTCCATTGAAATCCAAAAAAACCCGGCACCAACACCCCCAATCGTAAATCCCCCATGAATCTCTCTAAAAAATGGAGAACACAAACAGGCGCACAAGCATTCACACGCAATCTCACACACACACACACACACACACACACACACACACACACACACACACACACACACACACACACACACAGAGCAGATGAGAAAGCCTAGCCAATTGATACTTGAAGGAGATTCTAGAACCTGTACACTGAGGTTATCAGTCTATCACAATTCTCCTTTCTGCCGACATTCCTAATCCAGTTTTTAATTACTATTTTAAATGTTGATATTTTGTACTTGTTAAAGTCTTTTACAGCTACTGGCAAATTTTGAACAAGAACATGGGCTATGTAGAATGAATTAGTTATGAAAATGGTTCTATTCACTCTAGGCATTTGTATATTGCTATGTGTTAATCTTCTTGTGGCGTGATTATGAGTAATGTTATGAAGTATATCTGAATAATTTTTAAATATATAGATTGCCAAAGTTTTAACATACAATTGTCTTATATCAAATACTCCCATCTCATTGAAAATTGCATCTGATGAGTAATCAATGGGCTGATTTAAGCAATGGGCTGCCACAGAATTTGAAAAAAGAAAATATCAAGAGCAGACTATGATAAATTTACAGATCTAGTTTGCAAAACAACAGAATCTGTTATAAAAATAGAAACGCGTGCAATAACAGTTAGCCAATTGGCAGTGAATATAAATTCAAGTAGCCCGAAATTGGAAGAATCTTTGAATAATCTTAGTAGGTCGGTGCAGGAAATAAAAAAGCATGAGCCTGTTAGTTTCGCGGAGGTAATCAAACTGCCAAAGAAAATTACAGCTGTGAAAGATTCGACCAGTAGAACTAGTGTTCAAAAGATTCAACCAAAAGAACATATAGTCCTGTTAAAGCCATCAGAATTGAAAGGTAATGATAGGGAAAGTAGCGAAAAGATTAAAAAAACGTTGAAAACCAATATCCCCAAAAAAGAGAATATTAGAATTGAAAAAACTGTTAATGTACGAGGAGGAGGTCTTCTGCTTGTTTTGGACACACTGGAGGACAAGAAAAAATTACTGCAGAACAAAGGATTGCAAAGCGGGGAAATAAAAATAACAGAGCCCCAAAACAAAAACCCAAAAGTAATTATATATGACGTCCCATCAGATATAAATAAAGAGGAACTTCCTGAGATTATCTTTGAGAAAAATTTCAGCAACATAGGAATATCAAAACCAGATTTCATTAAGGGTTGTGTACCAGCATTTAAGTTAGGCCCTAAGAATAAAGATACACTCCATTGGGTATTGGAATGTGACCCAGAAATGAGAAAACATCTCATTAACAAGGTGAAGCTTTTCATAGACTTTACAAGCTGCAAATGTAGCGATTATATAGCAGCACAAAGGTGTTTCAAATGCCAAAGTTTTGGACACATAATGAAACACTGTAAGAAAGAACATGAAGTCTGTGGTCATTGTACAATTGAAGGACACAACGCCAAAAGCTGCCCATCTAGTAAGGAGAACCCAATTTGCAGTAACTGTAAGAAAAATAATAAGCCAGCTCAACATAAAACAAGCGATGTTAAATGTCCGTGTTATATAAAAGCTCTGCAACAAGTCATTGATAGAACCAATTATGGGATTGCTTAAAAAATTTAAAAATAGGATTTTGAATCACGAAATACCAAGTAAAACAAACATAAGCAGGCAAACCGCAATTGACATTGAAGACGTACTTAATAGTATAAACAAACTGAATGTAAATAACCAGACAGCAAAAAGTAGAATATCGTCAATTCATAATTACGCAGAGTACTCAGATATAAATTTAGCATTTGCTTATGTAGGGAAAAAAAAGATACAACTATCAGATGGCCTGTCACATTTACTAAAATCCAAATCGCTGATGCTACAGGAATGGAATGACCTTACGTCGATTAGTTTACAAAATAGATCACCTATCTCATTCAAAACAATATTTTCAACAAACAAACAACAAATACTGAACTTCCTGTTGCCGGTTAATAGTCGTAATGCACTAGAAGAAACGAAAAAAGTCTTGCATGAAATAGATAAGTGGGCATCAACCAATTACCCTCTTGTTGTGGGCATAGACCAATTTAGCCCACTCGCTGATTTTTCTTCTGTTGAGCTGCTCAGTTTCATTCTATCAACACAAAATTTAAAATACATATTTTATTATAGAGGAACCAATTGTATGGATTTTCTCAATATTCCTCAATCAAATCAACCTAGTGAAAAAGAATGTCCAAAGGGTTATGTACCAGAAGACTCCAAACTTAATCATTTTATTAACAGTATGATTGAACTGAGAAATCTACTACAGCAGTATGATGACATTAATGCAGATATATTCAAGGAAACACTAGTAGCACTGCAAAGCAAAAGTATTCATACATCATCAGCGGTCTTTAAAGATATTGTATCGAAGGGTATGAACATTTATGATAATGAATTAAAGAGATTCTTGCTACCAACCATTTCAAAATATAGAATGGGATTCTGTTTAGAGGGACATGGTACTTATGTACCATTTGATAATAAACTTTATACATTCAAAACAAAGGATAAATACATCTTAGTTAGTCGAGACACCCAATTGATGCTTAATAAAGAGTTACTAAATAGTATTCTCAAAGTTGACATAGCAAACTGCAAACTACCCTTAATCAAATGGATAGATGGAGTTCCGGGTTGTGGGAAAACACGCTCAATTATTGATAAACATCAACCAGGTGAAGATCTTATTCTAAGTCAAACCAGAGCTGGAATAAAGGAGATTAGATTGGCTATGAAGGAAAAATGCGGGAATAAAAATTACGACATCATTCATTAGGATTATAGGACAGTATCGTCATTTATAATAAACGGTCCACATAAAAAATATAAGCGTGTTTTCATTGATGAGGCTGTTCTCATGCATGCAGGATTCGTAGGCTTTGTCTCCGAATTAACTGGCGCAAATGAAATAATTCTTATGGGTGATTCAAGACAAATTCCATATATTGAGAGGAGTGGTTTACCAGCAATATGGACTCATATATCTGTTTTCTCAGAGCCAGACTCCTACATGCCAATCACTCAAAGGTGTCCAATGGATGTTTGTTGCCTACTGTCAAACTACTACAAGGATGTCTGCACAACAAACCAAACTCTTCGTTCAATCAAACCAACACTTAGTAATGGAGAATTTCATCAACTAGACCCAGAGACACTAATTCTTACGTTTACACAAGAAGAGAAAAAAATGGTATTAGAAGCAGTAAATAACAGAGCTCCTCCCGGTGCACTCGAAATATTAACAATCCATGAAGCTCAGGGCCTAACGTCCAAAAATGTAATGCTAGTGAGAAAAATTACAAAGCCACTGAAAATATACAATAGTATCCAACATGTGATAGTCGCTCTAAGTAGGCATACGCAATCATTCAGATATCTAACAATAGGAGAAGAGGATTTAATGTTATCTCTAACAAGGAAAATACAGTATGTTAAAAATGTTGATATTGTTAACTGGCACAAAAATAACTACAAATATAAAAATAAAAATGAGTAATCTGATAGAAGAACTAGACCAAATAAATATTGAAGATTACGTGATACCGGATTCAGAAATTGTCAACCGCGATATTAAAGCTTACAACTTAAAAATCTTGAACTTTAACATAAGGAGCTACAATAAAAATTACACCGAATTACTTATTCAATTGGAAGATTTGAAAGTGGATTTTGATGTTATAGTTCTAACGGAATGTTGGATTTCTTACGATACCACTCTAAGAACCATTAGTAATTACACGTCGTACAGAACAGAGAACAATCAGTTACAAAATGATGGAGTAATCATTTACGTCAAGTCCGAACTCCTTGTTGAAATAAAAGAGCCTGTGATTAAACAAGCTAATTGTTTGAATATTCACCTTAAGGTTGGGAGAGATACCTTCGTAATAACTGCACTTTATAGATCTCCATCACATTTGAATTTAGAAGAATTTTTAATTGACCTGAGACAGATATTAGAAGAAAACAGAAGATACCTCCATATAGTTCTAGGAGATATTAACATAAATACACTAGAACCAAACCAGCACAGACAGTTGGAAGATTATGAGAACCTTCTCAGTGAATTTGGGTTTCTCCATTGTATAAAACAGCCCACACGTGTTGGAAATAATACAGCCTCATGTCTGGACCACATTCTAGTAAACTTTAAAAAGGAATTGATACCAATAATATTTCCAAACTCAATAACTGATCATTTTATAACTATTTTAGGATTGAAAAATAAAGCCAGTGACCAGAATAATGAAAAAAAGAAACCTCAGTATGAAAGTATTGATCATGTTAAGCTTTCATCAGCACTGCAGGGGGAAACATGGAATTCTGTCTACCAGCAGGATTGTACTGAGGGTGCTTTGAATGAATTTTTAATATTACTGGATAAATATAGAAAAGAATGTAAAAAAGTAAATATGATTACACATAAAAAAAGGAAAATCAAGCCCTGGATTACAAATGGATTAATAACTTCAATAAGGAAGAGAGATAAACTACATAGACAAAGCAATAATAATAATACAGAAAATATACAACTTAGGGAATATTATAGAAAATACAGAAACCTGCTTGCTAGGCTTATTGAAGATGCAAAGAAACAGTATTTCACGGAGCGATTAGGCGATCTCAAAGATTCAAAACAAACATGGAAAGTAATAAACGAAATTACAGATGATAGAAGGACAAAAACACAAATTAAGGAAGTTATTGTAGAAGGGGAAGAGCTAAAAATAGGTGAGAATGATGTTGATATTGCCAACTCTTTCAACAAGTTTTTCACAAGCATTGGATCTAAACTGGCACAGGATATACTTAAAGAAAACCATAACACAGAAGAGGAACCTCAAGCAACTGGAAATAGCATATGTCAATCTCTTTTTTTTACACCAGTAATAGAAGAGGAAATGATGAAAATAGTTAGCAGTCTTAAAGGAGATAGTGCACCAGGGCCAGATGACTTCCAGCCAGAGCTCTTCAAAAGAAACAGTGTAATTCTTTCCAAACCACTTACATACATTGCAAATAGAATGTTTCAGGATGGGATTTTTCCCCAGCAATTAAAAGAGGCAGTAATTTGTCCAGTCTTCAAAACAGGGGATAGGAAAGATATAAACTGCTACAGGCCGATCTCACTTTTGAACATTCTATCAAAAATATTGGAAAAGTGTATCAAGGTCAGACTGGTTAGTTTCCTGGAGAAGCACAGCATTCTGTCACCAAACCAATATGGATTTAGAGACAAGTGCAGCTTTAATGATGCTATTCAACACATTACTTCAGAAATAATAGAAAAATCAATGCAAAGGAAAAACCAATGGCAGTATTTTTGGATTTGAAGAAGGCTTTTGATACTGTATCACATGATGTGCTGTTGGGTAGACTGAGGAAGTATGGCATACGAGGAGTAGCTTGGAATTTATTCAAAAGCTATCTAACAAACAGAACTCAGTGTGTAAGAGTAAATGGGCACTTGAGTAGCAGACTGGTGGTGGAGTATGGAGTGCCTCAAGGAACAGTATTGGGCCCAATATTGTTTCTATTGTACATCAACCCTTTATGCGATTTGCAGATTGATGGAACGGTCACCACATTTTTGCTGATGACACAGTCCTACTGTTTTCAGGGGCAACATGGGAGATTTGCTGGGAAAGAGCTGAGTTTGGTCTGCAAAATGTGGCACATTGGCTCAACAGGAACCTTCTCACAATCAATTATCAGAAAACGAACTTCCTATGTTTCTCAGCTATGCAACATGGTCAACTCAGTAAGGAAAGTCTAGAAATACAACATGGCCCAGGTAGAGCACCAAGTATGATCCTCAGGAAGCAGTCACAAAAGTATCTGGGAGTGACAATTGATGCATTTCTGCGCTGGGATAAGCATATTGATGGACTCTGCAAAAAACTGCGAAGAACCATCTATAAATTCAGGATGCTGAGACCAGTTGTCAACTTGGAATGTATGCGGATGGTTTATTGTTCCATTGTGCAGTCACTGCTCATGTATGGAATTGTCGGATGGGGTGGAGCCTGTACTGTACATATCAACCCCCTAAAAACAGTGCAGAAGCTTATAACAAAGATCATC
This sequence comes from Conomelus anceps, assembly GCA_948455865.1. Taxonomy (NCBI): domain Eukaryota; kingdom Metazoa; phylum Arthropoda; class Insecta; order Hemiptera; family Delphacidae; genus Conomelus; species Conomelus anceps. Next base: position 34,791,076 of record OX418216.1, read on the forward strand.
ACAAAGAAGCCAACCCGCTACCCCTCTGAGCTTCTGTTTAGTGATTTCAAAGTATTGGATCCCAGACAGCTGTATGCAAAGGAAGTAGCATCTAGGTTGCACAAAGACAAAACTGCCTTCCAGAATAGGAATCACCACCACAACACCAGATACAGGCATCTCCTCATATCAAACAGGGCAAAAAAGGCTCTCTATCAAAGACACTACAACCATCTAGCACCAAAAATCTACAACTTAATTCCTGAAAACATTAAAGCAATAGGACATATCAAAAAATTCAAGCAACAGCTTCATAACTGGCTAATAAATATTGACAGACAGCATATAGAGAGGATTTTTTCATACAATTATTATGATGGAAACTTGTAATTTTGAAAACTTACCAATCCTTAATCCTATATCCTATTTTTAACTAAACCTCCTTTTTCCTCTACTAACACCTACTCTAGAACATGGCATGCCATAGTGGGGTAGGATGATTTCCAAAATATATGTTTTATTTATTATATGTACCTTATTACCTGAATATAATTATTGAACCACTTGGTTAAAATTCTTTGTATTGTATATTGAAAATGGAAATAAAATTATTATTTATTTATTTATTTTATTTAAAAATCCCGACGCCTTCCAAGTGCTGATTTTAGGATAAGTTTTTGGGTAACAGACAAAGGGTTTAAATTTGATCCATAACCTCCTCCAAATGCTATTTATTTATCTGGCTATTGCGCATGACTATTTTTTCACTATTTTTAATGCTATACAAAATTTAAAGTAAATAATTATGTGTGGTCATTCAAAAATATATTGCAAGCATCTATTTCTTCTAAACTGCATCTTTTTAAAATTTTCATTCTCCATCTTCTACTCTTTTTTCTTCTTCAAATCCATCTTCTACGTCTTTCTCTCCTCCTCCTCCTCCTTCTTTTTCTTCTTCTCTTTTCTTATTCAACTCCATCTTATACTTCTTTGTTTCTTCTTATTCTTCTTCTTACTCATCAATTTTCTTTTCATTTTCTTTCTCGCCTCCTGTAATGCTTTACTCTCCAAAGTTGGAGTTTTGTCGACAGAGGACAGCATGAAGACGTTTAAATAATAAAGATGCTGTAGTGAATATTATTATTGATAGGTTGAATATTTTTTGTTTTAGGCATGAAAATGCTGCTGGGTGGTATGTGCACGAGCAGCTCGTCGCTGTCAGTGGAAGGCCGCGCCGAACTGGAGATTGCGCTCTACCAGGGCGAGCCGAACGCCAGCCTCGACCAGTGTCCGCTGGTCTGGTGGCAGAAGGCGGCCACCAAGTTCGCCAACCTGGCCCGTCTCACCGCTATCTACAACTGTGTGCCGGCCACCGCCACCCCTCCCGTCCGTATCCCTTTCGACGCCCAGGTGCGCTTTGATCTCAAACGAGCCAAACTCAGTGCCGACATCATCGACAAGTTGCTATTTCTCAACTCCAACTACGTCTGTTGAATTGAACACAAACAATCATTATTTGTTAATAGATGTATATAATGTACTAAAGTTTCAGCCACGAAATTCGTTAAGTGACTGTAAATTTAATTAAACTGACTAAACTGTAATCTGAACTATATTCTGTGCAAACCTTAGTTTGCAGTATTACACTCATGGGGTACAGTGCTGCCAAGTAGCCGAGCATGCGTACAGGCGGTCACGTTTTCAAACAACAGCATATTAATGTCAAATATAAACGAAAACATTGCAACAGCGCGCTCAAATTCCCATATAAAATAGCATTGCTATAACACTCAATACTGAAAACTAAGGTTTGCACAGACTGTAGCCCTCCAGACTGTGGAAACAACAGTGCCAAAACAGATGAACAGTCTTGAATTTGATATCAAATTTTCACTTATGACTTGAATAGCTGTCTACAAGACTTATTAATATCTTCTCTATTAATTGCGGAATTAATCCTTCCGATATTACATCTAAAATAGCCAAATATTCGCAGAACCTACTGTTGTCACTGTTCGTAATTCGGAAGTCTTTTGTACAATTAGCAGAGTTGAAATGAGAATCCGAAATTTCCTAACAACTTTCTCTATTCATGAGATGTATGGGAAAGAATAGAATAGAGAAGTTGAGGTTCGATTGCTTGACCGTGTATTTAAGAACCAACCTTGTGGCTGTCTTATCTCGAATTAAACTTGCAGAGCTCTTCCTCTAAAGATTTTCGAGTCTCCTTTGAGTTGAGAAAAACTCAAGGTAGTTTCATACATACGTCTAATACGTATTTATGAACCAACGTTGAGGTTTCCTTAACTCGTAGGCGACTTGGAAAGCTCTTCTGCTAAAAGCTTTTCAAGTCACCCTTGACTTGAAAAAACCTCAAGATAGGTTCATCAATACGGACCTCTGTGATTTCGTTTTTTGTTCATTATTAACGTAAATGTTCACTCTGATTTTTTCAAAGTCAGTCGTGTGGCTAGCAGCACCTAATTTCGTGTCCGCTACTTTGTTTCTTATTTCCTATGTGGCTGTATTATAGAAGGCTTTAATGAAAGTATCTTAACTTGTGGTGTTGCCCAGGAAGTAAAAGTATTGGTTGTTCTAGTTATAGGTAGGTACTTTCAAAATGAAACTTAGTTACTTAGAATCTGAATTGATTTTATCTCACATGACTTCAAATAATCCATTGTATGCCAGGTTGACAAATGACAAACGTAGTTGTTTTTCAGATACTGACCATGGCGGCTCAGTCCTCAAACATGTAGTCTCGCATTTGTGTGTCAGAAAGTAGTAGTGAATTGCGATAGTGTGAAAGTGGCGTGAGTCTTCAGTTGATTGCAAACGAGTTGGGGAAACGATTTTTTTTTGCTTGAAACTTGCGCAAATACTGTGGGGAAAAAATTGTTCGTAAACGTCTTACAGAATTTTAATCAGTGTGATTTTCTTTAAATTTCTGATCACATTAGATCGATCTTTTAAATAAAAAGCCTGCTAAAAGATGTTTTACAACGATTAAGAAAAACTGTGGACCACTTTGATCATATCTATCTCGCCATCAGTATATGGCCCTCCAGCCATCGAAAGCTGTGTTGGGAAGCTGTTTAAACCGAACCAATTGTTTTCAATGAATGGCCGACCACCAAAAGCGGTGCTGTGCTGTGCCGGTGGCCGGGCTTCCATTGAAAACTATTGGTTCGGTTTGAACAGCTGTCTCAACACACAGGTTTTGGTGGCCGGGCGCCCTAAAACTTGTATGCTGTAAAGAAAATAAGTGATGGGGGTTTTAACACACTTTCTCAATCCATTAAGGGTTGATTACATTGGGATAGTTACTCGCTAAGCGAGTAGCGAGTAGGACGTTACTGACCGACCGTGCTAATTACTTACTTCAATTAATTACTTATTAACAACAAATTTGCTCAAAACCTTCAATTGGTTTTATTTTATTCAAGTGAATGCAAGTTTCTAGTAAGGAGTAATATTGTTTAATGGAAAGTGTATTTTTATGAAGAAATTACTATAAAAAGATGAGCTGCTACTGTAATATGATTGAAATGTCTTAGTGAGCAGTTTTATGTTGAATAACAAATAACCTAATTAATTTGTGTATTATGTAAATATAAATGTTTGCTTCAACACTGAACTGAATACTTTCTGAATATATTGTGTCGAAGGAAAATTATTCATTTTTGAATTGTGTTGATAATAATTGATTGAAACAGAAATGCTTGATATATGACTATTGCATACAATAATTGAAACAGAAATGCTGTATTATTTACATCATTCTGTGATGTAACCTAAATGGCTATCAAGTGCAAGTATCTTATTGGATTTCTTGTTCATTATTTTTCATAAATATCTTGATAGGATTCAATTTTCAGCCCTTTTTAGTTTTGTATGATACAAGTTGCTCTAATTTATTTCTGTCTTGTGTTTTAAGGCTCATCAGCCTTACTAATTTCTTATATGAAAGCTTATTAGCCTTAGTTTTAACTATAATCCTACTACAAATGCTCCTTCATTGCAAGCGTTTTTATTGTGCTGAATGCTTAAATCTACCCTAGAGTTAGATAGCTAGATTGCGTTAAAATAGCACTTTTAAACAATTTATGCACTCATTAATAGAACCTTTTTCTTGGTGATACAGAACTTTATTAATTTTTATTGAAAATTACTTGACAAGTGACTTCGAGAAATTCATAAAATTGACAAGCATATTCTATGAGACTGGGAGTAGTTGTGTGGGCCGCTGCACATCCAATCACTTACTCTCTATTAATTTATAGTTTTAAATAATATAACTTGCAACATAGTCTGTGTTCAGGAATATTCAACTCCCGGTTGTAAAGTTTATGATTTGTAAGATTTGATATGATTTGTATGTTGTAAGTTCTGTACTCGGTAAGATTTTATGAAGAGTGTATTCAATACATTTTAGAAAAGTTGTTGGAGATGATAGGCTATTTACTAGATATTTATCTATTATAATTACATTTTATGAAGAGCACCTATTTGACTGTGTGTACAGTTAATTATATCAATGCATGAATTAGTTTTCATTGTTTCGTTTTAGTTTGTGTCATACAAATTGTGAAACATTTCTAGAAAGATTGTGATGAATTAGAAAATAAATAGTTCATAATTATTTGTTTATCCTCTACTGACAATTCATTTTTATTCCTAGTTCATTAATGCTTAGTTATAAAGTAATCCTTAGTGCAGAGTGACATTTGCTGAAGCAAATTGAGATCAATTAATCATACAGCGTATCCCAATAGAAATACTGCAGTTGACTCACTGATAGAATATCTTGAAAAATTATTGATTATTCTATTATGGTAATGATTTTATTTTTTTTTAAAGGAAGAGTTGTCAACTGCTGATCCCCGTCGAATTGAACGAACCCTACCATCTTGATAAATTTGATGCTTAGGATCTGAATATGTGGATTACCTAACGTACTGGAACTTATGAAACGAATAATTCTTAATAATACGATTATGATGAATACTAATTACTTATAAAACGAATCCAGTTCGAATTTCTAGTAGAAGTGAAATTCCTAGTTCAACTTGGACATAACCTAAAATTTGGCTTTTTATTTAAAAATTTGTAAAGAAAGCAGTAGTGGGCTATGCCTGTTGTATCTTTACTTGATTGTATTGTATTTTGTGTTATAAATAAATAATAATAATTGAATTATATTTTCGTACGCTAGATGAATTCATCCATTTTGCTAACATATAGTGTAGAAGTGCAAGAGCTAACGAACAGAGATGGAGGCAGATCTGAGATGAGACTGCAGGGCTTCCAGGATGGAGCAAATATACGGAATGCAGAGAGCAGGAGAAGAATGAATCAACAGTAGTCAATAGTTGTTGAATCATAGAGTCGCCAACTTTTATGGTATGGTCATGAGAAGAGAATGCCAGACAGATGGCCAAAATTTGTTATGAAATGGACACATCAAGAAAAAATACCTTTTAGGATTTAGGGACAAGAAATTGAAAATTCCAAGCTTTGAGACAATGACTCCTGAAGATGCAAAGAGGAAACTGGAAGTTGAGATGTGAGAAACAGCCTGACGATGTAAGATAAATCTTATTCAAGTTCATCAAATAAACAAATTTTGTCATGAGTAGAATTTTTTTGGAATTAATTGCACCAAAGGTTAATCCAGTTATGGTTAATTACTAATTGATGATTCTGATGCATGGTATTTAATAAGTACTTTCCGTAATATGTTGTAAATATGTGAGTTGTAGACTGATTGTGGAATTCTACAGCATTGGACACATATTATTATAGTGGGGTATCATAATTAGGAATAAAATTATATTTGGTAGCAATTTTAAGAGTTGGGATTCTCTTTAATATCTGTATGTTTGCTTTTTGAATAAACTCCTCTGGATGTTTCGAAGTATCATCCAGAGAAATTATTATTAATGCAGTCATTAACCCGTTTGATCAATTTTCTTATCATTTGTAGACTTGGGCCCAATGGGTTTTAGCCCCCTACACAGAAGGACCCTCTGATAACTAAGCCAACAAACTTATAATGATGAGAGGGTGATATAAAACTCTATTACTGATTATATTACAAGACATCATCTTGAAGATTCACCCCCTCCCTCCATATCAATACTAGCAACGCATTTTCTACTTGACCCACCCCCTGTCATACGAAAATGTTAGTGAAGTAATTTGCATTGAAACCATTAATATGGTTGAGAAACTTTTCTAGAGCATTCTGATGAAATAATTGATTTAGCTGAGAATTCCAAGTTGAGTATTGTGAATGGAAACATTAAAATCTTTTTGAGATCATTTTACAACTCCAGGGTTGGAAATATAAAAAAGTGATAATGTGTGAGAAAGTGTAAACAAAAGTTTTATGTTGTAAATTTAATATTAACGCAGTTCGTTATGGAAAAAGAAATCCAAGAACAAAAGTTTTAGATCTTCAAGTAAGAATATTTTTTTTCTTTTTTCCAATCTGAGCAATAGTTTTCAAGTAAACAAGAATATTTGATTTTATCCGCCATTTTCCAATATGGCGGTCATGTGACAGTTTCCTTCACTGAAAAACTTAAACTTATCATTTTGCATCCTATTCATAATAAATCATGATGAATTTCCACTTTGGAAGCTTGGGGTGGTTTAGTGAGAGATAAAGCCGATAAAGGGCTGTACAATTCTAGAGTACGGTAATAAATACCCTGGTCACCATCATAAAAATGAGCTGCCTATCATGTTTAATCGATTTGGTGAGAATTTTCCCAAGTCAACTATTGATTTCAATGAGTGGGTTAAGTGCTGGTTTGCTATCCCAAAGGTCCCGGGTTCGATCCCAGTTCTGACCGAAAGTTTTTACCTCGGGCCACTCCCGTGTTTCGGAGGACACGTTAAGCTGTCGGTCCCGGCTGCCTAAAAAACAGTCGTTAAGTCACGTCAGAGGCCCTGAACTTATTCAGGTGCGACCTGATAACTCTGACACCAGACCTGAGCCAGCCAGGTCACACGATATTAATATTAATTAATTAATGAGATATCATGAGTCAAACTTTGTTTGAAGAAATTTCAAAAAAGGTGATTTTCAATTTTTTTGGCGTAAGGTTTGAATATATCGAAAAAATGAAAATGACAAATGTTGTAGATATTAATTCAAAGAACATTTTTTATTTGAAACGTTTTCAGATGCGGTGGATAGTTTTCGAGAAAATGAAGGAAAACTAAAATTTGGCCGCCAGTTTCCAAGATGGCGGCTGAAGTACAACTTTTAGTATGTTATTCAGCATGCCAAGTACTACATAATATGTACCATGTTTCTTGCTTGTATAATTTTTTTTGAGGGCCGATTTTGATATAAAATTACTGGACTAATAGTCAGATACAAAATTTTACAGACATTCAATTTTCAGAGGTTGGTATCAGGGAATTTTCAAAATGTATTGACTCGAACGTCTTGAAGCAGCCAGCGACCTAGCGTTACAAGCCAGATGACGACACGGACGACGATCAATGACTGAATTTCCGAAGTCAAATCCTAGATTCTCTCAAATAAAACGAACGGTTTAATTCTAGTATTTTCCATTTTTTGGGGAAAAGCTATCATAATTGTGTATTTAATATATCTATTGGTTTTTGTAACTAACTAATTTTATATCAACGGTTTTACTAAACAAAATGTATAGAGTATCTCAGTTGACTAGCTTCCGGCTGTAGCAAATTATTTTCTTGAGGTGCGCGAACGACCAAAACTGAACAATATAGAATCTATCCAATCCACCAAGGAAAGACCCGAGAATGATAATGGCGTGGCAACCTCAAGAAGAAGGTTTAAGACAAATTCTACAGATCTTGAAGGAGAGCCAGTCACCAGATACACAGACACAGCGAGCTGTTCAGCAAGTATCCTTTTAATAAATTATGGTATCGATGTAGGTTATTTTCAAAATTAAAATCGGTCACATGTTTGCTGATTACACATCGGCAATGATTGATAAATAATTGACACTATTTTTGAGCACTATAACTATTTATTTACGGTAAAATATTTCGGTTTGCTTTTCATTTCGGGAATGATGGTTACTTGAATATTAAAAGCATAGTAGCCTACCTTAGCCTAAAATGTTTGTTTTTGGTGCTATACTTCCATTATGTTTGAACAATTGATGGGCTGAATTGGGTACCCCATTTATTGTTATCTTGATATTTTCAACTTTCCCGCACCAATTTTTCAGCATAGGTTGGCCTATTATCACAAGCAACATATTAATTTAACCTATTCAGCAAGCTACGGTACCGGTAGATAGTCAGCTTGGTTATTGAAGCGAATCTAAATAATATGCTCTTAATTTCAATTCAGTTATTTGAAGTCCAAGCCAAAGCTGCATTTTGTCATGTATTTGATGATCTGCTGTTTTAACTTGAGCCTGGGTTTCCGAGAACGCGTATTTGGACTAAGTGGACAGCGGGCAGGGCCTCATACTCTGCAATATTGATGATTTTGTTATAGGTTAGGTATACCAAACGCACCAATTTTAGTGTATGCAGTCTTGTCCGCTGCTCATTTTGACCAGATCCGCGTTATCGAAGAAGTTTCCAATAATTTTCTCAATCTTAATGTTGATTGGTTATCAGGTTAGTAGGTCACGGTTCGTGTTGATGAGCTTGAAACAAACCTAACCCAGCTTGATTGGTTTATAATGATTGATATGCAGCTAAACAAACACATTGGTAGACTTATTGGTCGGCTACATACTAATAGGTCGGCTAATTTGGTCTATGACATCTTGAGTGCGACAAGACAAAATAGAGAAGTAGGAGAATAAAGTCAATCTGACATAACTTACATAATTAAGTGAGCGTGCTTTATTTGTAATAAAACCAAAGACTGGTAGTCCTCACTTCAACTCTTTATTTATACCACCTATAGACTACATTGGAGACTAAGGGCCCGTCATTTGAGGAAGGAAGGTTTAGGTTAACCGAACCAATAATTTATACTTAACGCCCGGCCACTGGCAAAGCTTTCACCCTGAGTAAGGGTGCATCCAACATGCTGCTTAATTGTGGTATTCAAGTTATTTCACTCTGTCACATCATTCCACTGAATGTAATTGATTTTAGGATGGTGATTAACATCGTGTATTGCATGGGTGCCCAACCTTTTTTAATCAAGGGCCACATTGTCATCAGTCAAAGGGAAGGCGGGCCGGGCCGGTGGTGTACCGGGGGGTCTGGGATACCCCCCCCCCCCCCAGGAAAGCGGAGCTAATATATTAAAATGATTGTAATTAACCACACAATTATAAAAATACAAGAAGTTAGTCTTTCATTTTACAAAGTTATTAATCAAAGTACAGTATCAAGTTTGTATGTAGGCTTATCTTAGCTTCACTGAGATGTTTGAAACTGCTTTGCACTTGTACTTAAAATGCCTTTCCACTTAGGCTCAAACTTGGTTGTACCAATCATTAATAACGATTTTAAGTGTTCATCTGTGAGGGAAGACCGGAATTTTGATTTAATGTTATTCATTTTTGAAAATGTTTGTTCGCAAACATAGGTCGAACCAAACACTGAGAACATGATACGAGCAAACATTTTTAAGTTTTTGAAATCTTCATTGGGCAAGGCGCTGTAGAATGGCAACAGATCTCCGTTTTTGTAACATTTCTTAAAGTGGTCCTTGTGCATTTCATTTGTTGTTAGGTCAATAATTTCGAGTTGAAGGGCTGAGGGCATAGAATCAATATTGCATTTGAAAGGATTTTGAAACATGTTGATTTTATCGCAACCTTTATCAAAGTCTTCAAATCTTTCATTGAACTGGTGGCTCAGTTGGCTCACTACCTTAACAGCGAACTCAGAAGGGAACGACAGACTAGCTCCAGATAAAAATAATTTACATCTTTCAAAGTAATCTAAATTGTTTTTTAGCATCTTTTCAAAGAGAACAAGCTTTTTCCTAAAAGATCTCACCTGATTGTAGGCATTATGTACAAGTGAACTAGATCTCTGCAGTTTCAAGTTTAAAAAATTTAAATGCGCTGTGATGTCAACCAAGAATGCTGACTTCCACAACCATACTGTATCAGAAAGTTCTGGCACTTGACGACCTTGGTCAGTCATGAAAATATCTAACTATTCACGAAGTTTAAAAAACCTTTGTAACATTTTACCCCTACTGAGCCACCGGACTTCGCAAAATTATAGGGAACGTCCGGATAAGTACTGTCAATTTCTGCCAAAAATACCTTGAACTTGCCATGCGGTGTTTTTGGAGTGTGAACGTATGTAGTTTACTGTTTTAACAACGACTGCCAACACGTCAGATATTTCCAACTATTTTTCCGCACAAAGCCTGCTGATGTATAATACAGTGCAGAATTTCTGGTTTCTCTGCACCAGCATCTTCCACTGCTTTACAGACATTTTCAACAACGTCTGTTTCGGTGCCACACATATTCTCACCACCATCTGTAGTAATTCCTTTTAATTTTGTAAAGTCAAGTCCCAGACCAAAAATGGTTTCCTTAACTTTAAAAAATATTTCTATACCAGTTACAGTAGTTTCCTTTGAATGAACTCCAGCTAGTTCTTCGGTAATCTGAAATTCACTATTTACTCCCCTAATAATAATTTTAATTCTCTGAATGCTTGTAAATTCTTAGTTTTTAAGGCAACACGGCGGGCCACATAAAATCGGCTCGCGGGCCGTAGGTTGGGCACCCCTGGTGTATTGGATGCTCCACTGTGCTGACTCACTAATTGCATAAGGTAGCTCCATGAATTCCTGTATTGAATGCAAGGGGTTGTCTTGTAGCTACCGTACTTTTTAGAGAGTCTTTAAAAATGTTTTAAAGCTTCTTTTAAACAAAGTTCTGATACAATCTATTTTAGTAGTTGATTGTAGAACTTTTATCCTGGAGAGTGCTTGTTTTATGCGATTTATGTAACCTATTGCAAAGGAGGTCAATAAAATGAATTATGAAAATAAAGTTTGAAACACAATTAGGTACGACACTTATTATAGTGTGAATGGTTCCATAAATTTTTGTTAAGCTAAAATAAAAATTATAAGACAATTGAAAACTGGAAAAACAGGTTAGGTGTTTTTTATTTCGGACAAATTTTGGGATTCCCTATTAAAACCATCAAATTAACTAGTAAGACATCATGTTTGGAAAATATCATTTATCGTGTTGTAGGCTAACAGACAAAGAATTCATTTTCCTTGACTAGCTATCTCACAGAAATTGGAGGAATTGAACAAGTTTCCTGACTTCAACAATTACTTGATATTTGTTTTAACGAAGCTAACAACTGAAGGTGAGTAGAATTTATGCATTCCTTATCTAAAAATATTTTTTATTATAGTATTGCCTATTAGGGATAAAAACACCAGCTTTTTATACACGATTCATTTTTTATTTCCTCTGTATTATTGAATGAGCTTTTTCCACTGTAATACGGTAGTCACTCAATCTTGTTACACCTAACCAAACTTCCACTTATCGTTTAAATGTGTTATTGTTTGTCAACTCATTCTTGGCCGCCTCGTACATGTCGGAACTCTACTAATAACTACAAGTCTTTGGTGGAGATGTTTTCATGTAGTTCGTGATAGCCGCTTGGAACGCTATTTACGTTTATAGAAGTGAACTAAATGTGTTTTTGCGCACTGTCAGTAATTAGTTGACAGACTATCTGTATTGCTGTGAAGCCAAATATTTTTTCATTTTTTTATATCATTGAGGAAAATGTTTTTGAAATGAATCATAGGATTTGTTCATTACTCATTACTGTTCATTATTTGTTCATTACTTTCATTATTTGTTCAAATTTGTTCATTACATTCATTATTTGTTCATTACTGCTATTTATGAGTAATTTATGTTGTGATAAAAAGAAACATAACATTTTTGAAGCTAATCAACGAACTTAATTTTGTTGAATTTTTAGATGAACCAACAAGGTCTTTAAGTGGATTGATTTTAAAGAACAATGTGAAAGCTCATTATGAGAAGTTCTTGCCTGAAGTAGCAGAATTCATCAAACAAGAATGCCTGTCTTCAGTTGGTGATCAATCACCGTTGATCCGTGCCACTGTTGGCATCCTTATAACAACAATCGCTTCAAAAGGCGATCTGTTAACGTGGCCAGAGCTTTTGCCCGCCTTATGTTCTATGCTTGATTCGCAGGACTACAATGTTTGTGAGGTATGTCTGCACCATTCAATGAATTTGTAATAAACAACTCGATTTATACAAATTGTTACCATGTAACCAATTCCTGGCTGCATTGCTCAATGCATGTGTAATTAACTCGATTTGGCAAAATCCTTACCTTGCACAATTTGGTGAGTGATTCCTTTCGAGAGACTCGAATAAGCTTTAATATATGTAAAAAAATATCTTATCTTGATGAAAGAAAATTCCGATTGACGCGATCGGTATGATCCAAAAGTATTTTGACGTATTTTCATACTTAATTAATGATTTGTGATGTGAACATTCTAGTCAGTACAAGGCTGAGTACTAAATTGTGTAGTAATCTATTTGCGTGGTTTCTTTCCATTTTATTGTATTTGGCGTCGAACCCTTGACTAGTAATGGCAACAGAGTTCTCAATAAAATACATGTAACACCATAATTTGCAATAATTATAGTTGCTGTTAAAATGAATATCTTGTACGTACAGTTGGTTCGGGAACTGTTTATTTAATTAAAGATGGATCCAAGTTCTTTCTGAATTTCTAAAGATAGATTGACTATTATTGTTTCTAGGGCGCGTTTGGAGCTTTGCAGAAAATTTGTGAAGATTCAACCGAATATTTGGACAGCGATGCCCTGAATAGACCCTTAAATGTGCTAATCCCAAAGTTTTTGCAATTTTTTCGTCATTCGAGTGCTAAAATAAGGTAAGAATCAATTCAGTCAACTTATTCTTTTTTAGATTAGATTGGCCTGCAAAAAAGACACTGTTTTCTGCTGTGAAATCACTTCCCGGTGGTTCGGAACCCACCTAAAACTGTAGGTCCAGCTCATCAATCACCATCATCTAACTCATTACCCACGCACAGGTCTCAGACCTATGTGGGCTTCATCCTCGAAAAAAAATTGGAAGTAAATCGCATAATTCATATTATATTATGCACTCATATGTACTGCATTATAGTGTTTTTGAATTTTTTAAAAATTTTATCTAATTATATTCTATTTTCAAATACCCAAATTTCCACGTTTTTTAGCTTCCAAATGGATTTTAAAATCTATATCTTGAAAATCAACAAAAATTTTCTAATTTTGTTATTCCTTTCAAAGTTTTTTGTTTAGAAACTCTTGACATTTATCGATTGTAAGACCACAAAAGATCAATGATCGAACAGGTTTGATTTGTCTGCTATCATCTTTTCTCTATCATCGACGCTTCACTGTGCAGTCACTCTGAGGCTGCTTACAGAGTGGAGCGACAAAAAATAGCGATCTGAGAATATTCAAAGCTCGAAAGACGAAGACGAAATGTGAAACATCGCTGCTCCCTTCTTCATCTTGTCCTGCTATTGAAGGAATACTGTATTTGAACTGTGTAAGTTGAGAAATACATCTTTATTACTCCACTAGCCCCTTATTCTGAACATTGGGGTTCTTTCTTTGAGAGCATCCTGGCTTACAACTAGTAATTGTGAAGTTATTACCAACTGAGTTATTACCTGAAGTTATTACCTACTGCCCAAACTGAAAATTTAATCTATTTTCTCATTTTCATTGCAGATCTCATGCGGTCGCTTGCGTCAATCAATTCATTATCAATCGAGCGCAGGCATTGATGGTGAACATTGATGCGTTTATTGAAAATCTTTTCCATCTAGCGACCGATGAGGATGCCGATGTCCGCAAAAATGTGTGTCGTGCACTAGTCATGCTTCTAGAGGTAAGTTTCTATAAAATAACCAAATTTATATTTTTTAGCAAACATTTTTTCGTAATACACCACATCATACGGGCGCTTTTGTACTTGTTTGTCTTACTGCAACTTACTGTATACTTTAATGGCAATGAATTTATTCTGGTACTAGTTGGCCCGTCGCGCGTTGCTGCATCCTCAAAAGAAATAATACTTGATTTTATTAGACTGAGACTAAATTTCATATTTCAACCTTCTATGAAAGAAGAAGCTAGTCCTAGGGCCTAGGGCTCTTCCAGCTGATCAGAGAGGCTTCCTTCGTTATTTTCTTACTCACAACCTCTAAATGAAGTGCATAGTGTGTAAGACAACCTCAAAAATGTTTCTATTTAAATTATTTTAATATTGTGATCAGAAAAGCTTTGTTATCAGTGCTCTTTTCTTTACGTTAACGAAACACACAATTTTGCCGCATTATAATGAACCACGATTGCACGCCAGTAGCTCGCTCAATCCGAAACTCAGTTAATCGGTGCTCGGGTAACTGGGGCTGTACTATACCACTGTACCTGAAATTTATGGTACACTATTTGATTTATCCTAAATTAATTGCTTTGTTTTGGGTTTCTAATGTTACTTGAAGCGTTTTTCACTGAATCTCCATATTATTTTCTGGTAGATTGCTGTGAGATTTCAGAGGTGGACGGATAGTCAAAGTATACAGGTGATATGGAGTTTTTCTATCTTATTTTCATGTAATGTTATTTCTGTTATTCTTCAGGTTAGAATGGATAGACTGATTCCGCATATGCATAATATCATTGAATACATGCTGCAAAGAACGCAGGACAATGACGAGGGAGTTGCATTGGAAGCATGCGAGTTCTGGCTGTCGTTGGCTGAACAACCCATCTGCAAAGAAGTGCTGTCTCAGCATTTAGTGCGACTAGTTCCTGTGCTCGTTAAGGGCATGAAGTACTCTGAAATTGACATCATTCTGTTGAAGGTTAGTGGCTCTATTTAAAATGATGATTTATGTAGGAAAGCTCAAGTTTAAGCTCAAAATATGACAGTCGAGATGCAGGCCCATATTCAAGAACCTGCTTTAAGGATTTCTTAAATCAAGGGAGACATTGAATATTTTTCGTTGAATGTAAGAGTTCTAGCTTTCATTACCTAATGAGAAATTGACCACCTATCAAATTATAGCATATCTTCAATTTGTGAATACGAAGTTTTTAAACCAAGATTATATTTCATGCTTTATCATAAAAACCTGCAATCGATATATCATTATCGAGCATCAATAACATATTTCATAAATGTTCTCTTTCAGTAAAGTCTCGAGCATCACTGTACCGTAAATAACGTGTTATCATTAGGCTCCTGCCTAGACATTAGTGAGAAGTAAGACTCCCCCCCTCATTAGTAGTTTACATGCAATTTTATTTTTATCCCTATTGGATGATAAGAATAAATTATGTACTTGGTCTTCGAAAGTGAAGTTACGTCGAAAGCCTCCCTTTCATATTGTGTTTATGCAATAATTTTATTATATTAAGTTCTCTTAAGTTCGAAGTTGCTATCGAGCAGTCGAGCTGAACGGTTGTCTTTAGGCTACGCTCTCTTATCTCGGTCGGCTTGTCAATTTTCGTTTGTTTGTTCGAAAGCTGAATGATTGTAATTTCGTTTTAAACTCAATTCGGTTCAAAATAAAAGTTTTATTCAAATAATATCTATATAGTACGATTTTGTGATAAGTGAGTTACCATGTGTTCATCAGTGATTGATCAGGACGCGTTCTTCAGTGTTATTTTAGAAAAGCTGGACAATTTAATGCAGATTAAATTAGATGGCATTAAAAGTGAAATTCTTTCATCAGTGAATGAACTGAAAAGTATGGTTGACATTAAATTAGTAAGTGCCAATGACAAATGTAGAGAACTCGAAAAGGCCAATGCGGAACTAACAGCTAACATCGTTCGTTTAGAAAATCAATCAAGGAGGAACAATTTAATTTTCTTTAATATTCGCGAGCAGAATGGTGAGAACTGGGAAAGGACTGAATCTCTTTTAGGGGATCTGATTGTCGGTAGAATGAAAGTCAATCTCAGTCCATATGACATCGAGAGAGCACATAGGCTAGGGAAAAAAGGACTAAACAGGCCAATTATCGTTAAATTTCTGAGTTGGAAGAAGAAAATGGAGGTTTTAAATGCGACATTTGCTCTGAGGGGAACCCCGATCAGAGTATCTGAGGATTACGCGGAAGAAACAAGACGTATCAGAGAAGAACTTAAACCACTAATGATCGAAGCCAGAAAAAAAGGAATGAACGCTTTTCTAAGAGTTGATAGGCTTGTCGTGAACGGGAGGTCTTTTAGCAAAGAAGAATGGACCCGTACTAGGCAACCAACGGTGAATGAAAACCAAAATTCCCATCATTCACACTTGATTGAGAACATGACGGAGGATGATGTGCGACTTCAGTTGGATAATACTAGTCAGCAATTGTCTACTCCTACTTATGGCAATAGAACGACCAGCAGGCAACCTGATGGCTTGGAGGAGGAAGCTGGAACGTCCCAGGAGCAGAGGAGAACGAATTCGAGTGACTCTCATTCAAAAGCAGCTGGAAAAAAATCATCAGACCTAATGCAGTGGCTAAACCAAGGAACTGTAACCAGAAGCAGAATTAAAAAGAATCAAAAGCTTAAGAACACAATGTCACAAGGAAAGCCATAGCTGGAGAAAGGTGGCGAAGGTTTGATCAGTAACACCCACATAACAGGTGGATCAGATATGATTGATTCAATTTTTTGGAACTGTCATGGCATTAGAAATGTTTTTAATCTCGATGCTAATCAGTTGAAAATATTCAATAGTTTCAGTGTAATAGGTATAAGTGAAACATGGGCCCAAAATGAATTAGATATGACAACTCTTTTTCCCAAGCACAATATCATACAGCGAAAGGCTGTCAGAGAAAATCTAATTGGTAGAGCTAAGGGTGGTCTTATTCTAATGTGTGAAAAATCATTTTTAGTCACAGTTATAGAAAATACAGACGCATATATTTTTTTGAAATTATTATTACCACGATTCACTATTATTATTGGTCTTGTTTATATTAGAAGAGAAAATATTAATGCAGACTTGTTCACATTACATACATTCTTACAAAATAATGTTGATCTCATAAACAGATATCCAGTTATTATTGGAGGAGATTTTAATAGTAGATTAGGAGAACTTAATCAGTGCATAGATTATAATATATTCACTTTTTCTAATTTATTACCTACCCGGCAGTCATATGATAAAATTGTAAATATATTCGGAAAAAGACTAGTTGATATCATGAATGAAAACTTTTTCATTTTATTGAATGGAAGAACAAAGAGTGATTCACCTAGTAATTATACATTTATAAATAGCAATGGTAAAAGTATAATCGATTTTATTTGGGTTAACTTGAATAATATTGAGATAATTTTGGACACGATAGTTTCGGATTTTGTGTTGTCATCTGATCACTTGCCTGTCATCTGTAAGACTAATTTGGAGGTAACAGCTAATAGAATAGATCAAGGCATACAAAACAAAGAAAGGTTGAATTGGTTAGCAGATAAGGAGGAATTTTACAAATTGTCAATGGCTTTATCTGAAAGATTAGAAAATACTGGTGATGACCTAAACAGCTACTATAGTAACTTAGTTATCTCTATTAAGCAGGAGGCAGAGCTATTAGGAATGATTAGAAAATATAACGGTCTAGTTCAGTTTAGAAATAAGCCATGGTATGATTTAGTATGTAATGGAAAAAAAAGACAAGTACGTCAAGCTTACAGAGCTGCAAAAAAAGTAAATTTTTCAGGAGATTTTCTCAACACATATCTTTCGGAAAAAAAATCATACATGCTGCTATTAAAAAATTTAAAAAAACAATATTATAGTGATATGAGAAATAAAATTTCAAATGTAAAAAATTCTAAGGAGTTTTGGAAGGCTGTGAATTTTTACAAAAACAAATCATTAAACACCAACTGTATCAGCTCTGAAGTATGGGTTAACTTCTTACTTAATAAATATGCCGCTGATTTTGTTTCGCCGCCAATCTTTGTAGATGCAACCCACCCGACACTTGATGGTATGATTGATATGGTGGAACTGAATTTTGCTCTTAATTGTTTAAAAGCTGAGAAAGCGCCTGGCTCGGACAAAATAACTAACGAATTTTACAAAGCGTTGCCATATTGTTGGAAGATATATTTGTTGAATTTACTCAATAAGATTTTAGAAAGCCAAATAATACCATTCGAGTGGTGTAAAATATTAATGTTTTTATTGCATAAAAAAGGAGATCCTAAAGAGCCAAGCAACTACAGAATTATTGCTCTTATTAATACAATTGTCAAGATTTTAACTAAAATAATAGAAATTCGTTTATCAAACTGGGCAGAGATAAGCAATGTATTGCCGGAGGGTCAATCTGGATTTAGAAGGGGAAGAAGCTGTGTAGATAATTTATTTGTTTTGCACACAGTTTTATTCAAGCAGGTGGAGTTGCGACATAAAACCGTCTATGCCCTCTTTATTGATTTTGAGTCGGCTTTTGATAGTGTCCCTCATAATCAGCTTTGGTATAAGCTAGGGTTGGTTGGAGTTAGTGGGAAAATTATTAGACTACTGAGTGAACTTTATAGTAGGGCTGAACTTATTCTAGGGGAAAACTCTATCCCAGTAGGCAGAGGCGTATTACAGGGGGATTCGATCAGCCCGCTTCTCTTCTCTTTGTATCTTTCAGACATTGAAGTATTTTTTAGAGAAAGAGGCCTATCTGGCATATCTATAAATGGATTCACCGATATTTTAGCTCTCTTATATGCCGACGATATTGTTATCCTTGCAGATAGTCCATCTGACATGAGAAAGAAAATCAAATGCTTGGAAGACTATTGTGAAGCTCTAAAATTGAAGGTGAACATTTCCAAAACTAAGATAGTTCCTTTTCATAAGGGTAGGCTGAGAAGGAATAGACCTTTTTATTACAGGGGGGATGAAATTGAAGTCCGTAATTCATATAGATACTTGGGCGTGGAATTTAGCTCCTCTGGCCGGTTTAATGTATTCTGCTCAATAGTAGTGGCTAAAGCTAAGGGAATCAGTGAGGTAGTTTTACAAGTATTGAGAAAGGCTCGATCTGACACATGGGAGAGCAAGATCAAGTTGTTTGAATCTGTTGTTCTGCCAACGGCAGTATATGGGGCAGAAGTTTGGGGTTTGAGTTGTATTGAACAAATAGAGAAAGTCCAGCTAAATTTCTTCAAGCGACTTTTATTTCTGGATAAAAGGACTGCTAATTGGGCATTACGTTTAGAGACAGGAAGAGTCAAAGTAGCAAATTTAATTTTATTCAAAAGTTTAAGTTGGTTGATTAAAATATTAAATATGTCAGATAGCAGATATCCAAAAATTTGTTTAAGAGAACTAATGCTTCTTTCTAACAATCAGCTCTATCCAAGTAGGAACACTCTTAACTGGGTAAGTTTGGTAAAACAGCAATTAGCTTTGGCTTCTTTTGATGATAATTGGGAAGAAGAGGAAATTTTACTGGGGAGGCTAAGCAGTATAAAATGGGATATAGCTTGTAGACATAGTGTAGCACTTCATGAAGTAGACAAACATGAAGCATTAAACTCAATTTCGTGCCCCGCTTATCAACTTATAAATCCCAATTTTATTCTGGGTGACCAGCTTCAACTAAGGTCGGCTTTCAAATGGATTAGATGTGTTACTCAGTTGCGTTTGGCTTCAAAATATGGATTCTACCTTTATTTAGAGAACAGAGGGATCTATATAGACTGTGCTGAGTACTGTCCGATTTGCAACTTGCGAGAGGACGAAACACCTACTCATATTCTTGTTCGTTGCCCAATGTATTTAGATTTTAGACAGCAGTTCTTGGCAAAGTACATTAAAAATATTATTAATCATGAGGATAAAGCTAAAGTGCTCCTTTCAAATGTAACTATCGATAAAATAAAAGATGTCTACAATTATATGGCAAGCGCTATAAACGTGAGAAATTACATTTTAGAGACTACAGGATGACTTTCTTAGCTGGTTGATAATTATTATTATTGAAAATTATATATTATATGTATATTCTAGGTTTAGGATGGTATTAATTGGTAAAATTATTGTTAGATATAATGTGTTTATATAATTTCATGTATTGTATGTTCGTTTGTTTTTTGTTTTTGGAAGAAATTTATTAGGTCTTCTAGCCATTAAATTTTTAATATTGTTATATTTTCATGTCGATGGCAACTCGATTTGTGTGGGTGCAAGCTCGTAAACAAATAAAATGATTATTTATTTATTTATTTATTTATTTATTATATTAAGTATTTCATTATTGCACCAAAAATTACATAGAATATAGCAAAATATTAAATACATTTCAGGTAAAACATAATAATTATTTAAGGAAAATTAGTGCTACACGCCGGCTAAAGTAAACACTTGTGCGTCAACGCAGAGTCGTCAACAGAATTTACATACTAACTTTTCACTAATTCTAAAGGTCATAAAGATCATATTGATAATATGTAAAGTCTTATAGTTTGTCATTGTACATTGCACTAACGGTCTTAGATAAATTATTAAATAAATACATAAATTTCCAAATACCAATCAAAATGTACAATACATTTTCATATAAGACAATGATATTTCAAAATGAAAAATATATAAACACCCTATACCGTACAATAAAATGAATGAAAAAATAAATAATAAATTGAATAAAATTATGGAATATTTTCTTGTTTGGACAAAATAAATATAGGATATTAAACTAATAATTATTTTAGAATGAATATTATACATATTATATTTTGCAAGTAGCTTAATCCAATAATTGTAACTGATCACATGATCACAGAAATTTAAATTGAGTAGCTTTCTTTGTATTGTATATTGAAAGGAAATAAAATTATTATTTATTTATTTTGAAAAAAATGAATAAAAAAAACATTGTTCATGTCTGTGGGCCAAGAACGAAGATTTTCTCTATCTGAGGTCACGACGTTGTCGATGGGGCGTTTGCTATAAGCCTTAGAATTTGAGAGTGGATTAAAATGATGATTTTTTTCTATAGGGCGATGTTGAAGAGGATGAAATGGTACCTGACAAAGATGAAGACATAAAGCCCAGGTTTCACAAATCGCGAACGCATACAGTGAGGCACACAGAAGAGACCGAGAATGGCGAAGATGAGGGAGATGACGATGATGGCATTGGTGAAGATGGATCACTATCTGATTGGAATTTAAGTGAGTAGTCAATTAATGAATATCTGCTTAAAACAGGTGAATTCTTTCACAGTTATAGAACTAGGTTCATACAATACTTACAAGACGACTTACATCGAATAACATTGTATGAGAGGGGAGTAAAAAGTGCAGGGATCACAGGCGATAAATTTAGAATTAAAATAAAGGAAGAATTGTTACCTACAGAGTAAGTAAAATACTACTTATTCTTAATAAAAATTTGACTGCAAGTCGTTGAATTCACTTGAAAAGTTGACAAAAATTTGAGTTATTTTAATTGAAACCATTACAAAACTTTTTATAGAAACTCGAGTAAATTCCTTAGTGAAGGTGTCATTCAGATTTCAAGGAAAATTGAAATATATGTGCATACTCAAATGAGAAATTTCACGCTCATTATGACATGCAAAACAGATGACAAGGTTTTATTTTAATGAATTGAATCTATTATACCCCTTTACAGGAGGTCAGTGGATGAATATTAATAATAATGATGCATTCAATTCATTTGCATTTCTTGATTCGAACGAGTCATTTTAGTTAAAAAATAACACAAGTCAAGTGTAGTTGGTTCCAAAAATAATAGGTATAGATGGTCCTTATTGATAGTTTAAAGTATTTTTCAAAACAACTAGTTTGGTTGATAGATTGAAGCATGTCTAGGGGGTTTTTAACTCTGAATCATTTTTGTAACACTGCATGTAAGTACAGTATATGTTTTGTCCATTGTTCGATAAATAGTATTGCCTGTCTTAGTATTTTAATACTACATCATTAAATTAATACAGAGTTGAATCACTATTTTGTCTTTGTAATTCATTCTCAAATCCATTGCAATGACTATTATTGAATAATAATTTAGTTTGTATCACTCTATGACTAGTCGAGAACTTTATAGAAACAGCCTTGGAAAATTTGTTTTGAAACAATTTTCAGTATTTGTAACTAGGATGTTAAAAAGTGTCAACTTACTATACTTTACGCCATTAAATCAAACGACTTGAAAAAATTTAGTGTTGCAAATCTGATTGCTAGTATCAGACTAGGCAACACAGCTTGTGTAGTGTTGCCAATTCGTGCCTTGAGGTTGGTGTATATAGTGTATATAGTATATTATTTGGCCATAATTTAATTTCTTCTAGCCGTCTAATTTGAAGGCGTGAAGTATAGAAACTCTTACATTTTAGGATAGCTTTAGTATAGAAAATTGAGAAGATCTACAACCCTCAAATAATTTTTATCACTTGGAGAAATAATTTTAATTGTTTGTTATGTCAAAATAAAAAATTATTTGATTTGATTTTGAATTTATTCGATAGAAACATGATGCATTCAATGAATACATCTCGACTAAGGATGAAATGAGACACATAAGTTGTTTTAGATATGGATTTATTAAGAAGTAAGTCATTTAATCTTGAGAAAGTTATTTGTTTCAATTCCCATAAATTTTCTTCAGGAAAATGCAGTGCAGCTGCTTTGGACTGCTTGGCCAATGTGTTCAGAGAAGAATTATTACCTGTTCTTGTGCCAATCCTCAAAGAGATGCTCTTCCACCAAGAATGGGACATAAAGGAATCTGGAATCCTTGCTTTGGGAGCAATTGCTGAAGGTGAAAAGATTTCAACTGCATTTGTTGTTAATTTAAAATCTTATAATGACTTTGTTGAGCTAGGATGAATAATATTGGGTTTGAAGAATTGTCAGCAATTATCGTATAACGTCTCAAAATATACATTTTTAGTAATCTATTAGCATTCAAATTTGGTTTGGTGAGATAGTTACAGCAACAGAATTTAGAACATATTTTATGTTGTTGGGCTTTTAACTTAAACGAATTCTATTTGCAAACAAGGGAGTATTTGCAAACACCTTCTGCTAGTGATAGTTTTCTATGATAGTGGAGTAAAATTAAATGCTTTTGAAATTAATTTTGAACTATTTTTGTTTTTGCTTTTGTCAGTATTTACGGAGTAGTGCTGTTGCAACTGAACGCTGATATTCAAACTGAAGTTCTCAGAGCTCATTCACATGTTTGCATTCCATCCGCGCTTATATTTTAGGTTAGCTTTCGAAAGAAAATTGAGAAGATTTATGTAGAGATCTTCCTTTTTCTTTTTAATCTTGTGTATCTGAATAGAGCAACTTGAATAATAGACCCAGAATCTAGACTCGAGATAATATCTGTATAATAGACATTTTAAAGCTAGTTGTAGGCTACCAGAAAGTGGATGGATTATATCCTTCAGATATGATGTTTCGTAAATAGTTGTATCATCATTTACTTCATCATACACGCACAAGTCTCAGTCTCATGTGGGCATCATCAGCACGAAAAAAGTCTGCTCCTATCTTATCAATAAATAATACAAGAAGACAAAATTTTATTGTTTCTCCAATCTATTCAATAATGTAATAAAAGTTGACGAAATACTGAAAATAATTTCAATATTGCGTTGCTAAAGTAATGGTGATACAATTGCTATTCTTGTCATTTATTCATTTTTGTCAATTATAATCTGTCAAACCTTAAGATAAATCTGAAGACCTAAAAAATTATCGCACAAAATGCCACTAAACAAAATAATTGAAAACCAAAATATTAAATCTGACTAAAACCTCCATTTATAGTTGAATTTTCAGTTCTTAGGAGGGCTTTTTGCAGCACTTATTCGTATATTTACATTTTGCAGGCTGTATGCAAGGAATGATTCCACATCTAAGTGAACTGATTCCATACTTGATTGGGTGCCTCTCTGACAAGAAGGCACTTGTGCGTGCTATCACCTGCTGGACACTTTCCCGCTACTCGCACTGGGTCGTTAGTCAGCCTCACGACAACTACCTCAAGCCTTTGATGACTGAGGTAATTATTGAGTGGAATTGAGTTATCTAAAACACTAAAGCTATTTGAACCGAAATTGTTTTTTTTTAAGACAGTAGTTTTTGCAAATAATGTAGCTATGATATTCTATTTTGAAGCTATAACTTTCCTGGTAGTTTAAAATGTACCTAATATTCTAGATCCATCTTGTTTTCCGTAACATGGCAGAAACGGCGAGCTTGAATCTCACGTTTATTTGACAATCAATTTTTATCAACTGGAACTCTTAATGATAATGAAATTCATATTGAACCACTGGTGATTGTCTGTCAATCTCCGGAAGTAGATCAATAGACAGCTAAGGCAGACTAGCTATCATTGAGAAATCGTACTTCTAGTCTATCCTTGTATGTAATACTTGTATCGCAATTCTTGAATGAACAATAATTTATTGTTGAAGTATTATTGAAGCTGAAGTTATTTTCTAAATTTCTTTTCTTTTTGTAGCTGCTGAAAAGAGTTCTCGATCCAAATAAAAGAGTGCAGGAAGCAGCTTGCTCAGCATTTGCTACCCTCGAAGAAGAAGCTTGTACGGAGTTAGTTCCTTACCTTGGATTCATATTGGAAACACTTGTATTTGCTTTCAGCAAGTACCAGGTACACTAATTTCTTTCAAAATATTCCGATATATTGTTATATACCCATTGTTGTTAAGACTTGCAGTTTAGGACTTGTCTGTTGCTCCTCCACATTCATTGTAATTTTGTGACACTAAATAAATAATATTTAGGTATTGTTTGTTTCATGCAAGTCATTGTTTTTATTAATTGATGTGTAAAGAAAATTTTTGGTATATTTTAGAAGATTTGGATAACAGAATTTTGTAGTTCATTGGAATATGCCTCACATCTTTTTCTCCATCTAAAGCTGCCCTTAGTAGACCTTACTTGATCTCAATTTATTATTGTCAGTCCATTACGTTTTTTTCAATCCCCATACTGTCTCAGCTGATTGAGCTTTAGCATGATGAATTAGCAAGGCTCTGAAAGGCACTGAAACTCCCATCAGCTGAGACATTATGAGGTTTGTAATTAGCATTGGTCTGACATTAATATTGTCAATTCTTTTATTGTGTGAGGGCCGCGTAATGTTTTTGGCTAACATTGGGTCTACGATATGAATAATTGAAGTTTTAAAGCACGAAAATATTTTTTGTTATGAACAACAATGTCTCGCCAAGTAATCCTCAATAATTTATCACCAATGTAAAGTTTAAAAATAAAAAATCTTGTATAAGCTATTCATAGATTCTTAACAAATTTGGAACGTTGAAAAATTTGAATCTTTGTATCACTTTATCAAAAACTTCAAACTTTCAAAAGACTATCTAATGTCAATCTTCATGCCTGAAGATGAAAACAATCGGAGAAATCAGAAGAGAAGTGCAGATTATAAAGAAGTGACATGTAAGGATGAATTGGGTAACTCATGCAGATGAATCATTCAACAAATTGGAAGTCAGCTTCCAATGGCTTAGTATAGTTATTTTTTGTTACAAATTTACAACGAATGTGAAGGTGCAAAAGACTCAAGTCCAAAACTAATGGTAAATTTTCCAGTAGAAAAGAAAAATATTTTTCCCTCTTCATGAATAATTTTCATTTTGGAACATTTATTGTATCTTCATGAAAAGGAACAAAAATTGTTGGACTAAATTCAATTTTCAAAAGCCCTGTCAATGCAAATCAAATCAGAAATGAAACCCAATTTTTTCAAGCATATAATTTAAACTTAATCATTGCAAGATTAAAATTATTTTATAAATATGTCAATAGGAATGATGTAAACATGAATTGTATGTATCAACTGAAATTATATGTAAATAATCTTCATCAAACCATCTTGTTTTGTTAATTGAAATTCCCATTGTCAACTCTTGTAATATTCATCATTGTCACACCTTTGTTGTCTTGCTGAAGAATTCTGTTGGTTTTACATACCATAGTATATTTTTTAATAACGTTTTTGGTGTTTGTAGCATAAAAACTTGCTGATTCTGTACGACGCCATTGGTACATTGGCCGATTCTGTTGGTCACCATCTGAACAAACCTGACTATATCAATCTACTGATGCCACCACTCATTCAAAAATGGAACATACTCAAGGATGAAGACAAAGACCTGTTTCCTTTGTTGGAGGTAAATATCATCAATTTACATATCTCCATAATTTTAATAATATATTGATGCTCCATGTCCATAATATTAGAATCTGTAGAAAATATAATTCACGCTCAAGCCTTTCAACTTCACACATATGGAACATTTCATATGGAACTTCACCTCAGGAACATTTTTCCTGAGGTAAGGTGACCGAATTGTCAGGCTCTGCTGAATTCAATCTCGTGCATTTTGAAGTTGAAAGTTGCAAATGAAAATATATTTTTTAAATAGTATTATGAAAAAGGATATACTGTAGAATTACAATCTTCTGGAACTTTTGAAGGAAATATCGAATTATGGAAGTAAATATTCGAATAATCAATAAGTTATTTAAAGGTTGAATGAAATTTAGAATATCAAAATAATTGTCATAAATATCGAATTAAAAATGTATAAATTCAGTCGAATTTATTTGAATTGTCAATATTTGTTGCACTTTTCGTGATTAATCTGCTTTTATCAGTTATGAATAATATTTTTCTTTTTGCCCAATGATGAGAAATCTTATCGCGTAGGGAAGGGATTGGATAAGTTGGACTGATTCTTCCATCACACATTTCATCATTTCCATAATCTTCATTACTTCTTTCCAACCCCTCTTTTTCCATCATTTCTACTATTCTTTTTAATCAGTCCGACTTTGAAGATTCAGTTGCCCAGTGCGCATAGATTATGAGAGCTGAGGGCTTTGTAATTAGTTCTGTATTGAAAACTAGAGTTATTGGAAATCTATAGTTGTGATATAATTTCTTTTTTATTATAATTTTAGTAATCTGAAGCCTCTGATTGAATTTGCAAGAAAAGGTTATCAACCTACCGTGATGATCCCTTAATCATTTTTTTTTTGCTTCTCTTTTAAACCATATATTTACTTGACTGCTTGGCTGTTCTCAAAATACTTATACATCATGCCAAGGTCTGGAATGGGTGATATTTCACACAGGCATTGATTTACTTCATAAAATACTGTTTCCATTTTCCCTTAGTCTTTCAGATCAGTATTTCTCGTATCAGGATACTGCATTTCATTAAAAAATATATATTGAATTGTAAATACCTTTATATGGCGAGTACAATTTTTTTAACATTAGAGTTTTGTATAAAATGAAAATATCTTGATTATGTAGTTGAATGTTTCAAAATAAATTGATGTGTTATTCCGCATTGATTTCTGTGGTATGTGGAAACATCAGTATTGCAATATTATAATTTTCTTTTCTTTTTTTTTTGTATGTTGACAACTAATTAATTCAGTGAATGGCCCGATGATGACAAAACTAATTGCGAAGGGAAGGGATTGGAAAAGTTGGACTGATGCGTTCTCCATTTCTCTGTTAATTTTCACTTCATTTCCATTTATCCAATTTCCATTTCCCTTTTCCACTCTTCTACCCATTTACCTTATCTCTTCATTTTCCACATTCCCATTGCATCAGTACGGCTTTGAAGGTTCAGTTGCCCAGTGCGCATAGATTATGAGAGCTGAGGGCTTGATTTCCACCGAAAGGATATTTTTTAGAATAGTAAGGAGTCATTAAAAAAATGAATTTATTTGTTTCATAACATGTAAATATATTATAAAGAAGTCTCTCAGTCGCCGAGATGCAATTGGTCAGAGCGACTATTCTATTGACTGCTACTTCGGTGGTTGTAAGTTTCCATTCCAGCCTGGCATTTTAAATCATTTACCACATTAATCATGCACAAGACTCGGACTTATGTGGGAGTGGGCCTACAAGAACGTTTATGAAGCATGGAAAAATTTATAATACAGTAAATATTATCTAGCTCCAATGTTGGTGTGGGAGTGTCACAAAACACTCAGCAGGCTCGCAACACACAACTCTGTGCATCTTGGTTGGGTACCTGGCCATGTAGGCATAGGTGGCAACGAGTGTGCAGATGGGCTTGCTAAGCAAGGTTCTAGTAGGTCATTCTTTGGCCCAGAGCCAAGCTGTGGCATAAGCAAAACTACTGCCTTCCACACAATAAACAAATGGTCCAGGGACTTACATCACCAGCAATGGCAAGGTCACTCAGGCCAAGCACTTGGCAAAAGGCTGCTAGCAGACACAAGCTCCTACTTCACCAACTGGCTGGTGAGGCTGGGTAGAGGTCAGGTTAAGCAGCTGATTGCTCTGATAACTGGACATGGCCACTTCAGGAAACATCTCCACACAATTGGACTCAGAAATGAAAGTCAGATGTGTAGGCTTTGCAATCAGTCTGAAGAGACTGCCAAGCACATCATACTGGATTGCGAGAGACTCGGGGCAAGGAGAATGGCTCTGTTTGGCTTTAAGCAACCAGGTGATGAATGGGACGTTAGCATAGGGAAGAAACTCCTGGATCTTGTAAAGGGCACAGGTATTGGTTTGCCTAACTAACGTACTAGGGACACACAATAAGCTTCGGTTGACGTGTGAGGATCTTTGAATCCGTCCCTTCATAACATAACATAACATAGCTCCAATGTTCTATGTTCTATTTAATCATTGTTTTGTTCCAATCTGATTCCCTAATGAGAAATTGATCGGGCCCGATGATGAAAAATCTTGTTGCGCAGGGAAGGGATCGGAAAAGTTGGACTGATTCTTTTTTAAATTTACTATTAAAATATTAAAAGACTCCTCATTTCCATCCTTCCATTACGTCAGTCCGACTTGAAGGTTCAGTTGCCCAATGCGCATAGATTATGAGAGCTGAGGGCTTGATAAAAATGTAAAAAATTAATAAAATGGGCAGTAGGGAAATTTTGTTTAATAAAATAAATGTTTGTTTCTGTTTTAGTGCCTGTCAAGTGTGGCAACAGCTTTGCAGTCAGGATTTTTGCCTTACTGTGAACCCGTGTACAGGAGATGTGTTTCATTGGTTGAACAGACACTTAATCAGCATATAGTAAGTGCATTCTAGTTCATGTAGGCTATCTAGTGAGGTAGATGCGTAAAAATTAACTTTAATAGATTTTAACTAGTATTAGGTAATACGTATTGCTCTTTAATCTTTATTAATTTTTATGATATGATTAATTTCGAACTAAAGTCACTAGATGAGCGATCTCCAAATTGTTTGAGTACCTTTACAGTACTTGTAATTAGATGACTGATTTTTAAAAGATAATTCACTTCAACAGTGCATAAGTCTAGTCTAAAGCTCTGTGATTTATGTTGATTTTCTCACGATGTGAATTTCCTATTGCTTATTGCGAAGTCGGTGGCCTGGTTAGCAGCATCGCCATTCTCACTCACTCATCTAATTTCATAGCCGCTACTTTAGTCCATTTACTTGAGTAATCAGAATATTAATAATTGTTTATAAGAAAATAGTGAAAACAAAATCTGGTGAATTAAAATCTGATAGATCTTATGAATTTAAATCAGACGATTAATTATGTGTTTCCACTCCTAAGCCGTATACAATGATTTTATTTCATATTTTAATAGCAATTAGCAATAATTATCGTAAATTATATAGCCTACATATTGTTCTCCAGTTTTTCCTATCTGAATAATTTAAAGTTAAAAAAAAAATATATATATATATATATACAAAATGTACAAATATAAGATATAAATAATCTACAGAGTGTACTACTTATTATAGGAGAAATACATTTAAAGAGGTTCAAAATTACAGAAAAAGGAGCATTGATTAGAAAAAATGAACAATAGAAAATCAATAATTGAATCTAATCAAAGCAATATATTAACATTTTCAAGAAGTACACAAATATGTACTGAAAATAAAATATTAAGAAAAAAACTGAACCTAACCTAATTAGAATTAAAATTTATTTTAAAAAATTCTAGAGGGTCCAAAATGTAGTTGTGTTGAATGACGAAATAATAATGAAATTGATATTAAGACGAATAGAATAATTTCCTATCGTTAGAATGAAGCAATGGGGAGATACTTTTCCCTGAAATAAGCAAGATTTACCAATTTGTAATATCCTAGAATAACAATATTTTCGGCTGAAAAGTTTTAAACAAAATTTGATATAAACTCTCATTGAACCGATCTTAAGTGTTTTGTTCTGAGTGAACTTTCAAATTACAAGAATCATTTAAACTATAGCCCTCAACTGAAGAAGAAATTTTCCTGAGAAAATGTTTGTTGCGATCTACCCCACAAAAATTTGGGTTCTGTCAAGATTTTGTGAAGAAATCAGTCAAGCTTGAAGCCTGTTGTATCTTCACATTACCTTTTACCTTTTAGTTTAGTCTTAATGGATATTTTAATTGAAAGACTTTACAAGGACAAATAAAAATAAACTAGACATCTGAACAGTTGTGAGCAGCTAAGTGATGAGTAGTTGAAAAAGCGCGATAAAAACTGATTTTATTGTTTGCTTTTGCAGGCAAATACTCAGAGTCCAGAACAGTTTGACGCCCCTGATAAGGACTTTATGATCGTCGCTCTGGACTTGCTGTCGGGGTTGGCCGAAGGCCTCGATGGGCACATTGAGAAGTTGGTTGTCAATTCAAATATGATGAATCTGCTCTATCAGTGTATGCAGGATCCAACGCCTGAGGTCAGACAAAGTTCTTTCGCATTGCTCGGTGACCTTACTAAGGCCTGTTTCCAGCATGTACACCCATGTATATGTAAGTAAAATTTATGTATTTCCATTGCAATGTGCATTCCAGTGTCTTCTTAATTGAGTTCTATCAAATTAATTGAGGAAAAACTTGAAACTGCTCGAGTAAAGAGAAACAAAGTAAGGCATTGTTGAGAACGTTGTAACTGAACAAATTTGAAAGAATTCTACTTCCGACAAATTACTGTTAGGGTGCTTACACAGTGGAGCATCCAATACTCGAACAGCTCAAATTACTCCTTCGTACTTTAGGAATATTTTCCTTTCCTGTCTCAAACTAACAGCAGATAACAATCTATTCTACTGAAGCCTATTGGTGCTTACACAGTGGAGCAATACTTGATGATAATGACTATAGAAAAATCAAACACATGCTGTGGAATGGTGTAAGACGGTTTGGAGCACCATTTCACATAATGTTTTTGATTTTACGATGGTGATTATAATCGAGTATTGAATGCTCCTTTGTCCAAGCACCAATAGGCTCCAGTAGAATAGATTGTTCTCTGTTGTCAGTTCGGGACATGAAAAGAAAAATATTCTTAATGTACGAATGAGCAATTATTATTTGAATTATTACTCAACACAAAATCAGCTGATTGTAACATCGTCCCGAAACTTCGCACTATAAACACAATGATAAGATGTTACGCGATGGCACGATGTTCGGCACAATTTATTAGGCTGCGCGAGGGACACACCTTTACAATAACAGGAAGATGTTGCTACAAGTGCTAACTCCAGAATCTACTAACTGCAAAACTTATGCCATGAGTCTGAGATGCTTTGCTTTTATGAGATGCTTTATCTAGAATTATTTTTATGAAATACTTCTTGGTTCCTGGCATCTGAATACATAGTCCACTTATGCCCTCTATCAGGCTACAATAATGTCCAGCTGAGACCCTGTACAAAGGTAGCGGTTGTATGAGTAAACATACTTTATAATTTCAACATTGAATTCGCTCATCTCAAAGACCAAGATTGATTGATATTTAGCGCATTTGAATAATGTGGCTTAATTAGTGTTAACACATCAACAGTTTAACGACCTTGCATTATACTGCTATAACTTAATTGTTCAGTTGTTAAGGACTCACGCTGTTTTGTCAAATTTCTGGATGTGTATTTCCTGTTGAATTTTTAGGAACAATAAGAAAAAACACTCGGCCATTAATTGCTACTATGAACTTGATTAATTTACTTCTTATAATCTTTATTTTCTTTTGCAGCTGAATTTTTACCCATACTAGGACAAAATTTGAATCCCGAGATGATATCGGTGTGCAATAATGCAACTTGGGCCATTGGAGAAATTTCTGTTAAATTAGGTTGGTATTTTAGCAGTCTCTTTTTAAAATAAATATTACTGCTCTAAATTAAATACAATTTTAACTATTTTATCAATTGGTGTAATTTTAAATCATCTTCTTGAGCTTTGTCGACGTCAGTTGAATAAACTGGGAGTATATCTTATTGGCAGGATTCATTGATATCATGTGAAACGTGAGTTTATTAATAGCACTTCAATTTAAACATAATTTTATGGATTAATTTTTACAATGTATTTTTAAGAAACTGATTTTATTTAATTCGTTGTATTTACTAGTTGATAAAATTTAATTAAAATTGAGGCTAGTATTTATGAGTCTTCCTTAACTCAAGGGAGGCTTAAAAAGCTTCCATTCAAAAGGCTGTTCAAGTCTCCCTGGAGTTGAAGAAGCCTCTTTGTAGGACGATGAATAAGGGCCTTAGAACCTGGTGTGGAGGATGCACGATATCTGCATCTTTTGCAAGAACTTACAGTTTCTGGTAATACATGAGAAAAGCAAACTGTTGTGATTTAGCCTTTGTTCACCAGTATTCATCAGAACGGATAGGATTTTCGAAATCTCATCATTGAACTGTTTAGGTGTAAAATATAAAAGTTTAGAAGTTGAGTATATTTACAAAGTAAACACTTTAAAAATATACAGTAAGACGTTCAATGTACACTGATTGAACAGTGAAATTTGACTTGATAACTTGAGGAATAATGCGGAGTTGGAAATGGCGAATTGATGCGGCTGCTGCAATGAGTGTCCTTACTGCGGAGAACGTTGCCAACGATCAGTAATAGCTTTTTCTCCATACCCACATTTCGTGTAGATATTGTATCTTGTGTCTTGTTTTCTGCCAATTTTCGTACCACATTCTAATTATTAAAATATTCCTGAAGAACTATGTGCCCTTCGTGTAGCTACCGCCTCAATTTTAAATTGTAAAATAGTGTATTCTCATTTTGCTAAAAGTTGAAATTTTTAACTTTCCTGTTTTTTTTTTATCACAGGAGAAGAAACTAGGGCGTATGTTCCTCTAGTATTGACCCAACTTATTGTGATTATCAACAAACAAAACACACCAAAAACGCTTCTCGAGAATACAGGTTAGTAGTTGGCATATCAAGATTCCAGCACCCTTGATTTCCGTTACTGTGTAGAAAGTTGCATCCACGTTCTAACCTGGTTTCATTACAGCATCTTACGAGTAGACCATTATATTCAGTTCGGATGATTTCTTTAACCTTGCTGTAAAAGTGAAAGTGGTGCAAGGTGAATTATCATGGCTTGATTTGATTACATTATTAACCGACTATGAGAACTATTTCAGTGCTGAAATCAAATTTAAAACTTGTGTTATCGATTATAATTTTTCGATGAGGCAATTGTATGAACAATTTTATTTTTTATGTAAGAGAGCATTTTCTTAAAGATGAATAATCTTGGATCAAAATTTTGCCACTACCTTTTTGATAATCAGATACAAAGTTAAAACGCGTTTCAAAAATGTTTTCTTCGGTGCAGTATAGTATTAATAGATCATTCCCAAAACAATGCAAAATAAATTAGTATTGGTCAATTATGTATTAGCAAGAAAATTGAAACAAATCTGTAGCTATCATTTTTATAGTAATTTTCTGCACTGAAAAGGCTAGCAGACATCATATCCAAATATAATTTTCAACTTATAGTGATGCACAATGCTTTCTGACTAATTAGTTCAGAATAACCTCTTGCAAAGTCTTGCGTTTGAAAAGTCATTATTTTGTAAAAAATAATTTTATTTGCAAATAAATTAATATTAAGTTTGATACTGTACTGCCTCCATGATCTATAGCGTAATACTGTTGAATCAATATACACAAAGTATAGCAATTTTTCGAGATCCCCTCTCTAATATTGTAATTATCTACTTGAAATAGTTTTCTTAAATGTAGACATTGCATTTTATTTATGCTCTTATCTGTTGAGTGTTTTCTAAAATGGAAATTTGAATTCTCATTTCACATTTTATTTGCTGGCCACTTGTTTATTAACATTAAGATATAATTTTTTACACTCAGCAATATTTTCTATGTATTTGAACATGAAATGCCTTTGTTTTAGATATAGTTAACATTATTACACAAACAAAAGATTTGTACTGAAGTTGCTTTTAGTTAGATAATTGTTTAGCTGGAAGTTACATGATGACGAAGAAGACTAAAAATCATCAAATTATAACAAAATTGATTGGCATTAGCTTATATTTCAGTCAGTTTGGTATATGTTGTTACTATTTTTTTTGTTTGTTAGTGGCTGAAAGTTATTAGAAGCTATCAATGAAGCTTTTGTTTGTTACAAGTACTATATTGCACAAATTATAAAGTGTTCTTAATATTAAACTTGAACTTTCAATGGAGAAAGACAAAAAATAAAGAAAGTTAGTCTTGCTTCTTATAATAATTTTTCACATACTACTCATAAACTATGTTTTTGTGTTTTTAAAAAATTCAATAGCCTGAGAAAATTGTTTTTTACATCACTTCTGGTAGGAGCTTTCTCTGGTTACTTTAATTTTATCCTTGTTGAATAATACAAATGAAAATTTTAAAGACAGTAAACATTGCAGTAATATTGGGCCCTATTCTATAAGAAATTCAGTAGGCTTTGAAGTTCATATTATTATTCATTGTATTGGCTGCTTTGCGGTTTATTATCAATGCATTGCACACCTTTTGTTTCCAATTCCAATCATACGTTATCAGTGTGCGACCTCAGCTAGTTTAGCTGATTATTGTCCTTGATCAGTTTCAAGTTGGATAGCCTTCATTTTGAGATTACTGTGTTGAGTGGTTCATCTTTTTTGTATGGTATATTCTGGTTACAGAATGTTATGTAATATCAATTTTACGTTACAGAAAGTTACTTTAAGTTGAACTGAATTACAATAAACGTTAGGAAAGTATGATTCTGAATTTAACCAAGGCCCATTTTATTCTGGACTGAAAAAGCGCAACCGAATGTAATGTCGGCGGCGGAAACGCTTCGATTACAGTAACATGCTACCTGATTGGAGAAACTATATTAACCGTAAATCGGCGCCGACAGATGCATATAAGTTAACATGGTTCTAAGCCACGCGTTTCTCCCCGCTTTTTCGGTCCATGGGTACCATGGATATCGGTATTCGGTACAATGGGTCTAAGTGGTGCTGGCAAGCTGGCTTCACATTAGTCAAGATGACATTATGTTATAGAGGTAAACAAGCTATATTCTTTATAAAACTAATTAATTTGCTTTCGAAACTATTGAATAATTTTCGGATCGATTAATACAGTTATGTTTTATTTAATCAAATATAAGTTATATCTCAGTAATTTTTGCAACTTACATTGGCGGTAATACATTGACAAACTGAATTTATATGTATTCAATACTAGGTGAAAATGAACTGAAAAGATTATTTATTAGGAGTTAGGAATGTAGTCTTTTTTAGCACTGAACCTCAGCGAAATGCAAGTGTTGAATCGTGTTGTACGAAACGTAGTATATTTCACGTGATAACAAATTTTAGCATTTGAAAGTTTAATAACACTGTTTTGCTCTTGCTTTTTATCCATTATTAATCCTGTTTGACTATGGCTCTTACTTATTTATCACGCATTTATTTTCATTTCTTATACTAGGCATTTATTATTCTTATTTACTTGATACAACATTTTGAGAAAATTATGTTAGAAATTGATATTTCCTAACTAATTGCAGTGGCCAGCAAAAAGTTATTGTTTAAGATCGCAAGAAAGGTTTCTTTCTGTTGTCTTTTGTGTGATTTCTTCTTTTTCTGTTTTTGTGACCTCAATGGTTATGTTTTGTTTTTTGTTTTGTTTCTTGTTGTTACGTAGCTATTACAATTGGCCGGCTAGGTTATGTGTGCCCCCATGACGTCGCTCCCATGTTGCAACAGTTTGTTCGCCAGTGGTGTGTAAACCCCTTATTATATTTATTTATCATTATTATTATCATCATATTATTATTATTATTATGATTAATATAAGTTTATGAGCTTGGTGAAACTATTTTCTTCATACCATGATGATAGTTTCTTTTTAATTTCAAGGTCCAACTGATGTCAATGTCAGAGTAATTATTGTATCAAATTGTCAATATTCTTGCCCTAGAATGTTTTATTAAGCCAAATAAATAATAGGCCAGAAAAAATATCAAGATTTAACCGACCTCTACAAAGGTTTTAACAAACATTTACAATGTAAATAATAAGGCGAAAACAATTCTACAAAATTCTCTTAATGCCGATTTTTCATCTTCAAACTCAAGAAAAATGAACATTTTGTAGAATGTATATCCTAGAGATGATATAACTTCATTCAGTAGTCTCCCGACTTCAAGTGGTATTGGGCTTTGCAACACCAAATAATTTATAATACTTACAATTTATATTATGTTACTGGCTATGCAGTTCATTAACTGGAGAAGGGTTTAATAGAAATCTATGTTTCACAATAAAATTTGTTTTTATTTTTTTCAAGTTCAAACACCTCTTCACTTGAGATTTCAGGTTTTTAGTATCATTTTATCACAGAACCATGAATCGTCTTATTTCCGCGTTTAGATTAATATGAAATATACGAGCTTAATTCAGCTAAAAATTAATCTAAACTATTCAAATGCTGATGAAATAGCTAACCAAAATAATTATGATAATTATTGAAATTTTTCACCAAGCTCTGAAAATTCGTATGTTTCTTTAACGGAACTTATTCATTCATTTTTCGCTGTATGTGCAGACACATTGTTTAGTCATTTTAATAATTAACAAAAGACTTTTATTTTTTATATCAATTAATTTAAGACAACTCCATTTTTATACTAATATCAGCATTCTAACAATCTTTGATTTTTCAATGACATTTTTATTATCCGCATCCATGCATCACTGTTTCGTTTATTAAATTATTCTTTATTTCCCAACAATATTGATCTCCCTGTTTCAGTCATGCAAAATTTATAAACCTTAGGCACTTTATATATCATGAATTTGATTGATGAAAGTTGATTTTCTACTGAACTTTTAATATAAAAGTCTTTTGTTATTTTATTTTGCTTAAATGTTTTCCATTGGAAATTAATAATGACATCAATGTGGGTCCTTGGTTATTAAACTAATTGCCACTTCAGTCATGATATCATTATACAATTTAACTTGAATATACTGTATAAAAACTGTCAAACGTGTGAAACAAACTATTAATAAACTAGAAACTCAAATTCCCTCATACTTTTACGGAGTAAACTCTTCAATTCAATTGAATTATAAAATGGCGGGCCGCTTGACGCATTGGTTGGGGCGTCGCAACTTCAGCTTACTGTCGTTTCAGCGGTCGCGGGTTCGAATCCAGCTTCTCCGGCATCTGTGTGTTATCATTCACCTCATTACCCACGCACAAGTCTCGGACTCTTGTGGGCATCATCAGAAAAAATTTTTGTGAATACCTGCAATATTAAAGTAGAAACTAGCCTATGCATAAAGGTGTATAAAATGAGTCATCAGTTTTGAAAATCACCAATTCCAATTCACAGTCACCTAGTGCTCCGACTCACCAAAAGTTATTGATTTTCTATTTAATTAAGTTGATATATTTATTTAAGATGGCACTATTCGTTAAAATTATTGATCATGATTATTAATTTAAAATTTAAATGATCTATTGATAATACTGATTATTGGTGGCTTGAGTTTTCTCCAGGACCCACATTTCCTCTATAAATAGCATAGTAAAGTAATGCTACTATAAACCTTACATACCCTAGAAAACGTCTTTGTTTCTATTACCTGCGAAAATTAGTAAAAATATTTACACAATATTATTTTAATTTTGGTTTATTAACAGTAAGCATGCTTTACAAGTAATCTATTCTGAAGTAGTGCTTCAACTAACTTATTATAATATTGTTGATACTCATTGTGTTCATTTTGTTCTGCAGCCATTTTATATCTTCTTGTAAGTCAGTTTCCAATTGTTTACTATTATGCCTTTCTGTTGATCTTCTGTTTGACATCTATGGTTTGTAACCTATTCTAATAATTTTGCATGCATCATGGCTGTAAATTGAGTGATATGAACAGTCCTCTGGTTCAGTTGCCATTGTGGATCAACATTTTTTATTCAACACTAATGAATTATTCGTGTTATCCTATCTCCAATAAAACCAGTTACTATAATTTTGATTGTTTAAATTTAAAAGTTTAACTAAACTATCGGGAAGAAATGACGGTATTTTTGTTATATATAATTATTATGATCATAATTTTGTATTTATTTGTATTATAAGCCAATCTACATCAAATGAGACTCTTGTTCAGAGGATTTGAATAAAGCTTGCTGTTATTGTTATAGTCATAATACTATATCCATGATTGATAATGTTTCTTCTATTCCCAATTCCTGATTTCATAATCTGTGCAAATCCAAATTAGCACAAAATAACTTTTGAAATTATTATTTCTAGAGGAATTTATTTGCTACGAGATATTTTTGTCTGCTCAGTTGCTTTCATTATTATTTTCCCCTCAAGCAATCAAACGGATCTATAGTTTTTATCACTCACGTATCAGAAAGATCAACAGTCCAACGTATCTCAGGATTTTTGGATTAATTTTGATGATTCAACACTTTGAATATAATAGTATCAATATCTTCTTTGTATACAATACCATACTCTGTATTGTCTAGGAAGTTTGCTAGTTGAATTATATATTGTATTTTTACAGCCTCGTATTTCTATAAGCCTATATATCAAGTTAAATTCGAGTGATATCCTTCATTGTGTTAATCATTGGTATTGCAAAGCTTATAGAAATGTTGGAATTTGAGTTTTAATGCTTAATAATTATTGACTACTAGTGAATTATAGTTTATGCAAAAGTACTTTATTGTTATTATTGATTTCGTCTCATGTAGGTGCATGTCATTGCGCAACATTAGAGACAACGAAGAAAAAGACTCGGCTTTCCGCGGAATGTGTCAAATGATCACAGTCAATCCCGGGGGAATAGTTCCCGATTTCATATTCTTCTGTGATGCAGTGGCATCGTGGGTCAACCCAAAAGAAGATCTCAAAGACATGTTTACCAAAGTATGTAATCCACACCAAATATTCTGTTATATTAGATCGCATTAGAAACATTTGCAATTGTTACTTTTGACATCATCTTCACAATTCTACTTTGATTAGGATGCAGGAAGGAGTAAGAAGGATCTTAGATTGACCTGTAAACATGAGTTTCTTATAAACATTTCAGTTTAATGTTGTCACATTTTAATTTATAGTCTGTTCAGCGAGCCTACGGATTGGAGTTAACAAACGCGTGCGTGCAAGCCGAGACCCAGCAAAGCCCGATTCACAGAATATCTTTATATAAAATAGGCGAACATGTTTTTTTGTGATGACAACTCCTCCGTGGTTTCTCGACCGATTTTGTTCGTTCACGTCTCATTTGAAAGATTCATCGAGTAGATGTTTGATAAGGTCTTACATTTCGAAAAAAGTCATCGTGGACATGAGGAATGAACGATCAAAGTTTCAATTTTTGCCATTGCTTTAACATAGGGATCGGTGAGCTGAAAATTTTCACATTTCAACTATGATTTGATGATCAGATGTTTTGAAACAAAAAGTTTATTTTTCATTGTTCATTCAGAGAGAGAGGGTGGGAGGATAGGATAAAGAGGAAGAGAGAGAAAAGAAGAAGAAAGAGAAGGAAGAAGAGAAGATGAAGAAGAAGAAGAAGAAGAAAAAGGAGAAAAAGAAGAAGAAAAAGGAGAGGAAGAAGAAAAAAAAGATGAGGGAGAAAAAGAAGAGGAAGAAAAAGAATAAGAATAAAAAGAAGAGGAAAACGAAGAAGAAGGAGAAAAAGAAGAAGAAAAAAAGGAGAAAAAGAAGGAGAAGCAAAAATGAAATTATTGAAAATATAAAAAGTGTACTTATTTAAGCAGAGTGTTCAAGCATTTATTCCAGATTCAATGCAAAATAAAAAGCATTGATGTTTACTGAGAAATGGAGAAAATTAAGGAACTCATAGCATCATAGGTATCTTTGATACCCACTTAGAAATGGAGCAACTCATACTGTGCTTAAACTTATCATCATAGGCAATGCTGTCGTTCCGTATGTAGAAAATCTACATTTGGAATGTATTTTACAAAGTTTAATAAAGTCGCACATTCGTGCGACCCGGGATAACCTAGTTTTTCTAAACGCATCGAACAGGCAACAGGCCTACCCATTGAAAACGCCTAAACTACCGTATAATAATATATTAAACTTCCGTAATGGAACAAATAACTTACTAATAATATTATTTAAAAAAAAAAAAAAAAAAAAAACTAGAGAAATCAAATTATACTTAGGCAAGCTACTGTGCCAACACAAACATAACGAATTGTTAATCATAATGTTGGACTTTTGTATGCTCGATGTCAAACAATGAAGCACAAACTGGAAGTGCGACAACAGCTGTTAAGAACGAACTGTAGGTGGCAATGAGTGTCAATAGGCCGACAGACCGATGCCAGGACATTTTCAGTACAATTCTCACTCACACACATGCAAAGTTTGTTTGGGTCACTCCGCTGGACAGACTATAACTATTAAATAAAATGGTCTCATAGTTTTACACTGGCTTGAATGTGAAATCCCAAAGTAAGCTGATGACTGGTGAAAGCTCTTTTACTTTATAAAGCTCTTTTAATTAAATAGATTAATTATTTCTAAGTAAAATATCAAATTCCAAGCTACTTTCATCATTTTCAAACCTATCATTTTCATTTGTTTGTAATTTGGAAATTGTTTGGAAGGATTTATCGTTATTGGGTTCTAGCACTGTGGATCGTGTATTTCATGTCCATCCATCATGTGAAAATGTCATTTGTATGCTTGAAGCTTGATGCAATTCTCATTGATAATTTGCTTCTAAGGTCACATTTCAAACATAAACTAAAAAAAATCAATTTAGATTATTGTAATTTGGGTTATAATTATTATAATTTCCATTTCTGATTTACTTTATAATTTCCAACAGAGTATTTTCTTAACTACAAAGTATTGGCATTTTTCTTTGTAAGAGAAGTTTATGATAATGTCTTAGTTATAATTAAAACTATTTTCTTATTATAGATCCTGCATGGCTTCAAAAACCAGGTTGGAGAAGAAAATTGGAAAAGGTTCTCTGACCAGTTTCCTCAGCAGCTGCATGAGCGGCTGTCAACTATGTACGGCGTTTGAACACCTTCCAAACTGGTAAGATTCTATTTTAAAATATTTATTAAATTCTCGATTCAAATATGAGAGTTTTAAGGAATTTTAAGTAATGTATAGACTAGTGCGGTGGCAATCAACAACTAACTTGATCAGTAACTACCAAGGTAATTTGAAAATCTTTATGAGCTAACGTACCAATAACTTCTGCTGCAAGTTGGTGGTAGTTGTAGGCTGTGGCACTTATGTTATTTCTTTAGCTTTAGTAATCAGCACCGTCTGATTGAAATGACCAGCTGTTAGGCTACTTCTGTTTATTTCCATACAGTTAGGAAGAAATTATTACATTTCTCGTCTATTAAATTTACTCTTGTAACTCTGAATATTTTGGTGTTCTCCACTATTGGACTTCGGCCATGCGACAGGATAAAAATTTAGGGCCGTATTTATGAACGTTTCTTATCAAAGAAAGACAATTTGATATGTCAAACTTAGCGGCAATAAGTCTTACTTACACTTACATGTTCATGATGTGTCAAGTCAGCTGTAGCTGTAACACTAAAAGCCATCCCAGCTCCCCCAACAAAGGCCTGACTACTGATGAATAATTTAAAACTAATAATTTACATTGAACAACTGTAATTTCCTCTAATGTAATAATTGCACTACATAAATAGGGCCGGGACAGCTGGGTCGGCTTGTAACCTGACGTGTCAGCTAGTAAACTCACCCAGTATAAGCAATACTTCAACTTGAGTTCGTATTTTATGAACCCTACTTAGGCCGTGGTAAGACTGCATGCGTACTCCGACGAGTAAATGGACGTGCGTGCTCGCATCTGGACGTCAGAGTAAAACAAACGTTGATAAACCGGTTTGATTGGTCACAGTAGAGAAGAGTTGGTCGTACGAGGTCTTGCGCACACGCACGAGTCAACTCTGGAAGCAAGTTTGTTTGATTTTCTTTGCGTGGTCATCAGTGTGAAAATGAAAGTTGAGGAGTTGATTACGCTTGTGTTTGACCAAAATCCATTGTGGGACCAATCCACAAAGGATTATCAAATAGACATCTCAATGTGACCGCTAATCTTTCCACAGGCTTGATACAAGTCCAAAAATTGCTTTTTTTTCAATTTTTGTGCTGATTCTGTTTAAAATATAATAAAACGTTTTTAGTGACATCCGAAAATAATCGAAAAGTTTTCTATCAGTTTTTCGTAGATCAGGAAAAAGTAGCTTGTATTCTCCTTGCGTCTCTCTTGTTAAATTAATATCATTCACCCAGCTTTCTTTTTCTTCATTAACAAACAAAATGCGCAATAACAGATTGTCTAACAACTGGTCAATGCCATTGTAGTATAGACTCGCAGGAGTAGGAAGTTTGCAATGTGACTACTCTTACTCTGACGACCTACTCGTACGACCTGCTCGCAAAACGATCTACTCGTCAGTCGCATGCAGTCTGACCACGGCCTTAAATATCTTCTTAACTTGAAAGTAAAGTCGTTCTTAAAATCGGTTTCTCAAAGCCGTTTTTAGATTGTTTTGTTCTATCATATTTTGGCTTCATTTTTTAGTATAGCATCAGCTCATCAAAATAAAATAAAATCATCATATTAAACATCATCATCTGGTTGGTCTATGTAATTTGGCAGGCCTTCCTTTTCTTTTAAAATTATTATTAATTTCTTGTATTGCTACAATAGACTTCAGTCTGTAAATAATGATCAAATTACAAAATCAAATATTCTCTTCCAAACACAACTTGTTCAATCCCTTCCATTTTCAGTCTCGGCATCAGTTTTGCTTTACTTCTTCAAATAAATATTTACACGCATTGCTGACATTACTGTTTAATGCATAGAACAAGCATTCATATGGGCATAAGCCTTTGAAGGAGTCACAATTCCTTTTTAATCTTCTTTTATTCCTTTTTCCCACCCTCCATCTATGCATATCGTAACATAAACTTTTTCCCTAATTTGAAATTGGCCTACTTTACCATAATTTATTTTGTGACTTTCTTGTTTTATTTAGATGACTTTAACATTTTACAAAATTGTTTATAGTGTATTAATTTGAATTTGGAAGCAAGAGGGGTTCATGGCTATCTGTTGTTTCCAAAGTATTTGTAAAGAATAAAAAACAGTTGTGTAGCGTACTTATTGGATGTCTTTTCTAATGTTATGTTTGTGTTGCAGGTTGTGTAGGTTGCCGTGGGTGAAACCACGTGTTTTGCCTGCCGTTGTCGTCGTCGTCTTCGTCTCGTCGTTAATCGCGGGGGATCCTAAGAAGCTGTTGGCAGCAGTATCGGGGGCGGGCGGGAGGGTGGGTTGGTCTTATATCCCGGGCGGGGGGAGGGGGGCATCAGCTGCTAACAGTCGCGTTCGCGTCTCGTGTCTTCTCGTCTCGTACTGTCTCAACTCATGTTTTTTCGCGCGCGCGGAGGAGGGAAACTCGCGGGAGTTTCCCCGTTCTACAGTTATTATTATTAGAAGGTCAGCCGATCGGGGTCGAATTATATATTTGCCATCTCTATTAGTCAACAATTATCGGCATTGGCCCA
Organism: Conomelus anceps; assembly: GCA_948455865.1. Classification (NCBI taxonomy): domain Eukaryota; kingdom Metazoa; phylum Arthropoda; class Insecta; order Hemiptera; family Delphacidae; genus Conomelus; species Conomelus anceps. The sequence continues at coordinate 34,835,096 of OX418216.1, forward strand.
ATTATTTATCATCGTTATCGTTTTCTTCGTTCCGTGGAAGAAAACTAAATCGTTAAATATCGTATCAAGAACAACCGTGTTCTATGCTTCGCGGAAAAATTAAATCGTTTATCGTTGTATTAAGAACAATTTAATTTTAAATTGTGGATAGTAATCGAATACGCTTAATCGTCAGAGTACTCATTTTATACGCGTACAGTTTCGAATAAATGAATAAAAATATGAATTGCGTCGCCAATAAAAATAATAACAATAGTAATGGTTATAATAAGCATCGCCGTTTAAAATAAGGGGATACTGTTTTGTTTCTTCTGGGCAAAATTGACTATTAACTTCGGCGAAAGTCAACTAATTCGATGCAACTAAAACAATGCTGTAATATGAACTTTTTAGTTTTAATTATGTACTTTGCGTTGTTTAGTAACTGTTTATTTTATTGACTAGTGATGTTGTTACTACTGTTTCGTTCGTTTATTTTTGTTCGTCGATGATTTCATATTAGAAAATAATTTATATGAAAAAGAAATTATTGGAATCAAAGTTTCAATTATCAATTAGTTAAGTTAGACTTAGAAGTTTCATTTGTGAAGCTATTTCAAGGGACTTGCAGAACAAGCACAAACGATTGAGATCAGCAAATACTATTATTGTAATTTTTGGTTGGGCTCTTGTCTTGAATGATTATTAAAACAGTCTGTGTTACTAGAATTGATGAAATTCTGTGCCGGCGATTGTTGTTTAGGTTTTGGATGACGCTCATTTCTATGAAGGAGTCAAAATTTAAATTCATTATTCAAGAGTAAGCAGTCTTGTACTCGCGACACTTTGGCTACAGAAATGTGTCCAATTACATATTGCTAGTAGTCTTCGATGGATTAGTCATCTTGGAATTGGCTTTACCAGTAAATTACCCTTTTTTGAAAAAAAAAACTTCAAGTCTCCTTTATGTGTGCAAGACTCTTGACACCCACTAGTATTCTGTGCTATTGAGTTCACTTTTTTGAATGAACGTAATTGAAATAGTACATTTTAACAAATTTTAAGAAAGCAGTAATAATTATTTGATTCAAAAGCTTACAATCATGTGATGGGATATCTATCGTAGTGGTATTACATTCCTCGTAGGCTTTCTGGTCACAATCTTTACTGCTTAGTTATTTGCGCAAATGTTATCAAATATTATTGGTTTTGTTTCATATTGGAACCTGAATATAATAGAATCAATCCATAGCTGAGACCAAATTCAAACATAAACTTTTAGCCAGGTAAAGTTAATGATGAAAGTGCAAATCATATTGTCGAATTAATTTCCTTTTAAATGTAATTTGAATTATGTTGTTAGGATATCCAATCTAAACGCCTTTTATTCGCCTCACAATTTCTTGATTTAAAGAGCTGAATCGCTAGAAAATTCATTTTACCCATTTTACCGCGGTAGAGTCCGTGTTGTCATAGTTTTTTACTATCCGATTAACTCTGTCAATTGAGTCTCTGCTGTACTGTATTTATTTTGTCGTAAGCATCACAACTTAAGAAAATCCATTCTTGACTCCACCTGGTCAAGAATTTTTCCATTCATCACAAATGTTGGAACTACCAGAGTTGGTAAATTTCTTGAAATCCCAGGCCAATTTTCAAATAACTTTGTTTCAAAAATGCAATGTTCTGAAAGTAATACATATAGTTGTACAATTTCTGTCTCCAAACGTTAAATTTCAAACAACACAATCTAGAACACATTCAATTCCAAAGTTATTACTTCTCCTGTTCAAGTGTCTGAATCACACATTGTACAGAAACCAGTGAAATTTTTTGGTTTTAATAATGCAGAGCTAAGACAAAGTGTCGTACCGTATAAAATTCGCATAGGATTCAATAGATTGGAAGTTCCTCAACTAAACGAAAATTGTGTATTAGATTTAAGGAAACTGGTTTCATAAACCCTTTATGTACTTAGCACTGTTTTATGAACTTATTGCACTTTAGAGGTGCCTTTATGAACTTGATGCACTTTAGAGGTGCCTGAAACCTGACGCCTGTTAAGGACCTACCTGACTATGTTGCTTTAGTATCAAAAGCTTGAACCGATGGAATAAGCACCATAATATAAGATGATAGTGTAGGAGGGTTACATTAGGTTTTCCAGGATTTGTTTACTTTTGAAGAGTTATCAGGAAGTAGATAAATGTGATGTAAATTATAAATCAAATTTCACTGGACCACTAATATAACTATGGGTTGTAAGGTTGTAATACACGTACCAAGTATTATTCATCTGTTGAAAAATATTATCTGTACTGTATATTTTCTATTTGAGGTGGAAATATGTATTGCTGAGGATTTTCACATTTTAAATCTAGCGTTTCTCTTATGTTTAAACTGTTATCTATTTTCTGTTCGTGCAAAATCTATGTTATTAATTTTTGTTTAAATCTGAATAGAATCTGAAAGCGTTATTTTATCATGTGTAACAGGCTGTGCTCGTACTATTAATTAAAAACTACCTTGACATTTATTACTTTCAAAATGAATCAGTAATTCCCCATTCTTCTCGTGATTATTTATAGGTAAAAACTGGTGATTAATGTACGAGATTTCTAGTTAATTGAATACGTCTAATAAGTTAGTTGTTGAAAAAATGAAAATAGTTCGCATTGCTTTGTAAAATGTAAGTTTTCTTCCTATTATCTGTTTATAGAAATTGCAACCAAATTTGTCTGCATGAAGTTTATTTTCCAAATGAGCCAGTCTTGGTTCTTGACATACATTTGTTACTCTTTCTTTGCTCAGAAACTATAATTGAGGAAATTGTTAAGAAACAAATTGTTACTTTTCAAGAAAGTAAAAACTACAGATTTGGGGACAAAGACAATAATAATTAATTGGACTACGCCTACAATAATTGGGCTACATCTACAAAAAAAAATAATGAAGGTGTTTACTGGTGCATAGTAGCACCATACGAATCCCATATGAATAGAATTTACGATGCTGTACAAACAATATACGAGCGACATCGATCAAAAAAGATATCCCCAGTTATGGCTCTGTAAGGTGTTTATAGAGCCTTTCCTTTCCACCAGTTGATAAGTTTTGTCATTGACATTGAAAATTAACCTGAAAGTTCACCATAGTTGAATGCTAGTAGTGTAACTTTGCCTCGTATTACCGCAGAGATCAATCTAAAGCCTCGGTTTCCGACTTGCTGATTCGTACTAAATGGACAGCGGACAGGGCCAATAGCATCAATTCTAGCGTAATCCGGGTCTCCCACTGCCAATCTTGTCCGAATCCTCAAGTTGTAACCGAGGCTTAATTAGTCACAGAAATGAACGTGACAGGGACGGTTATAAAGGTGGATTGAAATGTGCCAGCAACCGATGGTATAACGCAAGATAATTATAAGGTTCTAATTACAGTGGAAACAATTACTCTGGCACTACTGGCCGTCCTGTAAAAGCTGGCTCGTTTACTTAAACCTGGGCCACATGCTTTTAGAAATGAGCGATAAACACCGCGCCATGTCTGACCACCAAACGGCCGCGCGCTTAGGCTAATTGTTTCTTCTGTACGTTGGTGTCTTGTAATGGGGAATAATAAATGTACCGGCCTCTATCTAGGGATGGGTATCGAACTACAAAACATCGATTATTTTTTGTAAGGGAGTAATCGGTACTGAAAACATCGATTAATCGGTGTTCAAACATCGATTAATTCAGTCTTTGAAAATAGCAAAAACAGGCCAAAATAATACCAAATAGCGTCCCAAACAACACTTTTTGGAGGCATCTTGGCGAAAAACAAGAAACAATGATGGTTCCAGGTTATTGCTCATGTTTATCGAAAAAGGCAAATTATTTCAAGCCTGTCAACTGTCAGCTGGTTGACCCATTGATATATATTACTAGATGCGTAACTCCGGGATCCGCTGTGAAGTCACAGCGCTAGCGTCGCCCGCTTCCAAATCGGGCAACATCGGGAAAATTTGTATAGCGGTAATGGAAGAAACCCGTATTTCTAAGCGCTAAAATGACTTGTTTTGTGATGTGAAATGATTTTTTAATGTGATTGCTTCATGTAGTGATTATGGATGTACCGATCAGTGCAAGTCTGGTGGTAATATTTCTTTTGAAACAAGTAATTTTATATTTTTATTGTCTATGTGCAAGCGTAGCTTCACAGGAGTTTTCTGCTCCCTCACGTTTATTGTTAAAAATAATGTACTACCGTATTTACCACTTCAATCTTTTTCTTATAAGCATTAATTACTCGTGATATACCATACAGTAATATTATCAAATAACTCTTTTGATCAAAGCGATTTTGCTTGAACTGCAATGGCATTTGGTGATCATTTTCAATGTGAATTTATATAGGAGCCTACTGAATTTTGAAGTATGCGGTATCTAAAAATATATACATTTATTCATACAGTACATTTATATTTCCTTTGGTGTTGCAGTTCCATAATAGGGCCTATTACTTTTTCACTTGATATTCAAACATTAATGGTATTAAAAATTCTTCACTAAAGAGTTTAACATTTACATATTTGCATGTGATGGCAATTTCGCATTGTTGTAATTTTTTTTTTTTGTAATGCTACCTCAGGCACGACTGGAGGCCTACTGCTGAATAATGTTTATTATGTTTTAATAAATTTAACATAATTCATTATGTCTGCTCCACAAGATAGCCTGTTATTGTTATTTTATTCAAAATGTGAAAAAGCTGGACTTTGATGTTTGCTTTATTGAAAATATCTTCTAATCACGAATTTTCTCAGAATAAAAATCATATATTCAAAATCAGGGAATCACAGTCCACAAATAATATAACTCTAGAATTTTTTTTCATCAGAGATTGAGAAAATTAGCTTATGAAATTTTGGCCGCCATCTTGGAAATATCTCGTGAAACAAGCTTTTTTTGAGATGCCAGAGTTCAAATTCGGATTCAGCGCGTCAAAGTACATAGTAATACGCTGAGAAAAAAATTATTGTATGTTTTTCCTGCCAACACATACTTATGATACTGCTTATGCACAGCTCTGATTTTGAAGTTGGCTTGAGACAGAAACAATCTGGAATGTCAAATGATTACTACTATATGTAAGACAAAATCATGAGCTATTTTTCAAAAGAAGAATGATTAAAATCCATCAAGGGAGCTGCGAGAAATCGATAAATGAAAATTGACTTTTTCCCTTAAGAGCCTGTGTTAAATTTGAACTTTTGCCCGATTTGGCCTTTTCCCGCCAGAAAAAAGTGGCTTCACTATGCCATAGCCTAGAGGCCTAGAGTTACGCATCTAGTAGTATAATATCGGGAGACCGAGCTCCGCTCGGGGGGGGGGGGGGGGGTTTAAATGTTTGGGGCAATGATGCGTATTATCTTGAAGATCGAAGATGATGCTGTGGGAAGGGGATTAACGACGCGTTATGCTGTGAAGCGGTCCCACCTCATCTCTACATTTTCCATCATAAGCTAGTGCACAAGCAAATCAATAATAATGTTAATTCCAATTGGTAAAAATGTTCTTTTAGACACTACATATGTATTTTGAGTAACAATCTGAATTTCGAGTTTACCAGCTCGTAGAACTGTATTTTTTCAAGATAGGTGGTGGTTGGGTTGATGGGATACCACTACTTTGTAACCCCTCACTCAAGAACGGCTTCTCACACCTTGTCTAATGGCTCATTCCTTTCAGCTCATTGAAACGACCCAAATTCATACTTGTAACATTTAGCTTATAATTTGTAATTCTTCTTGGAAGTGTAATGTAGGCTTTCTACTGTACTTGGAAAATGTCGATTTTTTAAGAACTTGGTAACTACTCAAAATAAAAATGCAAAGTTGGTCTCAAATTGTAGGTAAAATCTTTCTCTTCCAGATCATTGACATTAAAATCTAAAAAAAAACATTTTTCAAATTGAGCTATTATAATTAGCCAAATTTTTATGAGTTTTATAGTATTCCGGCTTTCCGATCTATGTAATCCCTAAAGCCTAGCACAAGTTGCATCTTCCTAGCTTGCCTAGACCCAGAGTTATTGTACTGTAATACAAAATATCCAAAAAATATGAAAAAATTACAAATAATGTTATTTTTTGTTTGGTTAAATTGAAATAAGAAAAGATTTTTTTCACCAAAGAAATAATGGCGTCATAAGCTGAGCTCTGACATATGATTCCTACATGACTGCAAGGCTCAGACTACGACCACACGGTACGCGCGGAATTTTTTGCGTTCCAGACAGAGTTAATAACGCCGTTAATGGGCCTACCATATGATTAAAAACTGTTTCTCTTTTATCAGCTGTTCCTTTGAGGATAGATTTCTCCTTTTTGTGTCCTTCAGCGAGTTTTTACACGAATGAGACCTAGCGCAATCGTATTTTTGCACCAAAAAGCTCCTATATTCGTAATTTTATCAAAATCGTTAGAGTCGTTTTTGAGATAGTGACTGGAAATACATACATACATACAATTCCTTGCTCGTTTAATAGAATAAGATATCAATGGGTTGACCACCCTATGACTTGGAGGTTATATTAGACAGGGCTTGTGAAGGATGGCAAGGAACTAAGAAAAAGCGGAAAACGTAAAATAAAGGAAAAGCTCTGTCATTAATATCAGAAATTAATCTTAAAATATGTTTGAAACAATAATTATTTACATATTTATGTCCCTAAATCTTGTAATATTGAATAATCAGAGAAATGCCACCAATCGATTAATCGTTATGAAATAATCGGTGCTGTGATTAATCGATGCTCTTAAACATCGATTAAAAAATAATCGATTATTTCAGCAAAACATCGATTATTCCGATTAATCGACTAATCGATACCCATCCCTACCTCTATCCCTGTCCTCCAAGCAACAGAGTAATGAGAAATTTAAGAGTCCTCAGCTCAGATTTTGATTTAATAATGTAGTGTAAGAGTGCTTGTACAGTGTAGAGCATCCTTTACTATTATTATTATAGTATTGATATATGACAATCTCCATCGTAAAATAAAACATGCTTTAGATTCAGGGCAGTAGTCAGCTTTGTCGGGCTCCGGGCAAAATCAGCTGGCCGGGCCCTCCTATTAAACCCTTTTTAAAGATAATTTAATTACTTGAATAATTTAGATGCAATGTTTAATAAAATATATAGCATTAAAATTTACATAAATAATAGACTGACAGGATCTGCACTGCATAAAACACATTGCAACACGTTTTGTCCTCTCATCTTTTCGAATCAATTCTTCAAAAATTTCCAATTCTTTTGTAGCTGAAATATAATCTACGTTTCACTTGCCTCCAGGCCCGGGTCCCGGGCAAAAGAACCCGATAAAACCGGTCTGACTACGGCCCTGGGTGTATTGCAGACTAGAGCTGCATGAGTACCACTATTCTACACCTTGTTTTAATTAGCGATTTTCCTTATCAACGAGTATCTACCTACGCATTCATTGTGTGTTATGGTGGTGCTGATCTTTATAGTCAGATCAGGCATGATTACATGGGTGCGTAGTCCTGAAGATATGTCATTAATTTCTTGCCATTTGAGTTTTGAATGCCAACTACATTTTTGTGAATTATCAGTGCTCCATCTCTTTCATTTTATCAAACGACAAAGGAAATTAAAATACAGTATGTCAAAACTTGGCAGAGGCGTATCTGGCGCATGATAATGCAGATTCAGAGTGATACCTTTGAGGGGGGGGGCCTGATCCCTATAGTGGCAATGAAAATACCATAATATTACTAAGCTTCTTGCTCCTGGATAGAAGGATGGTCCGGGGTTCCTCACCTGGGGAAATTTTGAAATTACGACGTGAAATGATTGAAGCCTCATACAAAGCCATTGCAGTCGCGGTCGCGTGCCACAATGTAGGGCTAAATTACACCAGCTAACCATGTCACCAAGCTCAGCAATTTCAATGTTATACTTTTTTAAAGTCAGCTGATTTTTTTAATCAAATTAATTTACTTGACTTATGATGTAGCCTGAAATTGTGGGGCGCAACCGCGACTGCTATGGCTCTGTCTAATAATGGCCTTAGGTTTTCAAGCATGGAACATGCTTCCCCCATAATAAAATAGAATGGTCTGGGAATTCCCCATACAGGAAGATTTTGACAGTATTATTGGTGTTTCAAGCACTGAATTTGGCTTAAATAAATATAATAATATATTTTAAACATTGTGATAATATGTCTAAATGTATTAGGTTAGCCTATAAAGTAAAATACGGTATACATAAATATTCGTTCTCCAAATGATAAGATATTAAGTTTTCTTCCAAATCCAATCTCTGAATAAAATAATAAGTCTTTGAAATTTGGTTCTTGTAGTCTATGGTTTAATACTGTACGGGCTCTATCACTAAATTAAAAGGGTATCGCTGTACAAAAATTAATTACTATGTTCGATAATTAAATAAACAACTATCCAATAAACTGCTCAATGATGTAAAAAGAAATGTCTAAAAACATTTATCCACTCAATAAATGAAACACTTACAAAGCGGTCTGTTATGATCAGTATTTGATAATCCCAATAATAGCACTGAGTATATTGTCAAAAACATTACCACATAAACTGATCATGTGCACTTGATATGTGTAACACAATGTCTATATTACACACATTGTCACTAAACTGGCACTGGATATAAACGTTGAAGAGCAAATGACAACTCACAGAGAACGCTGACGGGTAGAGCCCTTTATTTATAGGCCTACTGTTTTCATTCATACTAGTAATTTACAGAAGTTTCTCAACTTCTCGATCACACAGAAAGCATGTTCTATTATATAAACCAAATCAAAATTAAACACAATGCAAAACGGTCGACTTGAAACGGAGACCTCTCTTCGTTGAACATAAAACTAACTAGATAACGTGATAATAACTAGATATTTAACTAGATAATTAACTAGATTAATTAGATCATTAACTAGATAACGTGATAATAAAGAGACATAATTTAGCCAAAATTCAGATGAATTTGAAACAAATCTGATGATTGCCGTTTGCCCCTCCAGGTTGAACTGAAATGACTCTCCTGACTTACAAGAAGATTGTAAATTTCATATTGAATGATATTGGAAAATTTATGCAAGTGGGATTAGGATCTATACACTCCTCTCTTTTTAAATCTCTAAATCCTATTCGGAATCATTAAATTATCACTTTTCATAAACAATTTCATATATTTTTGAACAACTCTCTTGCTGACATAGCCTACACTTATCTCTTAAAACAGGAAAGTATCTAACATGCTAATTGGCAAGTTGATCGGTAAACATTGAATCTTTAAATTTTCAATGTTTACTGGTCCACTTGTCTCGACATTGACGAATGTTCATTTCGAGAAAAATATTACCTGGTTACGGTATATGACAAATATTGAAAAGTACACATTCTCCCCTTCAGAGTCAGAGGGACAAATCTATTTTTCGTAAATTTTCAACTGTATTGAAAAAGTTTAATTTTTCTCTTCTTATCTCTTTTTCTCTTCTTATTTTTCTCTACTCTTATCTTTTTTTTTGTATAAGGACCGAAAATGTCGGGGATGCAATTTTATATAAAGATCCAGTGGCGTAACGTACACCCGCGCGGGGGGGGGGGGGGCTGTAAGGGGGCCCGGACTGAAAATAGTATATTATTACATAACAGTGTGGTAAGACAGTGTTTACCATACGAGTATGATAGTTTATGCACGAGACGGAAGTCGAGTGCAGAATTATCATAAGAGTATACGGTAAACACCTTACCATACGTGTTATGTACGTTATTTCTCGTCATACAAGTCTAAAATAGCAGACAAGTAGGAATAAGAAACTATAAATCATTAACTTTTCAAGTGAATTCAACGACTTACAGTCAAATTTTTATTAAAATAAGTAGTATTTCACTTACTTCTGTAGGCCGAACGTTTTCGAGTTGTTAAAACCCATCTTTGACTGCAAGTCGTTGAATTCACTTGAAAAGTTAATATTAACAACGCAGTTCGTCATGGAACAAGAAATCCAGGAATATTAATCATTGTTATAAGAACGTAACCTCACACAGCAACTCTGGGTAAAATTGGAAATAATGGTCCTAGATAAGCTGATCTAGCTTATCCATCCTACCAGGTGAAATTTTGGTGGTGAGGGGGGGTTAAAATTAGGATTTTGTAGTCCTCTTTTTACAATATTGTTGCCAAAAAAGTTACTTGACTCTTTAAAGGGTATTAGTTATGGGAAACAAGATGTGTCCATCCCATCACGTGTCTTTTTACAGAGTATTTCAAGAGTTCAAGATGATTCTGCCAGACACAGAAGCATTTTCTCATAAAGTTAAAAAAATTTACATGAATGTAGGTCCGGAACCGCTTTGTTTCAGTAATAAAGAAGGCAGAAGATTACAGAAGCTATTCCTATCGGGAATATCGGCTATTCCCATAGCTGCGAGCCGTATCTGTTCAATCAGATAGAGATAAGCTGCGTTCTCGTTGGTCCTGTTTGTAACGGTGACCGATTAGATTGGCCAGCAAAAAAGACACGTTCTCTGCTGTAAAATCACTTCCCGGTTGGTCGGAAACCACCTAAAACTGTAGGTCCAATGTATGGTGTATCACCACCATCATACTCATTACTCACGCACAGGTCTCAGACCTATGTGGGCTTCATCCTCCAAAGATAAAAAATTCAGAAATATTTAAGGTCTTCATCTAGGTGATGTGAATTCAATTGAATCAATGTAAAATTACCTAAAACGCACCACAAAATTTACTACCATAAATTTTTATGATGCCCACATCATTCTGAGATTGGTACGTGGCTAATGAAGTGAGCGAAGAATGCCAGTCTTGAACGCAAATCGCAAATCGAGATTACCTAATCCTGAATTGGTGGGATATTCTACAAAAATTTACAAAATGATCATGAAAACACGTTTTTTATTGCCAATGTACCAAAAAAATTCTCCTTCAAAACTTGTGAATTTATTTTTTGAATTTAAATATGAATGCACTTCATAGTCGTCAAGAACGCTTCCAAAGTTGATGAAAAAGAGCTTTATTGAATCAAAGCAAATTAATTTTGCACGGATGCTTTCTACTTGCTATTCTTATTGTGTGTTTTGATCCAATTTAAATTCTGATTTCATGAACCCTGGGTGCGTTATTCGAAATCATTAACCAAGTTCATACCTTTCAATCTTAAAAAGGTCTTCTCCTGGCCTTTTTGCGTATTTCGTAGAATAACTCAATAATCACAGTAGATGATGCTTTATGTGATTTTTCAGCTCATTTCACATCGATCGTATTGTTACGGGTTCTAAGTCTAAAAAATAACGCTGGCAACACTTATTTGGCAACACAGATTTATCACTAGCACTTTATTTACACATATAATCCACAATAAGCACTGATCACTAATGTCTTACACAAAAATAAGCAATTAAAAACAGATAAATAGATATTGTCATAGGCGTAAATTCAGGATTTCATTGGGGTGGCGAGAATTCCCGGATGTGGGGGGGGGGGGTATGGAATAGTTTAGTTTTAAAACTGTACATTTAAGCCTTTTTAGAGACGTTTTCAACTACAAACTTATTGTTGATTCACAATTTTTACTTTAAAACCTGAGCCTTAAAGCCCATTTTCGTTAGAGATGAGGCAATAATTTAAGACTTTTCAAAAAGTTTTAACTCAAAAACACATATCCTAAGTTTATTGACATGTTTTAAAAATATACACTAAAAGAATCATAGGTACTAACATATGAACATTTGACTAACTATTGTCTTTAAATAGTTGAATAGTACACATATTAAATCACTTGAGGTTAAAAAAGCACTTAAAACTCTTTGTTTAATATTCACTTAAAATCTACTAGTTTTTTTACTTGAAATGAAGCCTTCGATTTTCTTTTAAGTCAAATTCGGTTATAACTTTGTTGATGTCCACCACCACATCCCGCTCAATTGCCAGAAGGGCCAGAGATGACAACCTTTCTTGACCGGTGGTATTTGTACAGTAAGTCTTCAGTCGTCTTAGGCAGGAGAAATTCCGCTCACAGGATGCTGAACTTGTTGGTATAGTAAGTAGAAGTCTAAATAAGTAGAACACCATAGGAAGAGCTTCTTTTAAGTTTCTCTCCAAAAACTCGGTTACTCTTTCATCAAAGGACTTTTGCTTCATGGGTTTCATGCTGTAAAAACATTGCAGTTCAGCTAAAAAACTTGGTCTTTTGGCATGTTGTAAAACTTGCAGACTTCACTGGCGCTAGGCTCATTCAGCTCGTTTGCACTAAGGATACTTGACAGGTGATGAAGGATTGTCAAGTCATTTTATGCAAAGCGGTTTCTAAGCTCTGAAATAAGAATATCTACTACAGGATAAACAACTGTAACTCTATAGTACTGTTCAACTGAGTTAAATGAGTTTTTGGGGCCACCAGCACCACCTAACTTTTGAGGAACTCTACTGATCCTTGGGAGAGATGCGGGCTTTAAATCACAGTTTTCTGCTAATTTACTGCAATGATCCCACAGTTGCTGAAAAAAAGAGTCACTTCTAAAATATGTTAACACTTCGATTGTACTCTTAGCGACTTCACTTACAGTTGCATAGTTGATTTTGCTAGACTGCAGAGTCTTAGACAGAATGTCACATTGAGTAAGTACTCTCATAAGAAAAAAAATACAAAATACAAAATGAAAGTCTTCAATTCTGTTAAGAAGAGAATTGGCTTCACCACCAACTGAAGGGTCATCTTGAGCAATTTCTTGTAAGGCTGTGATGGTTTCATCAAAGTTATCAAGTAAAGATCTAACTGCTTCTACTCTACAGTACCATCTGGTGTCACTCAGAGACTTCAGTGTTGTAGTTCCCCCAAAGAAAGAACGAGAACTTTTTTGAATTTTCTCAAAAATAGCATGACGTTTAAACGACCGTTCAATAAAGTTATATAGGCTCTGAAGGTCAAAAAATATATTCCTAATGGCAGGAACAGCTGTACAGCAGCTCACTATGCATAGATTTAACACATGAGCATAGCAATGTATATACATAGCCATTGTGTTTTCTTTCTGCAATCTTGAAGCCACCCCCTTATACGGTCCTCTCATACTAGATGCACCATCGTAGCATTGTGCACGAAGATTATTTATGTCAAGATCTAATGATGTGAGAACTGACTTCAAAAGATTTGCCAGAGATTCACCGTCAGTTTTGTCAGTTCTATAAAATCCAACAAATGCTTCATGAATGTTTAGATCGTCATCAACATATCTGAGTACTATAGCCACTTGCTCATGCTTTGCAATATCTTGAGTTTCGTCAGCAATTATAGCAAAAATTTGACTTTTTTTCACTTCGCAAGATATTTTATGTTTAATTTGATCACCAATAATGGACAATAACTGATTCTGGAATCTTGGAGCAACATACTGAAAATTCTTTTCCCGTTGAGTATAAAGGCGCTTGATAACATCACTGTCGTGAGAACGAAGTTCCATCAGCTCTAGAAAATTTCCTTTATTTTTAGAGTCTCCAGTTTCGGCATGACCCCTTAATGCGATACCTTGCTTACCGCAAAATATTAATGACTCACACACTGAGTGAAGGTATACTCTATTTTCTTTAACATCTTTAGAAAATTGACAATTAACTTTTTCCATAACAGTGCCACTTTGCTGAGACTGTTTAAAAGAAGACAATTTTACAGTATTATTCACATGTACTTGTGATTGGTTGTGATTATCAAAGGTACGATTTGCTTTTTTCCATTTACAAAAGCCATTCACAGTGAAAGCATCATCCGATTTATTCATCACTCCTTGATAAAAAGCTCTACAAATAAAACAGTAGAGGCCTTGTCTTTTGAAGGGCTGTATTCCAGCCATGGATACATTTTATACCACTCGGGCCGAAATTTACGCCCGTCTGTTACTGGAAAATTCAAAATAGGTTGAAATGGGCCCTCATTAATGTGATTCTTTGCTAGCAATGTATCATTACATGGATCACGTGCATATGTAGGAAGTGTGGTAGTGGTGCTACTAATTTTAGGGTCTGGCTTTTGAACGTCTTTTGGAGCAGTAGGAGGGGGACAACATTCTTCTGGGGTGGGAAGCTCTTCCGCGAAGGATGTTGAAGGTTGGGCAATATTGGAAACATCTGATGCCTGATTATCCTCATCTTGACGAGGTTTTTTGTTTATATGCCCAAAAAATTTAAGTAGTGAACTTTGCCCTTTTTGTTGAGCCTGAAAAGAAAGAAACGATTATAACAAAACAGTGGGATAAAAAATTGAATCCCTCCCTATTAGGCCTAGTAGTCTATAGAGGGGATAGGGAGAGGCGGCATTTATTTACGGTTTGACCCAGATGGTAAAAAAGCAAAACAAACGGTACCAAAAATAATATTATATAATATTTTTGTATTTGTTGTGTGGTTTTAGTAACATTACCTACCTAAATTCCAAATTTTATGTTTATAAACCACAAAACAGTAAATTGCCCCTTATGGGGGCTTTTTGGCCCTAGAAATGAGTTCAAACCCCAATAACGTTTGATCCAATATGTTTACAGACATACGGGAGGTGTCTAATTAACCACCATTATTGACGCCACAAATGGTGAAAATTTTATCAAAATCGTTATAGACGTTTTTTTACAAAACATTTAAACCCGTATTTTAGGGGTTTTCGGGCCAAAAAGGGTTGTTTTAATCTAGGAAATCTAGGTTAGGTTTTTCAGAGTGAGAACAACGTTATTAATTATTGTAGCGAAGATGTTTAATACATTATTATATAATCAAATGAACTTACCTTCATGATGTCGTAGATGGCATTAAAACATCTTTCTTAAAACATAAACTGATAAACATCAAACACGACACGATAGATACGGTACTGAAAACAATTAGATCTTGGGATACTTGACAATCATAACAAACAAACCAGCCACAACCGCGTGTTTGGCTCAGTGTTGCCAGGTGAAACAAGTGAAAATTCCCACCCGGCCCCCGGTAACTTAAAATTCCCACTTTTGATTAAAAGTAAAAATGACAGAATCTAGATGATAACATTTTTATTTAAAACTATTATACTGTCAAATGGAGAATAGTTATTAAGTTATACGAATATATTTACGGTTTGATTCTTTAATTAGGTACAACAGGTAGTATTTTTTAATATATTGGGGTGGCAACTGCCACCCCGTGCCACCCCCGATTTACGCCTATGGATATTGTTCAACTGATAAAGAGTTTTCAATATTACTGTACAAAAATCAATCACTAAAAGTTAAAAGGCCGATCTAATACTAAATAATAATTGTACAATAAACTGGCCAATAATATTAAAAAAGAATCGTTGAGGAAGAACAATTAACTTACGTAGCACAAGTCCGTAATACAGTAGGAAAAATAATTATCACTATAGAACTGTCAAAAGAATTATCACTTCGGACAACGAAAGTTCGTTACATGGTTTGTAAAAGCGCCAACGGGATTGCGCTGTCCGTATCAACGGGAACTGTCACTACTGCCACTTATCAACGTAGAACAACTAAACTACTTGTTTATCACGACGAATTTCAAACAAGACTGAACTAATTTACAAAAGTCTCCCTCTATTTATATAATTTTCCATAATTGAGATATCTCTCGATTTTTCTATCAACTTCTACCCAACTCTAAAATAAACAATCAAGGACCCTCGCACCTTCCACAATATTCGATAAGACTCCATTAATTTCTAATCAAACAACTAGAACATTCTGTATTGCTCCAAGTAAACACTATAAAAGTGTCAAAAGTAGAGTAATTAATTGCTTAGAAGTAAACATTTACATAGCAGATAACACCGAGAACCACTGTTCCTTCTTTCTCTCTATTCTCACTACAGTATTCAATTCACCAACTAAATGAGAGCTCTAGAAGCCTAAAGTTTTCTAAATAGTTCAGTACTAATTTATTGAGTTCTTTATTTATTGATATAGAGACAGCTCCACTCTTCTGGTTTCAGCAATCTTTATTTCCGGAGGGAATAAGCTTTTGCAATATGGCAGATTTCTTACGAAATTTTTTCACAAACAACTATATATATTTTATACATTTTGCTAGGAAAGTGATAACCGCTAGCCGTGGCAGGTATCTGTTTTTTGTCAGATAAGATAAAAATGCTATAAAAGTATTTCCCGGTGATACAGATCTCATCTTAAACTGTAGGTTGAACTCATCAATCACCATTGTCAAAATCTTTACCCACGCATGGGTCTCAGACCTATCTGGGCTTCATCCTCCGAAAAAAACATGACATTATTAGGCCTACTGTAACGCCAAATGCATTACAGCATTACAGGTCCAGGAGGTTCTAGAGGCTGGAGATCGTGTATTACCGTACATTGTCAGATCGATATGAGTGAAACGAATATTATTTTACTATCTGAACCCAGCCGCCTAGTCGAATTGAATTATGCCAGGCTAAAAACTCTATTTCCACCTATGGCACTCGAAAGGTACGTCTTAATAGTTTAACAATAAAAGCTATCCTCAGTAGCGTAACGTTTTCCAGTTGGGCCCCCCCGCAACCGATTTTCCGGGCCACCCTACTCAAAATCATATAAATATCCCCCCTCACCCTTGCCACCCCTCCCTGAAAAACTTGCATAATTATTTTGTGGGCAGTTCTAATTATGATTCGAAAGAGACTGAATTCAGTATACTGTATGAAGAAAAATGTTGACTTTGATTTCTCCACAACCCCCCCCCCCCCCCACTTCCCATTTCTTTGTATATTCCATTTCCTCCAATATTTGCATAGTGGATACATACAGGGTGTCCCACTAGTAACCGGACAAACTTCTAAGGTGGTTTCCTTTCATCAAAATAATGAAAAAAGTTTATATAAACACTAGCTATTGTGCCCGTCCTTCGTACGGATTATGTTTAGAAATAAGACTAAATATGTTTCGGCTTTTTTGATAGCAACGATCATGAAGTTGTTAGCAGCTTAGGCCCCGTTCAGACGATACAGTTTTTTTGCGGTACGGTTTTTTTACTGTACGGCGTCAACTGTACCCTGATGTTCACACGGTCCGGCTTTGCTGCTTATTGCTGTGCTCTCCTCCTTCTTCCATTGCGCTTCCAGTTCAGTTTTATTTATTCCAGTCCAGGATTTTTTTTATTTGTGTAATATTTTTTTAAATAAGTTACTTACTGAAGGTTTCTCTTAAATTTTGATCAAAGTACGCAAATTCTGGTTTCAATATTCCACACATTTCTCGCCGCGCTGATAATTTTCTCTCTTTATTTTTATATTAATCTTAAGTCTTGTCCCACAAGGCGGGTCTCTCATATATTAGAGAAATTAAATTTTCACAATTAATATCTTCTATTTCTGGACACTGGAATGGAATTCACTAATAAGAAGATCAATGCTGAAGAATATCAATGAAGAAGATCAATGCTGACGATCTGAAGACTGCTTCCAGCGTAATAAGCGTATCGTTTGAACATATCCATTACCGGTACAATACATGTGCCATCGGATACGGATACAGCTTTTTTTACTGGATCCAGTCGAAACAGTATTGTGTGAACATACAATATGAAATGTACATGCAAACGAAAGCACTGCAAAATAACTGATACAGCAAATTTACTGTACCGCACAAAAACTGTAACGTGTGAACAGGCCCTTAGTAAACAACTTAGAACGTAAGCAATTCAGTGACAGGTATGGGAGAGAATATTTTTTGAGAACAGCTGATTGATATATCATGATAAATTATGTGATTTGTTCTTTTATCTACGACCATGTCATAATGTATACATTACAGTTTCTCAATTGATGCCAAAACAGCTGTCTTTTCGAAATGCATTTTGAAACCCGTTGTATAAAGAGCTCATCATAGTACAGGTTCTACATTATAACATGGGTTCTGGACCAATCAGAAGCATATTTGATGGAATCAATATCGTAATTCAATATTGTGACTCTATCAGCTGATTTGATCAAACTGCTAACTAAGCTGCTAACCTAACAATCTACTATAACTTCTCCTATTTGAGATGAGAGGTTAGGTATCTCTGACAGTCACAGGTAAAAAGAAATTGTTTTAATTAAATGTATAGCCTACTAGTGGTCGTAGATAAAATAGTGTATGCAACGATTTTATTTGGCCATTAAAGCACTCGTGAGATATTTATAACACTCGCATTCGCTCATGTTATAACTTATACATCTAACTCGTGCTTTAATAAGGGTCAAAATAAAATCGTTGCATAAACTACTAATGTGGTAATAAAACTTTGAAGAAATGTATCCAAAATCGCACAATACTTGGTTTTTAAACGCTTATTATTCTGTTAAAAAAAAGTTAATTTAGTTTTATATAGCTAAAGACATTGTCAAAAAGGTTTTCAATACTGATAAATAACTTTAATCCCGATCGATGCTCTCGTTTTTCAGGAGAAGGCCGCGTAAAATGTATCCAAAATCGCAAAATACTTGGTTTTTTTTTTTTTACTTGGTTTTTAAACGTTTATTACTCTGTTAAAAATAAGGGTAATTATATAGAAACGTTACTTGTTGAATTTTGTGGTGAATTTTTTTTTGTGACATCTACACACCCCAGGAAACAATAATCCGTTGGAATTTTTTGGGGGTCGCGATTATTTCACAAAAAAATTGAAATTTTCGAAAAAAACATTTTTCATAAAAATTTATATTTTTATTTGAAAAATTCATAATTTGCAAACGTGTGAGGAGTTCCAAATCTTAAAACAATGTAAACTAAGTGAATAAAACATTTCAAAAACACTACCGCCCCCAAACGCAGTGCGCGCATAACCAAACCTAACCTAACCTAGTGTTGTATATTGAGTTATGTATTGAGTACTCTATGCTAGTGGTAGTCTGATGGTGTGTATGCCACTCTCTGGTTGTCTTGCACTTGTCGATGTCATTTTACTTATATCCAAGAGTTCAGAGTATTGGCCTAAGTGTTTGTACATTTATAATATATAAATTGTAATAAGTACATCATTATTTATTCATTCAAACCTTACAGTGGCGACGAGGATGGGATTTCGCTACCTATTAATGTTTATAAGTCTTCATTGTGTGCTTCGTAAGTATCGGTTCCAACATGTCATTCCTAGGACGTATCGACGATTTTCGGGTGGAAGAAGAATCCTGGGATAGTTATACTGAACGATTTGAACTGTTTATTGCTAGTAACGATATAAAGGATGAAAAAAATAGTTAGCATTTTCCTAACTACTGTTGGAGTTAAAACATATACATTACTACGCGACCTTTGTAGTCCAGCAAAACCAGCTACGAAAAAGTTTGATGAACTGACTAAAATTATCAAGCAACATTTATATCCAAAACCCAACATTATAGCAGAACGTTACAAATTCAGCCAGAGAAATCAATTACCTAATGAACTTGTATCTGAATATTTCGCTCATTTGAAGAAATTATCTACTTCTTGTGAATTCAAAGATAACCTCAACGATCAACTTCGTGATAGGCTAGTAAGTGGTCTCATCAAGGACAGTATCAAGCAACGTTTATTGACTGAAATTGATCTTACTCTCGAAAAAGCACTTCAAATTGCTAACTCATTCGAAGCGGCTGAGAAAAATGCTGCCGCATTAGGCTTATCAACAACATATGTACCAGCTGTGAATCAAATTGTGTCAAAGGACAGTGTCAATCGTAGCCAGCCCAGTACGTCTCGTTCTGCAAATCAAAGAGGTTATGAATTGATTTGTTATTGCTGTGGTGTGCAAGGTAATCACACGACTAACAGATGTAAGTATCGCAATCTTTCTTGTAATTTCTGCTCAAAAAAAGGACATATCCAAAAAGCTTGCCGTCAGTTTAAGAATAATGATTCAGTTAACTACCAACAAACTAAAACAAGTACAAGTTCCAGTCGTGAGAAACATTCATATGTCAATGAACTAAAATCGAGTGATACTACTGGCACTTATCAATCTAAGCCATACAGTGATGATGAACGCTATCAGGACAATTTGTTTACCATGAACTCTTCTACACTGGAAAGAGTTGCGCCACTTACTGTGCATCTAGATGTGTCTAATGTTATCATAACTTTCGAAATAGACACTGGAGCTGCAGTGTCTGTTATATCGGAATCGTTTTACAAGACGAAATTCCACCATATCAAATTGAACTCTACCGACTTGGTTTTAAATTCTTATACCCATGAGAAGATCGTACCTCTTGGTTACTTATCTGTTGATGTCAAATATCAAGGACTCACTCAACAATTACCGTTGTATGTCATAACAAATGGATCAAACCCACTTCTGGGAAGAGACTGGATTAAATATCTGAAAATCCAAATTAGTGTAGCAGACAACAATACTATATCAGTTTCTAATTCTCATTGTTTGAATAATTCATCCATCTGTGATACAGTCTCAGACTTAGTAAAAGAATATAGCAATGTTTTTACAGACAAGATAGGCGAGTATACAGGCGAGCCAGCTAGGTTAGTCTTGAAAGATGGTGCTTCACCCAAATTTTATAAACCTAGGCCTATCCCATTTTCTCTGAAAGACAAAGTTGAACGTGAACTAAATAATTTGGTCAACCAAAACATTATCAGTCCAGTTTCCAGTAGTTCTTATGGTACCCCTATAGTACCTGTGCTCAAAAAAAATAATCAAGTCCGTATTTGTGGTGATTTTAAAGTTACCATCAATCCAGATCTTGAGATTGACAGATATCCATTACCTAGGATAGATGATATCTTTTCTGCCTTACAAAAAGGGGATACGTTCACTAAACTAGATTTCAGCCAGGCATTTTTGCAAATAAGGTTGGATGAAGAATCCAAGAAATTGTGTACAATTTCTACTCACAAAGGCTTATTTGTTTTCAATAGAGTGCCTTTTGGAATAGCATCCGCACCAGGTATATATCAAAGAATTATTGAAAAAATTATATTGGGCATACCTGGAGTTGTAGCTTTCTTAGATGATATCCTTATAACTGGATCTACCATGTCAGAACATTTATCTGCGCTTAAAGAAGTTTGTAAAAGATTGTCAGAAAATGGTTTAACATTATGTAAAGAGAAGTGTAAATTTTTTCAAAAGAGTGTGGAATATCTGGGCTTTGTTATTGATAAACATGGTCTTAGCACTGCAACTAGTAAAGTTCAGGCAGTTGTTAATGCACCTGTACCAACTAATGTCACTCAACTTAAGTCTTTCTTAGGATTGATTAATTATTATGGTAAATTTATACGTAACTTGTCAACTGTCTTAAGCCCCTTGTATCAATTACTTAAAAAGAGTTCCACATTTAATTTTGATGCACAATGCATGAAATCATTCAACTTAGTAAAAGAAAAATTGGTGTCATCTGAAGTATTAGCACATTATGACCCAGATAAAAAATTGAAGCTTGCTTGTGATGCCTCAGGCTATGGCCTGGGTTCTGTATTGTCCAGGATAGAAAATGATGGCAGTGAACGGCCAATTGCATATGCTTCCAGAACGCTTTCTAAGTCAGAGCAAATGTACAGCCAAATTGATAAGGAAGCATTAAGCTTAGTTTTTGGAGTGCAGAAGTTTAACCAATACCTTTGGGGTCGTCATTTCACATTGTGTACTGACCACAAACCCCTACTTAGTATCTTTGGCAGTAAAACAGGCTTACCAGCTTTTGCTGCTAGTAGACTACAACGTTATGCATTGTATCTTTCTGGTTATGACTTTGATATTTGTTATGTAAAATCGCATTTACATGGTAATGCTGATGCCCTTTCACGCTTACCTTTGAATTTATCTAATTCTATCAGCTCTGACAATACAGATAATGATTATTGTGGTACCTATTTACATTGTTTGAGTGAAGCTGAAATTCCATTGAATTTTGAAGATGTAAAAAAGGAAATTCGTAACGACCCTGTATTGAATAAAATTTATGGTTATGTAATGTATGGCTGGCCTGACAAATGCCCTGATGAAACTTTCAAATCATACTTTCAACGTAAAGATGAAATCTCATTGGAAAATGGTGTTTTGCTATGGGGTTATAGAGTGATCATACCTGACAAATTTCGCAAAAGATTATTAGATGAACTTCATTCTAGCCACCTTGGCATTGTTAAGATGAAACAACTAGCAAGATCATACATCTGGTGGCCTGCTATTGGTAATGATATTGAAAGTATTGCAAATTCCTGCTCTTCCTGCCTCCTTGAAAAACAAAACCCTTCCAAAAGCATTCTCCATGTTTGGAATTATCCTGATAGTCCATGGTCAAGAATCCATATCGATTTCCTTGGTCCATTTAAGTCCAAAATGTATCTCATTGTTGTTGATGCCTATACCAAATGGCTTGAAGTCTTAGAAGTCAGTTCCACCTCAGCCAATCAAACTATCAACCACCTGCGTCAACTCTTTGCCAGATTTGGATTACCCAAACTTCTTGTTTCAGACAATGGTCCACCTTTCACTTCTTCTGATTTTAAACATTTTTTGATCATGAATGGTGTCAAACATTCTCTAATTGCACCCTATCATCCACAAACCAATGGATTAGCAGAAAATTCAGTCAAACTCATTAAAAATAAATTGAAATGTGCCTTACATGATAATGAAAATTTTGATGTTGCCCTATCTCGACTACTGTTTTCCTATTGTAACGCAATACATGCTACTACAGGGGAATCTCCGGCCAAATTGATGTTTAACCGGCCCTTCCAGACACGTTTTGATTTGCTGCGGCCCAACCTGCAGAGTGTGGTTTCACATAATCAGTCAAAGCAAATAAGTCATTCTCTTGGCTCCCACCCTAGAGAGCTATCTATTGACCAGCCTGTCCTATGTCGTGACTATCGATCAACTCATCCAAGATGGATTGAGGGTACTGTTTTCAAAAGATTAGGTCCTGTCACTTACCTTATCAAGTTGAGTCACTCTGAGATGATCTGGAAACGTCATGTTGACCAAATCTCTCAACACACACCGGCTTTGACACCTGTTCCTCCAGTTCCTATACCACCTCCTGGTGTATCTACCTTTGTCCCTCCTATTCAAATACCTGTCTCCACACCTCCTGTTTCTGAAGACACTACCTCCGTTCCATCTCCTCCTGTCCCTCAATCTCCTGTTCCATCTACCTCATCAATTCCTGGGAATAGATACCCCCAAAGGAACAGACAACCTGTGGTTAAATTGAATTTGTAATTCTGTTTGACATTAATTTTGTATCTTATTTAGGTTTTATTTTTTTTGTTTGTCATAATGAATAATGTTATAATGGTGATTTATAATGATTTAAATGTTTCAAATTGAGGGAAGGATTGTGTTGTATATTGAGTTATGTATTGAGTACTCTATGCTAGTGGTAGTCTGATGGTGTGTATGCCACTCTCTGGTTGTCTTGCGCTTGTCGATGTCATTTTACTTATATCCAAGAGTTCAGAGTATTGGCCTAAGTGTTTGTACATTTATAATATATAAATTGTAATAAGTACATCATTATTTATTCATTCAAACCTTACACCTAGCTAGATGTGACTGAACCACCTCATGCCTTTACTATTTTGGTAATTATATAGAAACGTTGCTAGTTGAATTTTGTTAATATAACAATTCCTAACCTAACCTAACCTAGGCTAGATGTGACTGAACTACTTCACAAAAGACCTAACCGCGCGCCTAACCTTTGGTATCATGAATTCACTGTTACATGCATATATAAAAGAGCAACACTCACCAACCTTGTGGTTCATCCCTCACAATGTGAGGGGGCATACAACTCCGCTGCTGCCTCGAAGAAGTGGTGTAGGCGTTCCTGGCGTTTATAGCGGCGCTTGAATTGGAATTCCGCCAGGTAGCCAGCGAAATGGGTCTCTTTAACACCAAACCTCGGAATTGTCCCTCGTACTTCACGCCAGGCTCTCTCAATGGTGTTTGTATGAGCCTGGCTTTGTGGGTCGACAAAGTTCATCGAGTGGTTGACCGTGAAGTGGTCATATAGGTCCTTGTTGAGGGATTGATATGATTTCCAACAATCACTTATTATGGTTGAGCCAGGCAGGATCCACTCTCGAATCAGATTCAAGAGAGTTTCACTGTTCCTGGCCTCAACTGGCACAAAAAATGATTTGTTGGAGTTGCGCTCAACCCCTCCAAATACCCACTGACCTTTCACATATCTTCCACGATTATACTTTGCCTTCCCGAATTTCGCCTCATCAATTTCAACTACCTTCCCTGGACCACCTAGCTTTTCTGAGACTTTCTCACTGGAGAACAAAAATACCTCCCGACAATAAGAGTACCAATCAACTACTGTATTGGGGGAGATACCTAGTTCTTCAGTGATGAAAGTCTGCCTAGGTGGTTTCAGGTTCAGTAAAATTGAAATGAGTGTGAAGTATTTGTCAAGGGACAATTTGGTGTTCTCAAAAAAAGACCCCACTCTGGCTGACCCGGCGAACCCGCAAATTCTTGCCGCCTTCTTGCCAAGCACCACCTTCTTCTGGCATCTAAACATCAGAGTGCCTCGATTCACGTTGAGATCATCTCCACAGTTTGGACAGTCAATTTTTTCTTTCATCACTTTGTGATGTATTAAAAAATTAAAAATGTCTTCATCATTGAATCTTATCGACTCCAGAAAAGTCACTTCACACTTCAAACACGCCATAAATTACCACACAACAATACCTTGAGCAAACACACAAAACAGATTCATTCACCACGACACCCAGTACAAGAATGACTAGGTTTTTTCTTCTTCAAGTAACCGCATGCAACTAACTTAATTACCGGAAATCATTAAAAGCGAAATGATTTTTTTTTTGTTTATTACGCTTTTACACAGAAACTACAAAACCAATTATTTAAAAAAAATTGACTTATATTTTAAGAATATTGCAAAAGATATGGGACAGATTTTATTTAAAATAATATATTTTTTTAAACATTGTTAGGAAAAACGATTTTATTCAAAAGGGAAACACAGCTGATACAAATCAATTAAAATTTTCCAATTCATTAGAATGAGTGAGTCAGCTGATTATCAAACTTGAAGAAAGTCACGATTTTTGACACTGCGGATTTTCACAAATGGAAATATTTTCTTGCGCCTAAGAAAAATAGTACCACTGGAAAACTTAAATTTTAATGTGAAATAATCGCGACCCCCAAAAAATTCCAACGGATTATTGTTTCCTGGGGTGTTTAGATGTCACAAAAAAAAATTCACCACAAAATTCAACAAGTAACGTTTCTATATAAATACCAAAATAAGTTAATTTAGTTTTTTATAGCTAAAGACATTGTCAATAAAGTGTTCAATACTGTTCAATAACTAAAATCCCGATCGATGCTCTCGTTTTTGAGGAGAAGGCCGCGTAAAATGCCTTTTGGGCCGTGACAGACAGACAGACAGACAGAAAGTGAGATAAGACTATTTTCGGCTTATTTGATGTATAAAACGTAAAAATAACCAAAAATATACAATTCTGATAAATGTACAGACAAAACTCTAATTTTATTTATATAGATATGTCCGGAAATGCTTTGTTAGGAAGTTACGGCTAGGGAAAGATTTCGCCCGATTTTCTGGGAAAGGATGGAAATAAAGCCAAGCTGACTTTTTTATGGCGTTAAGTTAGGTGTTACATTTATTGGATTTTATGTAAAATGAACTGAAAAATTGAATAAATCACGTCCCAGACCTCTAGGATCACCCATATCTGAGATATCAGACAAAATAAGCAAATTTCTTCCCTGGAAAATTTTTGAAAAATAGAGGCCCTAGAACAGTCTTTTTTAGCTCTCCTGACATTGAAAATAGCACCAACATCAGTGCTTTGTCTTTTTTACATTTAATTTAATGAAAATTATATAACATTTAGGACCGGAAGGGGGGGTCCGGATCCCCCCAGGACCCCCCCCCCCTGGCTACGTCACTGGTCTATGGTTTTGCCAATGGAAATGGTCGGGCAGCTAAACCTGAATATGGAAGTCGACTTCCGAATAGAAGAACACCTACTTACGAAACATTTGTATTGGTAAACAATAACTTACGAACAATAAATGGATCTTTTCCATCCGTTACTTGTTCGTGTAAACGTCCTGTAATGGCTGTAATACAGGCTGTACGCGATCAAGATAATATATCATTGACATGATACATCGTAGTCCTCAACTTAGTACTCGCCGACTTTCAAATAGATTAAACATATCCTAGTATAGTCTGGAGAACGTTGAAAGAAAAAAACTTTCATCCATATAATTTACAGAGTTCAAAATCGATGTGTTGATTTAATTAATGGAATATTAATTTTTTAAACTTTGTGTTTGTTTATTATTGGACTATTTTACATCATTCTCTTTAGAATTAAAATCACTACAAGTTTTATTTATAAAGTTTCGGTGTTTATTACCCATTTAACGAAGTTAATGTAGATCAAATCTAAACGAAGCATGCTTTTCGAGACCGAATTTTGCGTATTTTGTCTTATATCTCAAATATGGGTGATCCTATATAGAGGTCTGGGACGTGTTTTATTTAATTTTTCAGTTCATTTTACATGAAATCCAATAAATGTAACACCTAACTTAACGCCATAAAAAAAGTTTTGCTTTATTTTCATCTTTACCCTGAAAATCGGGCGAAATCTTACACTAGCCATAACTCCCTAACAAAGCATTTCCGGACATATGTTTATATAAACTTTTTTCATTATTTTGATGAGAGGAAACCACCTTAGAAGTTTGTCGGGTTACTCGTGGGACACTCTGTATAATAGCATAATAACAGACATGATAGCCGTATTCATGATTCATAACAGTCTAGACTAGTTTGTTTGAAGAGTGTCTATTTATAGTGTTTTGTACTCGGTATGTCTCCATTTCTTGGTCACAACATCCTGCTTCTGAATTACTTCACTATGCTATTTGCTAGACAATAAACATTGACCTGACAATATTGAGCCTATTCATTCTTTCTTTCTTCTTTCTTCTTTCAGTGTTTAAGTTTTATTTCTTTTGAAAAAAAAAAATTATATATCTATAGATTTCAGTCCGGGCACGGGCCATTTCTTGAAAAAACATTTTTCCGTCCGCCCCCCTCCCCCTGCGCCGCGGGTTCTTCGGGGGGGTACGTTACGCCACTGAGAGGAACTTATAATCTTTAAAACTCTTACCTCTGCTGGTTGGAGTGGTTAAAGTAGGGTGGTTGGAAGAACATGTTTTTACTCTACAGTGATGGATCAAGAAGTCCTGTTAGGTGCATGAAATACATCTCAAAAGTAAGGTCACAACCAAATTAATCTCACGATAAACAACAGGACTTTAATGGTCTAAACAAGAGTTGACTATTTAGATCAGGTTCTCAAACTGTGGTACGCGTACCCCTTGGGGGTACGTGAAAATTTTAGGGGGCTACGTGAGGTAGGTTAATGAAAAATTAAACCATTTTTATTTCTTTTCGTTTCGTAATCACTCAATGTGATAATTTAATCATTTAATCTAATTGAATGCTTGTGTGGTCGAGTTACTTGCAACCAACAGGTGCAATAGGTTTGTTTCACTATTTCTGCCCTAAAACGCAAATTGGGCATCACCCAGCTCAATGAAGACTACACTATAAGAGAATACTAACTTCCCACCCGCAGACAAGAAGTTGTACTGAATGTGTTACATTTATTTTCTCCTTTTCGTTTGATGCTATTGATATTTTGAGCATCCTGACAACATACATACCAGAAGGAACAGCTGATTGAATTATCATGATTGTGATCCGACGTCAAAATTTTTTCAGTGATTCATTGTTAGATTTTTGGATTGGTGTTAGATAGGAGTACTAAGAACTTTCAAATACTGTTGTAAAGATTTTTATTGTTTTAAACTACATACCTATGTGAAAAGGGGTTTGGAGCTTAACATATTTAAAAAGTAAGTACACAAACAATCTTAATTGCTTAAGGAAGATTTAAGGTTGTAAATAACAAAACATTAGCCGAACATTGAGGAACTATGTAAAAAGAAGCAAGCTCATACTTCTCATTAATTGTTTGCAATGCGCTTTAAATATATTGTGTTTTTGATGTAAAAAGAGTTTTTAATTTAACTGCTCCCAACACACACCCCTCCCCGATAACAAGGGGGCACGCAAAATTTTAATTTTTCATTAAGCGGTATGCTTATAGGCTTTGAAAAAGATTGAGAGCCCCTGATTTAGAGGATAACTCTTATTCAGATGCTGCTTCATGCTGCTTAAGCTAGTTTGGTGTTGATACTATTGCTCGCGGTTCACTAACTTCCCTTTCATGATTAAGTCGAATTAGGGTCTTTTCTATTTTCTTAGGTACATCATCTTAAACTTGACTACAAGTGGTGGTGGGAGTAGACTCTAAACTCTAGGAACTATCTAATAAAAGGAAAGATGGAAGATGGTCTGAACAAAATGAGTTTACCCTTCCGCCGGTAAAAAAGCGTCGCTGTCAAATGGGGTAACATTTTGATAACAACAAATCTGTAATTTAATCAGTGATCTGTAAGTCAATTTGCATCCCCGACATTTTTAGTCCTTAAATAAAGAATAATAGAGTTGAAGATTTAAGAGAAAATTTAAATCTATATAAATAAAATTAGAGTTTTGTCTGTACATTCATCAGAATTGTATATTTTTTGGTTATTTTTACGTTTTATACATCAAATAAGCCGAAAATAGTCTTATCTCACTTTCTGTCTGTCTGTCTGTCTGTCACGGCCCCAAAGGCATTTTACGCGGCCTTCTCCTCAAAAACGAGAGCATCGATCGGGATTTTAGTTATTGAACAGTATTGAACACTTTATTGACAATGTCTTTAGCTATAAAAAACTAAATTATCTTTTTTTTTTAACAGAGTAATAAGCGTTTAAAAACCAAGTATTGTGCGATTTTGGATACATTTCTTCTAAGTTTTATTACCACATAAGAACAAATCACGTGTAATTTATCATGATATATCAATCAGCTGTTCTCAAAAAATATTCTCTCCGATACCTGTCACTGAATTGCTTACGTTCTAAGTTGTTTACTAAGGGCCCGTTCACACGATACAGTTTTTGTGCGGTACAGTAAATTTGCTGTATCATTTATTTTACAGTGCTTTCGTTTGCATGTATGTTTCATATTGCATGTTCACACAATACTGTTTCGACTGGATCCAGTAAAAAAGCTGTTCTAGCCGATTTCTACATTTGGTTTTGTCTTCGAAAACTGTATCGCTAAAATCAGCTGTACCGTAAAATAACTGTATCCGTATCCGGTGGCACATGTATTGTACCGGTAATGGATATGTTCAAACGATACGCTTATTATGCTGGAAGCACTCTTCAGATCGTCAGCATCGATCTTCTTCATTGATCTTCTTATTAGTGAATTCCAGTGTCCAGAAATGGAAGATATTAATTGTGAAAATTTAATTTCTCTAATATATGAGAGACCCGCCTTGTGGGACAAGACTTAAGATTAATATAAAAATAAAGAGAGAAAATTATCAGCGTGGCGAGAAATGTGTGGAATATTGAAACCAGAGTTTGCGTACTTTGATCAAAATTTAAGAGAAACCTTCAGTAAGTAACTTATTTAAAAAAATATTACACAAATAAAAAAAATCCTGGACTGGAATAAATAAAACTGAACTGGAAGTGCAATGGAAGAAGGAGGATAGCACAGCAATAAGCAGCAAAGCCGGACCGTGTGAACATCACAGTACAGTTGATGCCGTACAGTAAAAAAACCGTACCGCAAAAAAACTGTATCGTCTGAACGGGGCCTAAGCTGCTAGCAACTTCATGATATCAAAAAATCCGAAACATATTCAGTCTTATTTCCAAACATAATCCGTACGAAGGACGGGCACAACAGCTAGTTTTCCAATAAAATTGAAAATTCGCGAAACAGTAGATTTTTCACGAATATTACTTACCTCTGATTCACAGGATGTACTAAAACGAGCAAAATTCATATAATGAGCAAATAAAGAATAGAATGTATGTGTTGGCTGCGTTCTATTACTTTTTCAATATTTTCCATGAAACTAATATTTTTCATAAATTTCTTGATCAATACCGATCTGAGTTGTAAATATTAACTTTTTACGATAAATTTAACGACTTGCAGTCAATTTTAATAGAGAAGAAATAAATATTTACTCATGTGTTCTGAAACGTTTTCGATTCTAATTGTCACGATTCGAGAAAGTTTCATCCTACATGAGTAAATATTTATTTATTCTTTATTAAAATCAACTGCAAATCGTTAAATTTATCATAAAAAGTCAATAATATTTTTCTTGTAGGCCTAATGAGTTGGAACGTTCATTAATGTTGAGACGAGTGGGCCAGCAAACACTGAATCTTTAGTATGATAGAAACGTTTTCTTGTTTCAAGAGATAAGTGTGTGTCAGCAAGAAAATTGTTCAGAAATAATAAAATTTATTTTTTCCAAATATTGAAAGTAATGAATAAAGGAGTTTCAGAGATTAAAACAGAGAAGGGTGTTTAGTTCCTTAGAACTTGACCCAATTTGAATGAATTCTTATATCTAATATCAAAACTGACACTGCATTAACTATTAAAATATTATTTTCACTCACTTTTATACTGGAGATCCTGGAGGGATGCATTTCACTTCTGAAGAGAAGCTTCGTCAGTGTGATGAAGCTGATGACGAAGGTTCTCTTCAGAAGTGAAATGCATCCCTTCAGCATCTCCAGTATAAATGAGTGAAATAAAATTTTAATAGAAATACAGTGTCTGCTTTGATTCAAAAAAATTGTATTAGAGTATTACAGTTTTGTATTAGATTGTTCATCAAGTATTTCGTCATGGAAAACATCAGTAATTCTCATATGCTTGGCATTCAAGAATGAAAAGATTTTTTATGGAATTTGGTTTTTAAATATGATAAAAAGGAATATTTTTTGAATAATATGAAGTTTTCAAAATATATTTCCGATGAGTAGTTTTTTAATGCTGTCCGAATCAATAAGTAAAATCCATAGAAATCCTAATGTGGGATCCATTTTTTCATTCTATCTTTTGTCATGTCAACCGAAAATCGGTTCAAGTTATCTGCTGAAGCTTCAATTAGAGAAATCCGTGCTTGAATAGCATATTATTCCCAATTTTACAGATAAATTCGGCTAACGTAATCCTATTATGTCGGATGCATTTGATATCTGGGCATCATGCTAAATGTCTAGCAATCGTCTGTCTCCACACATCACTGTTCTTTTGAATCTGCTCAAAAAATACTCATTATGAAAACATTTCTTTTTTTTTTTGAGGATGAAGCCCACATAGGTCTGAGAACTGTGCGTGGGATGATGAAATTGGATGATGATGATTGATGAGTTTGACCTACAGTTTTAGGTGGGTTCCGAACCACCGGGAAGTGATTCTACAGCAGAGAACAGAGTCTTTTTTGCTGGCCAATCCAATCGGTCACCCTTACAAGAGCGCCCAGGAGTTTCGTAGCTTATCTCTGATTGAAAAGATACCTGCTACGGCACTTGGCAGAATGTAATGAATTCACATTCATTACATTCTGAAAACTTCATATTGCTCAAAAAATATTTCTTTCTATGATATTCAAGAACCAAATTCCATTAAATAATAATTTCATTCACGAATGGAAAACATTTGAAAATTCGTTCAAATAGAGTTAATTTTCAAGCAATCTTCACTGTTAGAATCTCTAAAACTTCTACTTGGGTTTCCTTAATTCATCACTTTCAATATTTGGAAAAAAAACAAAAAAGTTTCTAGCTTGCTACAAATTCGATGTTAGCTGGCCCAATGCCCAATTGTCTCGACTTTCTCGATGTTGTTACTCATAAAAGAAAAATATTAGCTGCTAGTAAAATATTGAAAAACCAATAGAACGTACTGTTACACATTCTCCCCTTTATTTTGATATGATCTCCGTTCCTTTTAGTAAATAGGCTACTAAATAGGAAGTACCTGAATATCTACTTTCTGGTATCTACTTTTTGTTAATATCTGGTATCTACTTTTTGTTAGTTTTAAATGTTATTGAAAAAGTTGAGTTTCCTCTTAAACATTCAACTTTGTATGACTAAAGATTTGGTGGGGGGGGGGGGGCAATTTGACGTATAGATAACTGATTAAATTGCTGATTTGCTGTTAAATCGAAATTTTACCCAATTGGCAACGACGCTTTTTGCCAGCGAAAAGCTCAACTCTCAACTTATTTTATTCAGACATTTAGACCATGACTCTAGACAAATTTCTTTGGTACCGCACTCCCCGAAGAATTTTTGAAAAATAACCCCTCTAAAACATAAACCCATCCATTTTTACATTTATTTATACTTACGTTGTGTCAAAGTGTATCATTGCTCCTAGCTCTTGCTCCCTTGTCGATAAGTGAGCTCCTGACCCGGACTTCAGTTAAAAAAATTGAAGCAGGCCTACTTTGAACTATTTTCATCCTACTTTCTTTGATCTCTTTGCTTTAATTCTTTTTGCTTCGTTGTGACGGCGTCTAGACTATGGAATGAGTTACCTGAAAGAGTGGTCTTCTCTAGATCTCTCTCCACATTCACTATTTATGATCATTTGAGTTCTGATCAGTGAAATTGATTCAACACAGATCATTCATTGGGCTATATTCAATATTTACATTTTATCTTTCACCATCTTTTTAGGGACGGATGTGTAATCTCTTTTGTTTAAAGTGCAATGATCGATTGCTTTCCTTTATCCATTTCCTTTTATGCTTGAAGTGGTTTTTGTGATCAAGTGCTCTTGTAAAATCTTGTTCTGCCTTCTCTTCTTTTCTTCCCCCCCCCCCCTTACTCATCTTCATCATTTAAATCATGGTGTTGTTATCTTTCACTTATTCACATCTCTCTCAATCTTATTCACTTATTCTTTCTCTTTTTTATATGGAACTAATAGGTACTTTGTCTATCCATTTAATTTATTTCATTGAGTGCTATTTTATTACATGAATCTTTTAAAGTGTAAATGACATACAATTTATTTTCATTTAAATTTATATAGATTTTTATTTTTTTCAATTATAATCTCTTCTAATTTCTGTTCTTCTCTTTCTGTTCAATGTGCAATGGGTCTGCCAAGACCTAGTACAGACAATAAATATCAATCAATCTCCCATCTTTCTTGATTTAGTTACCGAACAGATGCTACTGTACTAGGGTTTGGGAGCACTTTCCCGGAATCTTTTGAAAAAATAATCTTTCCTGGTTATGGAAACCTAAAGGTTGATTCACACATACAGGACAGTGCGCCGACTGTGTTACGACCGTTTTGTTCTGCAATGACGCAATTTCAGTGGAATTTTACTCCAGTCTCAGAGATGGATTCAGCATTAATTGTTTTGCAAGAGAAAGAAAGGAAGAAACAAAAATTCAAAAACAAGAAATATTTTTAAAAATGAATGAAACACTTCAAAAAAAATTATATGATATGCATTCAAAGTGCATGCACATTGCTTGGCCTCTATACTTGAGGTTGTAATCTATATATAACATGTCTGAGTAGGTAATGCAAGACATGCATAGAATGAGAGTTTGTAAGTTTTTTGGCCAGCAAAAAAGACACTGTTCTCTGCTGTAAAATCACTTCCCGGTGGTTCGGAGCCCACCTAAAACTGTAGGTCCAACTCATCAATCACCATCATCCAACTCATTACCCACGCACAGGTCTCAGACCTCTGTGGGCTTCATCCACAAAAAAATATATATATATTTTCATTCATTTTTAAATGTTTTTATTCAAAGAACAGAATGTTTTTAATTTAATTTACAATCTGAAGTACAAACAATAACAACAGGATTTCAGATAAAAAGAATGAAAAGGATTTTGGATTTGGAAAATTTAGGAACTTTTCTCTTCAACGAAAATGCCCGAGGCTCTACGGAAACACCCGAAGCTCTACGGAAACACCCGAAGCTTCACTTGGCTAGCGCTGGTCGCCCTATCGTCGCCCTACGTTGATTCACACATGTAGGACTGTGCACAAGCCGTGCGCCGGCTGTGTCGGACTGTGACCTTGATAGATCACTCTGAAAGAGCTCGGCCACGACACAGTATGCGCACGGTTGGTGCACAGTCCTATATGTGTGAATCACTTGAGACTGTCGCCGTGTATTTTAAATGGGTAGACTGCTTTGGCGAATCTATCCAAAACGACTCGGTCGGCGCACAGTCCTATATGTGTGAATCAAGCTTAAAAGGGCTTCCAAACTAGGCTATCTGATTCTGGGAATGAGGGTATAAATCAGTGGTCCCAAACGTTTTTGCCACTGCAGTAATTTTCGGTATTAGGGTGGACCCCCAGCATAGTTGACTTTATTATTATTTTTTTAATTCATCAGTTCAAATGTATTTTTGATAGCTGGTGAAATAGATCTACTACTACTAACAGTAACAGATTCAAATTCTGCATTGCAGTGCAGAAAACATTTAAAAACACTTGTTTAAACATAGCATGATGCATTGTTATTAATTAGTTTAGCATATAGGCCTACATATACGATACTCTACACTACTTCTAACCTAGATATAATTTCGATCATCACTTTAACACAATAACCGTAGATAAAATAGTCTGAGTGAAAGGGGGTTTTCAACTACATACCTATGTTAAAGGGAGTTTTCAACTACATACCTATGTGAAAGGGGGTTTTCGAGCTCAACATAATTATTATTTAAAAAGTAAGTACATAAACAAGCTTAATGCTGGGAAAGATTTATAAGGTAGTACATAACAAAACATTAGCCGAACATTGAGGAACTATGTGAAAAAATTATACCGTAATCCTGTACATTTTTTAATGTAATGTACAACATTATTTAAAATGGTTGTTGTTTGGAAAGCAACATTCAGAACCATTTCTCTTTTTTAAACTCTTTTATCAATTTGTCGGGTACTGAGCAAAGAAATGAGGATAATAATAAAATAAAAAATAATAAAAATAAAAAAAAAATAATAATAATATTATTATTATTATTTTTATGACGTATGACTTTTATTGTGACCCTTATGGGTATGACTTTTATTGTGAACCTTGCCATTTGAGTTATGTGATGTGGTGCATTCTAAACCACTGGGTTAGTGATAATAAAGTTGATATCATCTAGTCATTGCAGCTCGATCGGTCACCCATCCGAGCGCAGTCTTGAGCACTCGTGACTGAACATCACTCAACGCGATCATCACTGCGGTCTTGAATCAAGTAAAGGTAAAAGGCTGGTAATTTGATGTGAGCCAACAGCGAATTATTTCAATTTTCATTTATAGCCCATAGACATGAATTCTGTTTACTTTCAATTTTTTGGTGTTGTTTACTCACAAAAATTCACCTTCACAATATAGGCCTACATTTTCTGGTAATTTCTCAGTTTCTAACTAAATTCTCGAAAATTCCAGTGAATGTCAGGCATAGTACAATTAGTCGATTGTCGATTGTACGGTAGTTTTTTACTTTTACTTTGTCGGAAAAGTGAAACTGTCCAGCAAATCATTTGAGCACATTTCATTAAAATTGTTTGGATATTTCATAGCACTCCATAGCATAATAATTGTAAACATTATTTGGACTGAAAATTTTCCAAACTTTGAGTGGACATTAAATTTATGAAGTGGAGTTTGAGCTGGAAGAGGAAGGGTTGAAAGATGCGTGCGTCTCGTAATAAGGGAGAAACCAGAGGGAATAGGGAAAATTTTGCTTTGAGAATGGTGTTGCGTTGCCAAGTTGCCATGGCTTTGATTCCACAAGTAGTTGTGTTGTGCGATGTTTGCCGTGTGGTTCGTTTGTATTGTGCTACTTCTGAGGCCAATTCTTTTGGCAACACAGACGTATTCCTCAGTTATGGATCTCATTGCAGCCGCAAAGTGTGAAGCTTTGGGTCTCTCAGCCGCTGATAGAGAGGTTTGTGTTTGTAATACGATGCCTACTTACATAGTTATTGTTAACTAAGCATGAATACCTTTTTTTCAATTGTAGAATAATTTTCATTAGGTTCAAAAATTCTCCGTTTTATTCTCCAGTAAAAAATAAAGTTCCGTTGACATACAAAAAACAGATTTTTTAAACATTTGTACATTTCAACAAAAAAAAATACAGTATGGTTCTGAGGGTAGTCCTTCCATGTATTTAGTTGTTTTGAGTATTTGACCTTGAACAACGCTGCAAAAAACAACGAGGGGCGCAATGCGAAACCTGCTCTGGGGCGCAAAAAGTCTAGCCATGCCACTGCTTAATCCATTCCTGAAAGCTTGAAAGAGTAAGACGACGACGACGATGACGACGACTTGAGGAGTAGACCTAGCCTTTGATCTATTTATGAAATGGCCAAAGTTAATGATTACGGTACTTCTCCGTGGAAAATTGCCTCTGAAACCAAGGCAAAGAGTTCTGTGCTGTCGGTATAAAAACGCTAGAAGCACGTTCGGACAAGTGCATAAATGTTGAAATGGATTATGGAGTCAACAGCATTATAGAGCATTATGAACGGCATTACGGAAAAATAAACGGGGTTTTCTTCGGGTCTATTATTTGTATCTTCAATTATTAAATGGCTTAAGGCTGTGCGCAGGGTTTTTGGACATATTTTTTTCGAAGTTTATTGTATTGGATATTATTAAAGTATTGAAGTGTTGACTATTGCCATGAGAAATTATTTTTTTCATCAAATATTTTGTGGAATATGGGAGTTCAAAGTTGAAATTTTTCGGTTTTTGGGGGCAATTGATCTCCTCTACAAGTAATTATAAACTTTTTTTAATTTTTATATGAAAGAAACCTTGGGGAAAAGAATGACACATTTTTCATTTCAATTTACCAATTGGTCTTTTCAAAATAATTTTTTGAAAAACTGAAATTTTTGCATGTTTTAAAAAATTTATTTTGAGAAAAGTAATTGTTTGATCGGAATGAAAAATATGTAATTTTGTTTCTCAATGTGTCTCTAATTTAAAAACAAATTATCAAAAGTTTAAAATAAATTGTAGGGGAGATCAATTGCCCCCAAAAACCGAAAAATTTCAACTTTGAACTCCCATATTCCAATAAATAATTTCTCATGGCAATAGTCAACATTTCAATACCTTAATAATATCCAATACTATAAACTTCGAAAAAAAAATTATGACCAAAAACCCTGCGCACAGCCTCAAACTATGTGACTAATGAAGAAGACTTGATGCTATAGCAACCACATTTATTGTGAATAAACGAGACACTATAGTTTCGGAAGTCTTGCGATTTTCATTCACGAAACTACTGTAATTGCTCTATTCCTTCCTCTTTGGTACTCAGATTTCAGAGCCGTGAAGGAGTGTAGGGACCGTGAGAAGACCATGGCTTAATAAAATTCAAGCCAGGCTTACTTTCTGGTTTCATTTTCCAAATTTCTATTGCTAAATACATTTGACCTGGAATATATCAACAATCTTGATATCCTCTAGACTAGCAGTTGTTTGCCAGTCAAATTGCCGTCGCCTTTGAAACCCACCAACCACATAATCAACGCTCATCACAGCTTGATGATAAACACTCAATCATTTGCAACTCGCAGTGCACTCAAGCATTAATTACTTGAAGATTTAAACCAATATTGATAGAGTTCACACACGACCTCGGCCAGAGAAATGAGTGTCAACTTGCCTTTCTCTAATCTTCCTTTTTCCTTTCACCAGATTGAGAGTGAATGATGCCCCCAGCATCATTCACTCTCAATCTAGAGCGGTCCCAGCTCGGGAGTTTGGGGGGGCACAAATTGGTGTTTCGTTGAACTTTTTTTTTAGCAAGATTGCCCTTCTTCCCACCCCTTTATGACCCCCCCTGAGAATACCATTGCCCTCTGTCCTGCCCACTGTCTTTGAATGCAGAATTAAACCTCATACCAATAGTCTCCTACATTCATGAGTAGGTCCTTTGTTATTACCTTGCGGTCTTTGGATTGTAATGGATACCCGATATCCTTGAGATCTTTGATTACATTGGGAAGCATCCTTCCTTGACTCTGAACTCAGGATCGGAAAATTCAGATTGTATTATTTTGTTGATGTGTTATTCTACAGGAATGCCTAATATGAGCTGTAATATGATTCACATTATTTAATATGCTACAAAATTGAAATAAAAAAGTGTAATTCCCAAATTAAAGTGAAATTACACTTCTTAAAAACTATGATTTCATCTTTAGTTAACTCTAAATAATAAATATTTTAGTTTTGGATATTATTAGAAGAACATTTAGGAGCGGTTTATAATTGTTGGTTTTCCTGTATTAAGTTATTTTTGAAACATTAATGCAGTGCCGGGCCTCTGAGGCAGTTATGTGAATTAGCTTTAGAAATTTAGAACTCAGGTCTGCATGAATATAGGCCATCAGGTCATCACAAGAGTAATCATCTTAAAAATTCGTAAATTCAATCAGTACAAATACAAATCAACTTCGCAGTTATTTATCAACTTGCATTGCTCACTAACTTTCAGAAGGAGAAGAAGAAAGTTTAACTGAATCACTCAATGATAGTATTAAAATCCTATTCACTGTTTATTCCCAAAGCTTTGGAATAATATGTATTTTTCATAGTAATACTCTTAACACCTCTTTAAAGCTTTAGTTAACAGGCTAAAACTTCTAGACAGATAAGCTGTTTATTTATTGGTTCATTACATTTGAATTACACACTAAAAATATTGTATAAATTATAATTACTTCAAGGTTCACGTTTCACTATTGTCACAGCATAGCTGGCGAACGCCAAGTGGCGTAACGGCTAGATCAACTGTTTCCCCATCTAGGCATGGCTTTTTTGAGCGAATCATCTACGACTTTTTTGATTTTTGAGCGAATCATCCATTATCTAATGGTTTGGAGAAAACACAAAAAGTGAGAGAAAAATGCTCTATTCTTCCATACAAAAAAAAATGAAAGCAATTGCGGCCCAAACTCGAACATTGGGATTGGTGGCGGTGGGGGAGGGTCTCATAAACATTGACTTCAATTGTGAAATTTGCCCTACTCCACTCTTTCTCACTTCTTCCGCTGTAAGTTCCAATTTAAGGGGGAGGTCATAAACTCATCATTTGCCCTTGGCTTATCCTTTCGCTGAACTTGGCAGCTTCTCCGCCCATTCCAGTCACCATATTTCCAAAAAACGTCTCTATTGGATATTCAATTGCTACCTTTTTGCTTTCTACAATCCAGTGACGGATCCATGGGGGGGGGGAGGAGGAGGAGGAGGAGGAGGAGGAGGAGGAGGAGGAGGAGGAGGAGGAGGAGGAGGAGGAGGAGGAGGAGGAGGAGGAGGAGGAGGAGGAGGAGGAGGGGATATTCCCCCCCCCAACGCAGAAGAAGAAGAAAAAGAAGAAAAAATGGGAAGGAAGGTAAATTATAAAATCCGTGAAGAAGTGGAAGAGAAATGACAAGAAGTAAAAGGAGAGAAACGGGTGGAGATAGATAAAATGAAAAGAAATAAGGACAAAAAAGAAAAAATGGAAAATAGAAGAAAATAAAGGAGAGTTTTCAAAGTTGCAGACAAGTGAGAAAAATGATACAGCAATGTCCAATCAAAATAATTAATTTCTATTGCAAATTAATATTGTGTATTCAGTACTTGGTCTAATGCCAGTTCCAATAGGTTTTTCTCGACTCTGCAGCTTATCAATACATGGTTGAGGACTACTATGGCAGAAAATGCAGACTCGTGTTATTAGCCTTACTTTACATTTATTCAGCTATCACCCTAGTTACTCTAAAGCCGAAATCCTAGATCCTCAAAAATTTGTTGAGAGATTTCAGGTGGTTACAAATAGCTTTTCAATTGCGAATATTGCAAGTAGTTAAATTTCATTTCTCATTAACAATTTAATTTGTGTCAGTCTATCAGTGGCGTAGCTGTGGGGGTTCCCCCCACCCCCCCCCCCCCCATCCCAGAGACTAAAGTAATTTTGGAATTTCAGCAGGCATTGTGAGAATTTTTGGCAGAAGAGTCAATGAAGATGTCTAGAATCGCTAAAAATGAAGTTTTGGAGGATTTTTTTTAACGTTTCCAGGGGACCTCGAACCTCTTTTTGAAAGTAATTTTTAGTAGCCTACGTTACTGTACGGTACCCCAATCAAATATAGCTATGGGGGATCAAATATAGCAAAGTAAAGTTTCCAGTAGGACCCAATAAGGGTCCAGATCTCCCATTGACAAAGACAGAAGAACTAGATAAAATTTACTCTGACACATAACGTGGTTTAAAATGTTAAATTAGAAGAATACATGACTCTCACTTGAAATGTCGTTCTAGAGAGGTCATTACCCAAAAATTTTCTCGAAGAGTACCCCTGAACCCCCGTTTTGAAATAAATAACAATGTATATTGCCTTAATTTATCGTTGAGAACTCCTTCTGTGTAGGCCTACTAAAAATTACTATTGTAATTATTGTACTGAGAGTCTAACCCTCCCCACAACAAATTTGATCATCCCCCTCCCCCAAGACTGACCCTAAAGTTACGCCAGTGCTTTGTGTGATGTAACGATGCATTGTAGTGCCCATTTCTGTCGAAACATAACTAAAAAATTGAAAGGTTATTAAATTCTGTGATGTTTTCGTCTCAATTTGTGTCTCATTATTTTTTATACCTTCTAGAAACAAATACATCATAATGTAATTATTTTTTTAATAAATCTTTATTTTTTATGAACCAATAGTTCCAGAGCAGACAGTAGGCAGTCAAGAGTACCACTTTTTGGACTGAGATTCTAGGGCAATGATGATAGCTGGGTGAATAAAGTAGGGCTAAAAGCTGAAAGGGAACAATAGTTGTTTTGTTTAAACACCCAACGAGGTTTTGTTTTGATGAATTACCCCATACTTATTAATATTCTAATCACAAAATTACTGTTATGAATGCAAGGAAGAACAGTCAGGGGTTTTCTGCGTTATCTGCCTGTGTCAATAAG
Organism: Conomelus anceps; assembly: GCA_948455865.1. Taxonomy (NCBI): domain Eukaryota; kingdom Metazoa; phylum Arthropoda; class Insecta; order Hemiptera; family Delphacidae; genus Conomelus; species Conomelus anceps. The sequence continues at coordinate 34,876,120 of OX418216.1, forward strand.
ATAGTCTTCCAGTCAAAGCTATGATTGGCATGTTTCTTTACTCCTGTTCTCCCCTCGCCTTGCGGTTTATCTGGAGACCTCTAGAATGTTTACGAAAATGGGAGAATGTCTTATTTGTTCACTTTAGAATTTGATAGAAAAATATAGAACCCTTTTGTCCTTTCTGGAATATTACAAATGTATATAAAGCTCATGTAAACATGAGTTTCATTCATTGCTTGAATTTCGTTGACGTAACATGTTGCAGTACAAACGTTTAATGTGTTAAGTGATAACCGCAGTATATTAAGACTGTATTAGTGAGACTTCCTTTACATTTTAAAGAAGTGGACACTTCATACTCAGTGTTTTTTTGTAATACGGTGACAGACGTATGCTACGTAAGTTTAATTGTTCTTTTTAGACGTTTCTTCTTGTCTTATTGAACAGTTATTATTTAATATTTGATTGGCCTTTGATCGGCCAGTTAGTGATTGATTTTTGTACAGTATTATAGCAAATTATTTGTTACCTGAACATTATCGAATTATTTGTTTCTAATTGCTTTATTTTGCGTGTCATTAGGCCTACTGATTAGTGCGTACTATGGATAATTTGTGTACATAAGTTGTTTAATATTTTAAGTGTTGCCAGCATTATTTTAGAGATATAACCTGTAACATTATTATGAAATTATTAAAAATATTTTACTAAAAGCAATCGAAATATATAAATAAACAATCACCAATTATTCATCTCTTCTCTTGAAGTACTATTTTATAACATGATGTGATCTCAAAAACTGTGTATGAAGCCTTGGTTACCAACATCACTGCTTTGGACAAAGGACAGTTCAGGAACTTCAGGAATACGGTACGCTAAAATTGGTGCTCTCGATATGGTTCCTATACAAACAAATAGCATCATTATTTATTAATTGTATTGTATTACTGCCCTATCTGCTGTCCGGTTGTCCGAATCCCATGTACCATGGTTGGGAACCAAGGAAACCAAAGCCATTTTTTTCTTTGAATGTCATTTCCAGCCTTTTATTAGGTCTAGAGGTTATCGGCTAATAAAGTTTGAGTTGGCTTTGAATCTTGTTCAACAATGATATACCCATACCCATCAGCAGCTGTGATTTACATAAAAGAATTACTCTCAAATGAACGGACAAAATAAGAAATGGCTATCTCATTAAATACGTAGTTGAAGCCATTTTTATTTTCAAAATGGCCGGTTTTTAATGCACCTGCTACCTTCTACAACGTATTGACTGAAGGCGTTTTCATGCAATATAGATCTCAAGTATGGAGAATAACAATCCATCATTAACTCAATTTGTACAAAATGTGATTCATTGCTGTTTCATAATGACTGATTCAATTGATTCTTTACAACCTCCACTTTGCCTATTAAAATTTATATCATTAAAGCATTTGCTTATAAAGCATTGTTTCGTAACTGCACGTGCTATTCCAATCCTGAGCAGCTATTTTATAAAATAAATTATTGTTCCGCCATCTACAAATCTACACTATTGAGCCTCTAATCGCATACAGTACGTATTTTCATCTAGGTTATTATTGTGCCAACAAATCACAAATTTTACTTTTCAAAAATATTTTCTTTCAATTACGAGATGGCTTATCAATATAATTGAAGTCAAAATACAAAGTCATTGTTCCATTTAGACATTTTCTTATATCATTCTATTAATACATTTTTACGGGTTCTAACTAACACTAAAATAATGCTGGCAATACTTGAACGCATAGTATTACGTACAATGTCTTTGCTCGAACTTTATTTACACAACTAACTCACAGGTCACAGCAGGCATTAACTCTTGGATTCTTTCACAAACTCTTGGATGTCTTGTTCCATAATGATCTGCGTTGTTAATATTAACTTTTTATTGTAAATTTAACGACTTGCAGTCAATTTTTAATTGTGAATAAATAATAATTGTACTCACTCTCGGCCAAACATTTTTGAGTTATGGAAGCGAGTATGAAATCTTCAAGGCCTTGAAGATGAGTATCCATAACTCGAAAACGTTCGGGCTCAATTATTATTTATTCACACAAGTTAGTTTGAAATGACTGACAATTCAACAAACTGACTAATAGCACTTGAAGGAATTCGAATTTAATAAATTCTGTTTCTATTTATTCACAATTAAATGTTGACTGCAAGTATTTAAATTTACAATAAAAAGTTAATCCTAATAAGTAATTATTATAAAATGAAGTCAATAAAAGAAACAAACATTAAAACTGTCAACTAACAATGGATTTTTCTATAGCAAAATCTATTACTTTGCAAAACTAGTTAATAACTGTCAATAGACCGACCAATAATTGAATTATAAAAGTGCCTAATAAACTGTCTGATAACTCAAAAAGAAATGTCTATTAAACTGTTCAATAACTCAATAATAAACTGAACACTTACTAACATTAGTCCAAATGAAGTTTGATAATCACTGTCTATCTTATCATAACATTATTTTCATGGTTAATATTGCTCTTAAAACGCTAAATCTCAGTTGTACTGTATTTAGCACTGCTTTGTACTGTCACATAAATCTCCAGACTATTGCCAAAATGCACAGTACTGTTTATAGTTATAATACACTTGTACAAAAAACGAAGAGAATGATGAGGTTATCCTTAGCTCTGGTTATTCACTATCAGCAAGAGGCTGAACACCTTCCAGAACAAACTAGAATGAAATAATAGAGTGTTCTAGATTCATATTTTTAATGCATGGGAGTGAGTGTAAGCATAGAGACAAAGAAAGAAACAATGAACTTGGATTTTTGTTTATTTTACGATTATTAAACTCTTGTGCAAATAAGCTATATGCTTGTCCAAACAAAGTTATTCAAACAAGCTACTCATCACTAGCTTCTGCTGATCATTACAATATGCTAGTTTCTTCATTTTAAATATATTTTTTAAATTAATTAAGAGTTGCCCCATTGATATTGAAGTCAAAATATACAAGATGTGGTTTTTTTCTTTATTTAGTCACTCTGATGGATTGATTATCTGTTGATGTCTTCACCATGTTTATCAAACGCAGTTGGTAAACAGTCTCCCTGACAGGAATCAACCGCCTGTAGAATGCAATTGATAGCCTAGTTAAATAATGTAGGTGCTTGTGCCTGAAGGCCTGCACAGACTCGAGTTTGGTGTAATTAAAGATTTTGATTGCGTTGCCTTTGAGCTCTGATTTAGCTTGAGACTTCTACCTGATTTCACATTAGTTAGATATATTCAAACGAATTTCAAGTGTAACTTGAACACGGTTCGCTTCATTTAACTGGCACAAGAGTGGATTGGAATTGCTTCATCCCAAGTCAAATACTAGGCATACCAAAGGCATGCATACCAATACTATAGGCATTTCCAAACTAGTTCAATGTTTCTCATCATGGGGAAATACTTTTGTACTCCACTTAACAAACATACCACATTGAACCTTCTACTTCATTATCAGAGATCACACTTAACACCATCAAATGAGACATCTAGAAGAATTGTGGTATTGCCAGATATGGGACAGGAATTGAGTAACCTGCAATGGAGTCAAATCATATATGTTGAGGATATGAATATAGAAACAATAGATCACCACCCACATCAACAATTACAAGATTATTTTTAATTTTCTAGTGAATATGGTTTCAAACACTGCACCAAGAAAGCTACAAGAATTACTGGGGAGACATCTTCCTGTATAGACCAAATTATGATTAATTTTGAGAAGCAAGTATTCAATTAAATTCAATAACTCTTTATTGTCACAGCAGCGCACACAACATCAACACTAGCTTAGCATAATCATGAGCATAATCATAATGATTGTCTTAAACTATAACTAAAGTTAGTTATCAACAACACATTGTAATTCAGAAAATATATATTATAAACACAATCATCAGTGACAACTCAATAGAATCATATAAATAACCCCCCAACACTGTATATTATCAAAGTGCACCAACAGCAACAACAAAGGGATTTTTTAAATATCGTAGATTAAATTTTATTGCCAAACACAAAAAAATAAAAATACAAAGCAAACTTGACTTATAAATAAACAAAGATCATAAACAATGATAAAAAATAAGACAAGTCCACAAATCATAAATGTCATGGCACCTCCAGCAAAAGTAAAACTTGCTCGCTGGTGGGAGTCATAATTAAATTCTATTGATATAGTGCTATGAAAGAAAAATCAAAGGTAGTATTTATGAAAACTCAGTGATAGTCCCACAAGAGTCATAGACTCGTGTGTGGGATGAGTACCACTCTTACAAATTAATTATTGTTATTGACTGTAAATGTCAAGAAATTAGACCAGAAATTAAATCAGAATAATGATTAGAAAAAATAAAATAAAGAAAGAAAGAAAGAAAAGAAAAATATACTACTCAATTTAGTTAGGTACCGGTAGTCATAAGACATGAAGCTTTTAAGAGATGATAAACATAAAATTGTAGTGCGATGATGTGAGAACAGATTAATTGTGGAAGTATAAATAAAATTGAATGAGGCAAGTATAGGTATGAGGTTCACCTGAAATTACATAGGAGAGCTATAACTCTAGCTATTCAGAGAGCTATTCAGTCATGTCACAAGTCTACATCATGTATACAGGTTCCAGCAGATGTTCAGTGCTATTGGCACCAATCTCATATAACCAATTAGAAACAATCTTTTTTTAAGCATTTACAGTTGGCTCTCTAATCTCTCTTGTTGGTGCTTTTCTTAATAAAATGTTAGAAACATAAAATGGGTTAGTACAATTTATTGATTTGTAAATTCTGGAGACCTGTAGACCAACATTTACAGAGCCCCTTGTACTGTAATTATGTGTTATACTTGTGGTAATGCAATCTCTATTCCTGTAAGTGAAAATCAGTACATTTTTATGTATAGCTGCCTGACAGTCAGCAATCAAGAATAATTGAAAAGAGCCTCTGTAGGGTATTGCCTCTCTAGCTTCAGGCCAACTTTAATTATCAGCTTCTGGATAACATATAGTGGCTCCAGGACAGTTTTAGTGGCTCCACCCCATGCAATTAGCTATAGGCATCGGTTATTCCCATCAATTCAGTTATTCTGGGATTACAAGGTACTTAGCGTTAGGCAGTTATACATATTAGTAGTTAGCACATATATAAAGAAACACCCAAGCCAAATTCAATTCGTTGATCATGCTCACAATACCAGAGCTCGAAATAGAGATATTTCAGTTCCCAGAGTAAACTCAACATTTGCTCAAAAATCAGCATTATATGTTGGCTCTAAAGTTCTGAATAGAATGCCGAGTCTTTTGAAGAACGAGGCTAACTTGAAAAAATATAAGAGTTCATTAAAGAAATGGCTAATAGATATAAATTTCATTGAATCCGAAAAAATTTTAGCAGGTAACTTCTGAATGTATAATTAAATAAATTCAAGATATAAAGTGTTTAAAACGTTCAGTCAATTTTCCAGACAATAACTATAGCATGTAATGTTTCATCATATTGTTTATGTAAAAATACTTATAATGGTATATGACATTGTCTTTTGTAGGGTGTTTTTTATTGTTGTATAGAGTTAGCAGTGATAAGTTTGTAGAGTTAGAAAGGTGGTAGATAGTAGTATGTAGTGCTAGGTAGTATATAAGTAGTCATTTTGGTGTTAGTAATATTAGTGTTAGTTATATAATGTAGAATATTTCAATAATAATTAGAATACTAACATGGATAATCAACAATAATGTTTCAATTATTTTAAAAGGAATTTTGCATAAATTGAAAAACTTACTAGACTGTTTCACCCCAGCACATATTTATATAGTGGGGTGTTCACGAGTAATCAATATGAAAATATTTATACACAGACATTGTAAAAATTTATTATTATGTATCAAATGAAAATAAACTCCTCTGGACAGGGTTGTTCAGAGAAAATTGAATTGAATTACACCATAACTTAACATTGATTGGACGTAGGCAAAGTAAACTGTTCTGATTTCTTGTTTGTTCAATATGTAACTCAACTGATGAAATATATAAATTATTTTCCCAAGTTTACATTGTAAACTGATTTTATGATTTTCATATCTCAAGTTGGAGTCTATTATAACACCTAAATAGCTGTACATCAAAGTCAAAGAATCGTTTATTCATTAATGCTTCACACATTTTGAACAGAGTCACTAAACCTAAATCACAATGTAAAAATATGATAGTTAAGTTACAGCACAATAAAAATTAGAATAAAAAATTGTCAAAAGGATAAAATCATAGGCAACTCGAAACGCAACACAAGATTATACATAAAAATCAAACACTGAAAGTGAACATTCAATTGAACATTATAAGGCACATAGAAGAAAACTACTTTAAACATGTCTGGACTGTATGTACTCCTCTAATGTGTAAGGGCTCAAATCAACTAGATATTTTTTCAGTTTTTTTTTAAACTCAGGCATTTGTGAATCCCTAACAGAACTAGGTAAACAATTCAAAAACTTTGCTCCCATAAACGATGGTTTCCTAGTGAATAATTTTGTTATGAACCTTGCCCTATTTCTTGTATTGTAGTTATGTACCTCAGAATGGAGAGAAACACTTTTCCATCCTTTTTTGGTACACAAAATGCATTCCATGATATACAAACCATACAGTGTAAGGATTCCCAGTTGCCTGAATTTATCTCTCACCGATTCTCTTGGAGCCATATTTAAAATAACTCGTATTGCCTTTCTCTGAGTGAAAAACAATTTTTTCCATTCTGAATCTGAGGTGCCACCATACAGGCATATGCCATAAGACAAATAGGAGTGAATGTTGGCAAAATAGACAGTATGCAAGGTTACTTGATCACAATAAAACGATAATCTTCTAAGAGAGTACAATCCAGAACTTATCTTTCTATGTAAGAAATTTACATGATCCTTCCAAGACAATTTATTATCTATGTATAAGCCTAAGAATTTCGAACATGTAGACTCTAAAAGTAATTCATCTCCCATATACAAATTTATGGAGCCAGATTCAGGTGAATTTCTTGCTAAGAAGCTCATACACTCACTTTTACAAGGGTTTATGATCAATTCTAGTTTTTGGAAATAATCCTTCAATTTTTTTAATGCAAAGTTAGCCTGTGATTCTAACTGATTATTTGTTGAGCCAGCTACTTTCAAAGTAGTATCATCAGCATATATACACACTTGTGTTTGTGTAGTTGGGTTTAAAGATAGAGGCAGCCCCTTGAGGTATATTATAAAAATGATAGGTTCCAATATAGAACCCTGGGGGACTCCACATCTAACATTGCCCATATCCGAGTTGAAAGATACCTGTCTACCATCAATTTCCTTTCTAATTGTCACGTATTGAAATCAATCTGACAAGTATGATTGGAACCACTGAAGATTTTTCCCAACTATGCTGCATTCAGATAACTTACTTATCAGTATATCATGAGAAACATTATCAAACACCTTTGTCAAGTCCATAAAAACAACTGTGGTGTGATTACCTGCATCAACCTGCTCAATAACCCATTCAACAAGATCTACTGCTGCTGTAGTAACTGATTTGCCTGACTGAAACTCATGCTGCTCCTTGTCAATTAATGCATATTCGTCAAGATGCAGAACTAACCTATTGCGCATTGCTTTTTCATACAATTTGGCAAAAACAGATGTAATAGAAACTGGATGAAAATTCCCCATCTTTCTCCTGTCTCCTTTCTTGAATAGTGGAATAACCTTTGATATCTTAAGGCTGTGCGTCGACTATTAATGTCGAATGTCTGCCACTAGATGTCGGGCACTGTATCGATGTTGTGACCGACTGCATGTGTGTGAGTAGACTACCCCCCTCACCATAACGTCACCAACGCCCCACTCAATCATTCTCTAGACCCCTCTCTCTAACGTACTCTTTCGCACTCGCAACTCCCACCAAATACAAAAACAACTTCTTCCGGCGCTTCTACACAGCTGTGTCGACCTGTGAGCCGACTTCTTGTGATCTAATTAAAAAGTATATCAGAATTTTGTACCATTTTTGTACCTTTTTGTACCACCAAAATAAAATTTTGTACCACTCACATTAAAAAGTTATTAATGATTCAAAAGTCGGCTCACAGGTCGACGTCTAAAAACACAAGTATGTCCTAGGAGAGAATGAACTGTGCCATATTTTTGTACCATTTTTGTACCTTTTTGTACCACCAATATATATTTTTGTACCATCTCTGATAATGACTGAAAGTGAAATTTAAAGTCGGCTCACAGCTCCTATGTCGACCTGTGAGCCGACCATTGCAAATCAAAACAAAAACTACCCCATCGTTTTCAGCGATTTTTGTACCTTTTTGTACCACCAACAACAAAATTTTAACTCCTTCTGAATTCAGAGTAGATGAGATTCAAAATATGGATAATCTGTATCACAGATTTTGATACAGAATCAGATTATCAATCAATACGGACCCAATATGCATGTATTTCAAGAATTAAGAACGACATCATCTCAAACATGTTCTTGAACATCACAGTCGATGTAGGCCTAATAATAATTATTTAATACTCCAATTTCAAAAGAATATCAATGAGAAATATTATGATGATGCAGGTTACCTGTTATAAGCAAAACTCTGTACTACAATAAAGTGTGTCCTGCTTTTGAAACATGTTTTATTTGTAATTTGAAACCATATAAAAAAATTGCACCCTTTTCTGTTACATGGTAGAGAAGATTGAATTATTTGTTTTATTCCATATCAAGGTTTTTGATACGAAAAAAGTGTAGTCCATACTGGACCTGATCAATAGGATCCACAGTCAATTTAACCATGTATTGATTTGAAAATATGTATATTCTATCATTTGAGTCCTTTTTGAATTATTGTACCCCTTCTTTATGCTAAGTAAGAGAGATTTAAATATTTGTTTTCTTCCGTATCAACGATTTTGATATGGAACATATGTGTAGCTCATACTTCACCTATTATGCATACATTTCTGAAATTGATCATTCCATAGTTTGACACTTGATGTTAGACATCATGAACAATCATGAAACATTTTCGTTCCACTTCCAATTTCGGGTTAAAATGAACAACTGTAATTGGGGGGTACAGGTCAATAAATTGCCTTAACTAGCTATTATAGTCAATCCAATCATGTATTGATTAGAAGTATGTATATTCTATCATTTGAGTACTTTTTGAATTTTTGTACCCCTTCTTTATGCTAAGTACAAGAGATTTAAATATTTGTTTTCTTCCGTATCAAAAATTTTGATACGGAACATATGTGTAGCTCATACTTCACCTATTAAGCATACATTTCTGAAATTGATCATTCCATAGTTTGACACTTGATGTTAGACATCATGAACAATCATGAAACATTTTTGTTCCACTTCCAATTTCGGGTTAAAATGAACAAAAGTAATTGGAGGGTACAGGTCAATGAATTGCCTTAACTAGCTATTATAGTCAATCCAATCATGTATTGATTAGAAAGTATGTATATTCTATCATTTGAGTCCTTTTTGAATTTTTGTACCCCTTCTTTATGCTAAGTACAAGAGATTTAAATATTTGTTTTCTTCCGTATCAACGATTTTGATACGGAACATATGTGTAGCTCATACTTCACCTATTAAGCATACATTTCTGAAATTGATCATTCCATAGTTTGACACTTGATGTTAGACATCATGAACAATCATGAAACATTTTTGTTCCACTTCCAATTTCGGGTTAAATGAACAAAAGTAATTGGAGGGTACAGGTCAATGAATTGCCTTAACTAGCTATTATAGTCAATCCAATCATGTATTGATTTGTAAATATGTATTTTCTATCATTTGAGTCCTTTTTTAATTTTTGTACCCCTTCTTAATGCTAAGTACAAGAGATTTAAATATTTGTTTTCTTCCGTATCAACGATTTTGATACGGAACATATGTGTAGCTCATACTTCACCTATTAAGCATACATTTCTGAAATTGATCATTCCATAGTTTGACACTTGATGTTAGACATCATGAACAATCATGAAACATTTTTGTTCCACTTCCAATTTCGGGTTAAATTAAACAGAAGTAATTGGAGGGTACAGGTCAATAAATTGCCTTAACTAGCTATTATAGTCAATCCAATCATATATTGATTATAAAGTATGTATATTCTATCATTTGAGTCCTTTTTGAATTTTTGTACCCCTTCTTTATGCTAAGTACAAGAGATTTAAATATTTGTTTTCTTCCGTATCAATGATTTTGATACGGAACATATGTTTAGCTCATACTTCACCTATTAACCATACATTCTGAAATTGATCATCCCATAGTTTGACACTTGATGTTAGACATCATGAACAATCATGAAACATTTTTGTTCCACTTCCAATTTCGGGTTAAATGAACAAAAGTAATTGGAGGGTACAGGTCAATGAATTGCCTTAACTAGCTATTATAGTCAATCCAATCATGTATTGATTTGTAAATATGTACTTTTTATCATTTGAGTCCTTTTTGAATTTTTGTACCCCTTCTTTATGCTAAGTACAAGAGATTTAAATATTTGTTTTCTTCCGTATCAATGATTTTGATACGGAACATATGTTTAGCTCATACTTCACCTATTAAGCATACATTTCTGAAATTGATCATTCCATAGTTTGACACTTGATGTTAGACATCATGAACAATCATGAAACATTTTTGTTCCACTTCCAATTTCGGGTTAAATTAAACAGAAGTAATTGGAGGGTACAGGTCAATAAATTGCCTTAACTAGCTATTATAGTCAATCCAATCATGTATTGATTTGTAAGTATGTATTTTCTATCATTTGAGTCCTTTTTTATTTTTTGTACCCCTTCTTTATGCTAAGTACAAGAGATTTAAATATTTGTTTTCTTCCGTATCAATGATTTTGATACGGAACATATGTTTAGCTCATACTTCACCTATTAAGCATACATTTCTGAAATTGATCATTCCATAGTTTGACACTTGATGTTAGACATCATGAACAATCATGAAACATTTTTGTTCCACTTCCAATTTCGGGTTAAATGAACAAAAGTAATTGGAGGGTACAGGTCAATAAATTGCCTTAAGAATCTCTTATGGTCAATTTAACCATGTATTGATTTGAAAGTATGTAAATTCTATCATTTAAGTTCTTTTTCAATTTTTGTACCCCTTCTTTATGCTAAGTACAAGAGATTTAAATATTTGTTTTCTTCCGTATCAACGATTTTGATACGGAACATTTATGTGTAGCTCATACTTCACCTATTAAGCATACATTTCTGAAATTGATCATTCCATAGTTTGACACTTGATGTTAGACATCATGAACAATCATGAAACATTTTTGTTCCACTTCCAATTTCGGGTTAAAATGAACAAAAGTAATTGGAGGGTACAGGTCAATAAATTGCCTTAAGAATCTCTTATGGTCAATTTAACCATGTATTGATTCGAAAGTATGTATATTCTATCATTTGAGTCCTTTTTTAATTTTTGTACCCCTTCTTTATGCTAAGTACAAGAGATTTAAATATTTGTTTTCTTCCGTATCAACGATTTTGATACGGAACATATGTGTAGCTCATACTTCACCTATTAAGCATACATTTCTGAAATTGATCATTCCATAGTTTGACACTTGATGTTAGACATCATGAACAATCATGAAACATTTTTGTAACAAGCTTTCATAATGAACTATATTGCAAATTCAGCTATTTTATTTCTCATTTTATCGTCCTTTCTGTCTAATAGTGTAGAGCAGGTTGTGGCAAGCAAATAAATTTTCAGTTAGGCTACATGTGGAAATTGAACATTTAAAAATTTAAAATTTAAACGAACTTCTGTATAAACGAAATACTGTATAAATGTAGTACTCAATTGAGATCAACACTTTTAAATACATGACACTTCAACTCTAAAAGTTTGTTGAACTCAGCCATACACATATTGCTCATGAATGTGGCTGGACTCTATTCAGAGTTCGGGAACACGTCAAAGTGGCAAAACCCCCCCTAAACACTTTTCAAACTATAATAAGTCATTGAAAACTACTTTCCTCTTCTAAGAATTGAGAACTTCTATCATTATATGAGAGATCGAAGACATAGAAAAAGAGAGAGAACGTTCCATTTGCAAAAAGAAACTTGCTTCGAAGAGAATAGGTCGGCATGTTTTTATGAGTAGCAAGGAAACCAACCCTATAACCCTCATCACGCGCCAAACAACATTTCTCATTCTTCTAGAAAAAAGATAGCTGTGTCTGCAAACAGCAGAATGCAACAGATGATAGCAACAAACAGCAGAATGCATTCATTTAAGGGACTCTTTAGAATATGTTTGTCATAATAACCCAGAAAACAAACTGCAGTTGCCGCGGCGATGCTCAAAAGTGACCCTTTGGAAATTGACATATCTATTAACTCCAATTTAGACTCGCTACAATATCTACTCCAGTTCTTATAAAACCGTTTCCTCAATTATTATTCTTTAGCAGATCTATTGATATATCATGCCTCAATATTTTGTCTATGTATTTTGCAATTTCACAATGTAAGAAAATAATTGAACACAATCGGAAATGAATACAGTCACGTTTGCACTGTTAAAATGTAGTTGATAATTGGGCTGAGCAGCAATCTTTGTAATAATCATAATTTTTTTGTATCCAAAGTGAACCAGCTTTTGAATGTGAACATTTCCGCCAGCCTTAACTAACCTAGATCCTTTAGTGTGAATCTATTGTTTTATTATTTATTTAATTATTTCTATATTCGCCCCCAAACTTCAATCAATGGAGGCCTCACTTTTACTACTACGAGGAAGCTGCATACCAAACTTGAAAGATGTAGATAGAATTTTCCTCTTAAGAGCTTCTGCACAGACGGCACAATTTCAATAAGGCAATGTCGGGTCCTTAATAACAGATCACGCACAGTTGACGATTAGTATAAAGTGTATATCAAATGTGGTTTGGTAGATAAGTAGATATGTTAGGCGGCCTTTTATAGCAGCCATCTTGTTCTTAATCATACAGTATGATTGCTGCCGAATTATTCTCATAATTGCAATCCTGACTTTCCTATTCATTGTTTTCTTATTTGTTAGGTGTTTGAATTTCGTACATACATTTCAATGTATCATAACTTGTAACTTGAGTATTCTCTTACTCTAATTTTCAAGAGGGAAAGTCATTATATTATTTAATCTTAACAAAAATTATGCTAAAAGGTGTCAGTGATTGCTTATCTCAAGAATTATTTATTTTTATCTAAATTGTAGCCTATTAGTATTCAAAAACACATTCATATCACTGGACAAGATTGGATTGGAGCATTTTTGGTGATGGTGCAACGTAACGAATAAATTGAACCAGGATCCCGTGATCTAGTGATTTAATGTAATTTAGTTGATACAACTTATCTCGTTGATAGCACACTATAGGCATGGCAATCTTCAAATTAAATTTCTGATTTGTTCCGAAAACAATATAGATTTCTAATTTTTTAACAGACTTCCAAACAGAAGGAGGTACTTAATTCGACTTTTTTATGTTTGTTCATGAACTATTCGAACATTATTGAACCGATTTCTCTGAATTTTTTAAGAAAGATTATCATTCAGCTGTGGTCCCATCCACGTTTCGCAAGGATCGGTCTAATTCTTAGCCCAATATTGAACAAAAAGGAGCATTCATGGATGTCTCATTTCAACTTCAATATCATATTTCTGTTCATATGAGCATTTTAAATAATTTAGTTAATGTTATGGAGTCATAGCAATAAGGTTATATAGTTTCAATCATGTGTTGGAGTGAAAAATGTTCTGAGATCGTTAATTTCAAAAAGATAATAGAACAATATTCTTCACAGTTATTAATTCTTCAGTGTAGGTGTATTCAGAAATGGAGCACATTAAAATGATGAATCAAAGGCCATTTCACTTTTAAGAAGCTTTCAGCTATTTTAATTTTCCTAAATAGAATACTCTACATTAAATAGAAAGTTGTACAATTTTCCATAGTTTATCAATTTTTCTTATAGGTGCATTTCTAGTTGCTTCAGTTTGTATGCTACATTGGGGTGCTAATTTGATGAATATTTTATAATGTAGAATATAAACAATTTTTCATGCTTTTAAAGTTTGAAAATGCAACTAAAATGCTTGAACTAAAACAAATTTTAAAACAAAAAAGAAACAGACTGCAATGAAATGATACTCAAACAATAAATACTCACATACTAAAAAGTTGAAGTATTTACTTTTAACTGAGAACATTTTAAATTCAATACAAGTAATCTTTTGATGTCGGAGCCAAATATTCTCTGCAGTTAACAAGAAATGCTCTATTATGTGAGAAGTTTATAGAAAATTTGGCTCCACCTTCAGAAGATTACTTGTATTGAATTTAAAATGTTCTTAGTTTCAAAAGTAAATACTCCTGCATTTTAGCGGGTGAGTATTTTAATGTTTGAGTATCGTTTCATGGAAGTCGGTTTTTTTTTTGTTTTAGAATACATGTGCAAAAAGTGCAAAATTTGTAGCTTGAAGTTAGAGATGGCCGTGGCTCAGGTTGTAAATATTTATTTCAAGTCAGGTTGTATTTTAGCAGATTTATACATTGTCATTGTCATGCTAACAGCTGGTAGAGAATGTACTAATATTTGAATATAAATTCGTCTAAGTGGATCATGTTCTAGGATTGGCCAATCCAAGATCAGAATTTGTTTGTGATGGTACAACGCAATGAATGAATAATTGAACCTGTATCTAAATTGAACCAGGATCGTTTGATCCCGTGATTTAGTCTCTGGTCATTACTCGAGTGTGAGAACCGGTTATGAATCAAAAAGTCATAACATCTATTATATTAAGTTAAATGTTATGTTATGATTATGAACAGCTAAGAAAGTTCAAGTGCTCTATAATACATACTAGTGCTTTCACATACATAAAATTAATAACTATATTCGTATATTATTGTGATCACGGTTAAAAGTTTAAAATTCATAACAAATGTATAAGCTGCTCTACACAGCAGCTTGCAACAGAAATTTTGGCAACTTTTCAAGAAAACTGGCAATTTTCCAATAATGATTTCAAAAAATGTTGCAAACTTGTTTAGTTTCAAACGAAATTTTCGAATTGTCAACGTGGTCTGTGCCTGTGCAAAACACTAACAATCAAGACATCCGAATATAACATTTCAAACACTTTCAAAGTACATATAAAAAATCTTTTGCCTCCAAACTAGAAATTTTAAAACTTGAAAGTTGCAAACATTTCTATATAGACGCAGCCAGGCCATTGACAGGGGGAGGATTAGGGGGTCAACCAGAAATTAAGTAGTAAATATCTCAGATGTGCATTCCAAAGATGCAGAAAACTACCTTTATCTCCGGGGTGAACCCCCGAACCTCGACTATGTAGAGTTTGAACCATCACCATTTTCTTTGCATATTCTATGCTTCAGTGAAGCCGATAAAATAATACAGAAGAGTCTGAATAATTTTCTGGCATGACACGAAACAGCAAAATATGACATTGGGATTTAAATAGGCTTATTTGTGTACTGATTTACTTTGTATACTACAGTATTAATTTAAAAACTAAACATTATGAA
This sequence comes from Conomelus anceps, assembly GCA_948455865.1. Taxonomy (NCBI): domain Eukaryota; kingdom Metazoa; phylum Arthropoda; class Insecta; order Hemiptera; family Delphacidae; genus Conomelus; species Conomelus anceps. The sequence continues at coordinate 34,891,791 of OX418216.1, forward strand.
AAAATGTTGAAAGTTTCATATTGTCCAAAAAAATATTGCTGTATACTTAAGTACCAAATTCCATAGAAAATGCCATTCTTGTATGGCAATTATTGGAAAATTTTTTCAGATGGACACGGTTCTGAGCTTGCTGATCTTTTCAATTGTTTCATACTGAGAACACAGTATTTAAGTTATTCCTCTGTTTAAACCGTGAAATATTCGAAATTGTGACAGGTTAAAGCTTTAACTTGTTTTAAACTGACGGTTGAACCTAACAGTGGAAACGAGCTTGGAAAGGGTTCCATACGATGTGCTTCGCCGCACCATTATTATTATTTTGTACTGTGCTTGATTAAAGTGTGTACTCTGCTTAAAAACGAATAAAAAATTCAGTAGGACTCATTCAATACGCTATTCGGAATTCTTCCAGGTAAGGTACAGTATTAAAGTGAATAACTGATGCAGTAGCCTGAATTCTTGTATGATTTGCCTTTGAAAATGAGTACTCTGTTGTTTCCTCTTATTTATTAGCATTCAGTTTTGCCTTTCACTTGGTGACTCAAATCATTATTCGGTAGTAGGCCCATTCCTTAGAATGATTTTATTCAAACAACTTCGAGAAAAAACAATGTCAGAAACGTGATCCTTGACAGTTGGCTTCCATTTATATAGAATAGAAGAAATTGATGTGCAGCACTTGCCAAAAAAAATGTATGCTAGATAGCTGGTAAAAGTTGTGAAATAATTAAAACACCTGTGAATATAATAACTGTATAAGAAATAACATAGATACTGTTTTGTAAAAATTTTAATCAATATATTTCATAAGTCACACATTATTTGTAAGAAAGAATCATGTCTTTGTTCAAACCTGTTTTCTGGCTTCTACTTATATTTAAAAAAGTAAAATTACAATTGAAATTGTACATAATTGTGAATTATATTAAAAAACTTAATTATAAAATTTGAGTTTTATAAATCATTGACTTTTTGATCCACCACGGACTGCAATGTAGACATTATCTTTTGACACTAATATCGACTAATTTCGGAATTACTCTACTCACTTGACTGCAACAATGCTTTCAGAAATCTTCGAATCCATTCAACAAAAGAATAAATTCAACAATCCTCTTGAAAACGAATTCAAAAGTCCAAAAGTATTGCTGCAGTCAGCTGAGTGGAATAAATTCCTCATGGAAATAATGTAACAACAATTTCAAAAGGACTCAAATGATAAAAATATATACATACTTCCAAATCAATACATGGTTAAATTGACCATAAGAGATTCTTAAGGCAATTTATTGACCAGTACCCCCCAATTACAGTTGTTCATGATACCCCGAGATTGGGAGTGGAACAAAAATGTTTCATGATTGTTCATGATGTCTAACATCAAGTGTCAAACTATGGAATGGTCAATTTCAGAAATGTATGCTTAATAGGTGAAGTATGAGCTAAACATATGTTCCGTATCAAAATCATTGATACGGAAGAAAACAAATATTTAAATCTCTTGTACTTAGCATAAAGAAGGGGTACAAAAATTAAAAAAGGACTTAAATGATAGAATTTACATACTTTCAAATCAATACATGGTTAATTTGACCATAAGAGATTCATAAGGCAATTTATTGACCTGTACCCTCCAATTACTTTTGTTCATTTTAACCCGAAATTGGAAGTGGAACAAAAATGTTTCATGGTTGTTCATGATGTCTAACATCAAGTGTCAAACTATGGAATGATCAATTTCAGAAATGTATGCTTAATAGGTGAAGTATGAGCTACACATATGTTCCGTATCAAAATCATTGATACGGAAGAAAACAAATATTTAAATCTATTGTACTTAGCATAAAGAAGGGGTACAAAAATTAAAAAAGGACTTAAATGATAGAATTTACATACTATCAAATCAATACATGGTTAAATTGACCATAAGAGATTCTTAAGGCAATTTATTGACATGTACCCCCCAATTACAGTTGTTCATGATACCCCGAGATTGGGAGTGGAACAAAAATGTTTCATGATTGTTCATGATGTCTAACATCAAGTGTCAAACTATGGAATGGTCAATTTCAGAAATGTATGCTTAATAGGTGAAGTATGAGCTAAACATATGTTCCGTATCAAAATCGTTGATACGGAAGAAAACAAATATTTAAATCTCTTGTACTTAGCATAAAGAAGGGGTACAAAAATTAAAAAAGGACTCAAATGATAGAATATACATACTTACAAATCAATACATGATTGGATTGACTATAATGGCTAGTTAAGGCAATTTATTGACCTGTACCCCCCAATTATAGTTGTTCATTTTAACCCGAAATTGGAAGTGGAACAAAAATGTTTCATGATTGTTCATGATGTCTAACATCAAGTGTCAAACTATGGAATGATCAATTTCAGAAATGTATGCTTAATAGGTGAAGTATGAGCTACACATATGTTCCGTATCAAAATCGTTGATACGGAAGAAAACAAATATTTAAATCTCTTGTACTTAGCATAAAGAAGGGGTACAAAAATTAAAAAAGGACTTAAATGATAGAATTTACATACTATCAAATCAATACATGGTTAATTTGACCATAAGAGATTCTTAAGGCAATTTATTGACCTGTACCCTCCAATTACTTTTGTTCATTTTAACCCGAAATTGGAAGTGGAACAAAAATGTTTCATGATTGTTCATGATGTCTAACATCAAGTGTCAAACTATGGAATGATCAATTTCAGAAATGTATGCTTAATAGGTGAAGTATGAGCTACACATAAATGTTCCGTATCAAAATCGTTGATACGGAAGAAAACAAATATTTAAATCTCTTGTACTTAGCATAAAGAAGGGGTACAAAAATTGAAAAAGAACTTAAATGATAGAATTTACATACTTTCAAATCAATACATGGTTAAATTGACCATAAGAGATTCTTAAGGCAATTTATTGACCTGTACCCTCCAATTACTTTTGTTCATTTTAACCCGAAATTGGAAGTGGAACAAAAATGTTTTATGATTGTTCATGATGTCTAACATCAAGTGTCAAACTATGGAATGATCAATTTCAGAAATGTATGCTTAATAGGTGAAGTATGTGCTACACATATGTTCCGTATCAAAATCGTTGATACGGAAGAAAACAAATATTTAAATCTCTCTTACTTAGCTAAAAGAAGGGGTACAAAAATTTAAAAAGGACTCAAATGATAGAATATACATACTTACAAATCAATACATGATTGGATTGACTATAATAGCTAGTTAAGGCAATTTATTGACCTGTACCCCCCAATTACAGTTGTTCATGATACCCCGTGATTGGGAGTGGAACAAAAATTTTTCATGATTGTTCATGATGTCTAACATCAAGTGTCAAACTATGGAATGATCAATTTCAGAAATGTATGCATAATAGGTGAAGTATGAGCTACACATATGTTCCGTATCAAAATCGTTGATACGGAAGAAAACAAATATTTAAATGTCTTGTACTTAGCATAAAGAAGGGGTACAAAAATTCAAAAAGGACTCAAATGATAGAATATACATATTTTCAAATCAATACATGGTTAAATTGACCGTGGATCCTATTGATCAGGTCCAGTATGGACTACACTTTTTTCGTATCAAAAACCTTGATATGGAATAAAACAAATAATTCAATCTTCTCTACCATGTAACAGAAAAGGGTGCAATTTTTGTATACGGTGCTAAATTACAAATAAAACATATTTCAAAAGCAGGACACGGTTTATTGTAGTACAGAGCTTTGCTTATAACAGGTAACCTGCATCATCATAATATTTCTCATTGATATTCTTTTGAAATTGGAGTATTAAAAAATTATTATTAGGCCTACATCGACTGTGATGTTCAAGAACATGTTTGAGATGATGTCGTTCTTACTTCTTGAAATACATGCATATTGGGTCTGTATTGATTGATAATCTGATTCTGTATCAAAATCTGTGATACAGATTATCCATATTTTGAATCTCATCTACTGTGAAATCAGAAGGAGTTAAAATTTTTTTGTTGGTGGTACAAAAAGGTACAAAAATCGCTGAAAACGATGGGGTAGTCTTTGTTTTGTTTTGCAATGGTCGGCTCACAGGTCGACATAGGAGCTGTGAGCCGACTTTAAATTTCACTTTCAGTCATTATCAGAGATGGTACAAAAATATATATTGGTGGTACAAAAAGGTACAAAAATGGTACAAAAATATGGCACAGTTCATTCTCTCCTAGGACATACTTGTGTTTTTAGACGTCGACCTGTGAGCCGACTTTTGAATCATTAATAACTTTTTAATGTGAGTGGTACAAAATTTTATTTTGGTGGTACAAAAAGGTACAAAAATGGTACAAAATTCTGATATACTTTTTAATTAGATCACAAGAAGTCGGCTCACAGGTCGACACAGCTCTTCTACACAACTAGGGAATGATGACCCTGAGCCACACTTTTATATTATAACAAACTGTTGGTTTTGTACGGATTCTATTCTAACTTTCTTCGGGTCAAATAACACAATCTTTATTGGATCTATCACAGATCGTTCTCATCTTTTATTTATTTATTTATTGCTTAGCAATATTTTAGGAAGAATTTCTGTTTTATTTAATGAAAGTAATTAGTTTTATGAAATTTAATAGTTCGCCATTACATTTTTCAGCGAAAAATTAAGAAATAACTGAATTTTGAGGCTAGATTTGATCAAATAATTTGATAAAACTAGGTTATCCCGGGTCGCACAAATGTGCGACTTTATTAAAATTTGTAAAATACTTTCCAAATGTAGATTTTCTACATACTTCTTCTTCTTTTCTTCTTCTTCCACTTCTTCTTCTTCTTTTTTTCTCCTTTTTCTTCTTCCTCTTCTTTTTCTCCTTTTTCTTCTTCTTCTTCTTCTTCTACTTCTTCTCCGACTTCTCCTTCTTCTTCTTTTTCTCCTCTTTCTTCTTCTCCTTCGTCTTCTTCATCTTCTCCTCTTCCTTCTTCTCCTCTTCCTTCTTCCCCTTTTCTCTCTCTTTCCTCTCTCTCTCCCTCTTTATCGTATCCTCCCACCCTCTCTCTGAACAATGAAAAATAAACTTTTTGTTTTAAAACAGCTGATCATCAAATCATAAGTTGAAATGTGAAAATTTTCAGCTCACCGATCCCTATGTTAAAGCAATGGAAAAAATTGAAACTTTGATCGTTCATAGCTCATGTCCACTTTGATGACTTTTTTCAAGACCTTATCAAACATCTACTCGATGAGATCTTTCAAATGAGACGTGAACGAACAAAATCGGTCGAGAAACCACGGAGGAGTTGTCATCACAAAAAAACATGTTCGCCTATTTTATATAAAGATAAACGATTGTGTAATATCCCCCTGAGGATGGTCTGAAATTTTCTGATTTACCCTGAACTATCGTAATCCTTATTTTTTTAGTACTGTCCAGAGTCCCTCGCTATCCCTGAGCTATGACGTGTGCAGCTATATAAAAAATTATTAAAAATTAGGAGGGTAGTAATAATGCATTGTAATGTTAGATAAAGGAGGATTTTCAAGATTAACTTGTTCATTTTTAAATACGAACACAGCTGCGCTCGTCCTGGAATTTTCTCTTTCATGATTTATATTTGAAAAATGTTCGAATTTCACCCCGATGCTGAGAAAACGCGGCAGTAAAAGTATGTTTTTCATACATTATGTATATATTTTTTTTTTCTCAGACTAACAGATTTTTCTAAAATTTGCTGTACAAACAAGGGGATTTTTCTACTTTCCATGCAGAAACTGCACATCGCTCCGATATGAGAGCTGATCGTTATTAGTCTTCTATATTGGTCTTCTATAATTCAGCAAATAAGGCTGAATTATGAGTACTAAGCCCATAGGGTTTCATTTTGATATTGTAACGATATGCAAAAACTCTCCTTATATAAAAACTGAAAATAGTTTCAACGTTACACTTATCAAAACATTGTATTAAACTCTGTAATAAAAATACATGATCTCAAAAAATGTTTTAGATTTAGTTGAATAATTATTGTGCATGATGCGCACACTAAATATTTCCTTTTAATATGTGTTTGCTAGAAATAGTCATGGGAGTTCAATGACACTATTATTTTTAACAAACATAATTTTTTTCAAAACAAGATCTTGATCGTGAAACCAATAAATTTCAACCAAAAAAGTTGATTTTCAGAAGCATCATTTTCTGATATTCAGCCACCACCATCTCCAAGAAGCCAATTGTTCAAAACTTTCTTCTACCAAATCTTATTCCACTTGAAAAGCTCTATTGAATGTTGAAAAGAATTATTCAAAAATCTTAATATTTAACATTTTAAATTTTTTGATCCCCTTCTAAATTGACCTCCTTCGAGATTTTTTTGATTTTGTTCTAGGGTGAAGTTAACATTAAAATCAAGTAAACTTTCATTTAAAATCATTCCGGTTCGATCAGGACACACCAATAATGAGGGATGAATTGAGGCCCCCATAAAAAATGGGGGTCAACAATGGAAAAACCCTGTACACACATTGCTCAATAAGGAACATGCATGCAAAAAATCATAACAATCAATCGAAGAGACCAAATGCCAAATGCTCGAGCTAAAACTGAGACCTCGGTTCGCTCGGTCAAACAATAGCGGTCAAATGTTCAAGCGGTCAAATGGAAATAGCATAATTCATAGTGAGTCAACTAAATTAGCCGACTGGAAATGAGAATTCTGTAGAGTAAAAATCACGTCATCTTTCACTAGTGCACAAAAATATAAAAAAGCATACATTCACACTGAATGAAAGGAGTGAGAATGAAAGATAGATTGGTATTCGTCAAAGATATATTGTTAGGTCTGATAAGAGAGAGAAAGAGCATGAGGGATTCCACCTTTCTTGGGAAAAATAAATACTCTAATCTGCAATACGGAAGAATCGCAATTATGGCCGTATTGTCAACATTAGTCATACGTCTACATTATTGATACTGTACTTGAAACACAGACACGCACACACACACACACACATTCTTTCCTCCTTCTTTGGAAAAATAATATGATATGCAATCACAATAATTGACCGAACGAAGAGAGGTCTCTGTATCGAGTCGACCGTTTGGGTTTTTCTGTTTGTAACATATTTACGGCTGAACGCGTGAACCGATTTATTTGAAATTTGGCATGAATGTTACTCTTAGTAATGCACGTGTATGTGTATAACCATCAAAAAATTGAATATATATAAACATTCATTATACATAAAAAATAGTGTTGCATAAGAAGGATAAGAAAAAAAGAAAGGCAACCAAGCCTTCTTCTTTCGCAACATATCTAGATAAATAAAATTAGAGTTTTGTCTGTACATTTATCAGAATTATATATTTTTAATGTTTATAACATTAAATTATATATTAACTATAATAATGTTTTTCAAAAAGTAAATAGTTACTTTAAAAAACTAGGAACTATAATACACGCCCAGCTAGGACTAATGTTTTTCAAAAAGTAAATACACTAGTTACTTTAAAAAATTTGGAACTATAATAATGTTTTTCAAAAAGTAAATAGCTACTTCAAAAAATTACTTTTAAAAATTGTTTTATACATCAACAAAAATAAAAATGTGTTTGAATCATCTACAACAACTAGGAACTATAATGCACGCCCAGCTAGGACTAATGTTTTTCAAAAAGTAAATAGTTACTTTAAAAAATTGGAACTATAATAATGTTCTATCGAATAAACATTTAATTCAAAAAAAGAGTTTAAAATGCATATAATTTTTTTTTATTAGTAGTTTTTATGTAATGTATGTTCCATTTGCCTCAAAAAAGCCACTTTTGAAGCCCATTCTGAACAATCAGAATTTTCTTCTACTTTTAATTTATCCTCATTTTCACCCTTTTTAGACTTTTTTATTTTCATCTCTCCTACAAATTTCTATTGTCATCTCTTTTCCAATTATCTACTGTTTTCTATCATTTCCATTCGTTCCACTTCTCTTCTTTAGAAGAAATGCGGAACTTCTTCTTAATTCTTCTTTAGAAGAATTGTGAAGAAATATGGAGTAGTATTTGTCACCCATATCTTATAATTCCTCAAAGGTTTCGTTGGAAAATTATGAAGAGGAATAGTCTACTGAACCAATGGATCCAATTTTCCAAATCAAATGCGAAGAATGTTTAGCAGCTGTCACCTCAAACTGTGATGACAGCCCTGTCAATCTTAGTGTTAATTTAGTATCGATAAAAACTCGTGGAGGTTTAGTACTGCCCTCATCAGATGTGAATCAGATTTGCAAAATTTGTGAAACAATTTTCAAAATATCTTTAAAGCCGAAACTACAAAGCAGCCTCAGATATTATAGTGACAAATTCCTCATTCATTGCTAGAGTATGAACGTTTTTGTGGAATCTCCTCATTTTTCTATTGGTAGAGATTTAGAGATTTTATTTTGGGGATGGCTGAACGGAGGAAAATTTTGTGAAAGGACTTTCATATAATGAAGCAATCAAAACAGTGTGGTACCATAGTTATTTTTTAAATTAAAAACGTTTTTTCAGGATGTTTTGTTTGTTAATTTCCTCATGCAATTTGATAAAAGGCAGATTAAATTGTGAAAAGGATTTATTTTCAAGTATATCGTATATCTAATGAAACAAAGTAGTTCTACTGGCGAGAGTGATAAATGCATAGTTATGGGGACACAGAATTTTTGTTTGGAGACTTGGTCCAAGAGTGAACATTGTCATTGTCTTCTTCGCTAGTAACTTTGCAACACAAAACACTTTTTGTGCTGATTAGTTTCAGGCAATGTGAATGTAACTAAGAAATTATACATTATTAAAACGTTAACAGATATCATAAAATTGAAGAATTGGTAGTGGAATTTGGTTTTTCTTGCTAATGAATATTTTAGAAGCTTCAAACTGATTATATTGGTAAACAATTTACAACTAAGCAATAAGATTTTTGGAGGTTTTGGGGGCTTCAGCCTGAAAGATCCGCCACTGACAAAGTTCTTGTAGCTAGCCTACACATTACGCGAACAGAAACAAGGACACGGTGATACTTCTTAGTAAATGTTGGTCGTCATTTCAAGGCCATGAAGTATTAGTTATTATATATCGATTTGAAGATCTGAAAACGAATTAAAGGTTTTGTCTAAAACATTTTGTTGTGAAACGCTGGGAATAAAGGCTATAGAAGAAAATAAAAACATATGCAATCGTAAATACCTTATTCTTTAGATTCGTTCAGGAATAACTTTCAAATTATGGCAATTATAAAAGGACATAGCATTAATTGTAGAGAATGATATGAGGAAGACATTGAAATTTATTTCATTCCAATATTTTTATTAGTAACTGAGATATCAACAATTTACGGAAGCGTTGCAATACGAAGAGCTTGACGGGCTGGGCAACATTTCCCCATCGAAGTCCGGACAAGGCAGCTCTAGCATGAGTCACAGGAAATGGTGGGGAAGGTTGAATGCGGAACGGGGAAGGTGGCTACGATTAGCCTGGCGCTCCTGCCCTTCTTGCGAGTGCGGGCGCTGTATATCATCCGTTAGTGTGCGTAGCGAGCTCAGCAGGCGTAAAACCACGCTTGAAAGGTACACACACCAAACGGTTATTATTGCGATGATAAAAGTGTTCACCATTCAATGTATTCATCATGAACAGCGCTACAAGTTCGGATAGATTTGAAGCCTATCAAACAAACATTTAGTATGAAAAAAAGTGTTTAAAATGCATATAAATTTTTATTTTTTGAGATTCTTAAAAAAAAGTTGACTTATTTTTTGCTATAGTAAAAAGGAGACTTGTGTATATATTTTTTTAACTTTTTGATTAGTAGTTTTTATGTGGTGTGTGTACCATTATCCTCAAAAAAGCCACTTTTGAAGTCCCATTCTGAACAAACGGGAGATGATAAAAAAAATTTAATCCTATACATTATGTCCTAAGAACCTGTCTAATGATTTGGAAGAAGAAAAAAAAATATTAAAAAAAATTTTTTTATCGATCGCTCAACCTTAAGATGCTTGGGGAAAATTCCTGACACAAAATAAGAATTAATTATATGCACCAGGGGCTTAAGAAAAAAATATCGTGTCTCTCTTATCACCAGCATTGGAACCTCATCAAATCCACATGATTTTAAATTTTTAAATGACATTATAATTTCTGTCATCTCTTTATCATCTATTGGGAGGAGACGAAAAACATTTGAACAATAACTAAGGTTAACAAATACACTACTATTGTCATCATCACCACTACCATTATTATTATTATTATTCTCATTACTATTACCTGGCTTTTTTACATTACCAATGAAAAAAGTATTGAACAACTCAGAAACTACTTTTGGATCACTGTATAATCTATCATCAACTTCTATATCAATTTCCTGATTTGATTGAGTTGCACTATTTTTCCCAGTTACGCTGTTTATAATTTTCCATGAGCATCTTTGCATATTCTTGGTATTTCTTAATAATGATTTAAAATGTTCTTTTTTTGCCAACCTCAGTTGCTCCCTGTATATTTTATTAGATAAGCGAACTTCATTTAATGAATCAATATCATTTTCTATTCTTGCTCTACAACATTTGCTACATAATTCTTGTTTAAGTTTTTTTTTAAATCTGGAATGATCCATTTAACTCCATCACCTATTTTTTTTATGTATTTCAACTTTTGGAAAAGATTGACTGAAATAAAAGGAAAACGTTTTGTAGAACTCTAAAAACTTATCCTCAACTTTAGCAGTGAATACATTTAACCAATTTTCAGCTGATAGAATTCTCTTAAAATTGTCAATGTTTTCTTTTGTAAATTGTTGCCCTCTGTAAGTTATTTTTTTCGAATGCTTTCTATTCTTATTTTCAATACAGTATTCAAGTAGCTGAGCATCATGGTCTGATTTCAACCTGTCACACCCGGTAACATTTCACCCTGTCAATAGTCTGACAATCACAAACAGTGCTATGAAAATTATCACAGGAATGAAGTTTAAGCACTAGTCTAAGTGCAATGGGCAGGCATTTTGTTTGACTTATATTCATAGTTAGAATATTTTGGTCAAACCATCCCTTCAGCTTTTTGATTCCTATCTTGGCTTTTAAAAAATGTTACATCCCAGCACATACCCCCGAATATAACTGCAGTATCATCTGCAAACAAGAAGAACTTGCGTTCAATGCTCAGTTTATCTATATTATCAACAAGGAACAAAATTGGACTGAGGGTACTACCCTGGATCACCCCATAGTCTACATTACCAGCCCTACTAAGTATAGGTCCAATAGAGACTACCTGATTTCTATTACCAAGGTAACTCTTAAACCAGGCCAAGGCTATACCACTCACCCCAACTAGCTCCAATTTTGCAAAAAGTATATTCCTGTCAATTGAATTGAAAGCCTTGGGCAGGTCCACAAAACAGATAAAACCCTCTCATTTTGATTGATCACCTCCATGAAAGACTTATTTATTGCAAACAGTGCATCTGCAGTATTCTTGCTTCTTCTGAAACCAATTTGGCAATTGGTTTCCTCCAGATACTTCTGAAATTGCAATTTTACACACTTTTCCAAGACCTTTGATACTACACTCAGCTAGGATATAGGCCTATAGTTATTCATATCACTTTTACTACTGGACTTATGGATTGGTATAACCTTGGCAATTTTGAAATCCTCTGGGAATACACCAGTTACCAGACTTAGATTTATTAAATGTTTTAAAGGAACCAAGAGAATATCAATATTGTCTTTTATTAAATTTGTATTTATTTAATCAATTCCTGGGGCTGATTCACCATGCATATCCTTGATAATTTGTATGAGTTGCACATCAGAGACTGGCTCTAGCTGAAACTGTAAATTAGTATGCAAAGTGTCATCACCATTAAGTTGTTCATGTGAGGTGGTAGGTGGCAACTGTGCAGCTAAGTTATTACCAACCTTTGAGAAATATTCATTAAAGGAGTCCTCCACTTTTGCTATGCTATCATCACAGTCATCTGCCAAATTTGTTAAAAAATGTTGTATTGGAAATTGTTGTTTTTTAGCTTTATTTCCATTGTACTCATTTATTACTTTCCAAAATTGCTTTGGGTTATCTGTGCTATCAGTTATTTATTTTTTGTAACAGCTAATCTTTGCATATTTCAGTTTTTGGCTCAGGCTAGTCCTGAAGGTACAGAAACTATTCAGCAATTGCTGGTCAAGAGGGTTCTTTCTAACTAGTCTGCTCATCCTATCCTGTTTTCTAATTTCCATAATCAGTTTGGTACTGATCCATGGTTTCAGTTTCTGATAGCATGCACGCTTCTTAATAGGCTTTTCAGCCTTTGCCTTAAGTTGGGAAATTACTTTCAAAAACTGCCTACAACATATGTTGGCATCCTGCTGCATCATAACCCAATCCCATGACTGTGCTCCAAGCAGAGATTGAAATAGAATTTTAATAAATAAGTTTGAGAGGTGCTCAATGGCTTATTTGATTCTGCTTCCAGTTGGACTATTTTGCACCAGACTGCCCAGTGATCTGTTACATCAGATTTTAAAACTCCAGTGCTTATTGTGTTGTAATTAGGATGCTTAAAAAAAATGTGGTCTATGCATGAATAATAATGACTGGTGACTCGGGTTGGTGGGTAGATACATTCAGTGAATCCGCTTGCATACATAATGTCCAAGTACCTATCTTTATCATTTTGTCCTCTATTATTGGGTAAAGTGTCTATGTTAATGTCGCCTAAATATATGTATGTGTTTCTATTGTCAGTATCTCAGTACAACAGCCGTACACAGGAGCCGCTCGAGAGTAAAACTGTTGTTAATCCATGTTGTTTTTTGATTGAGATTGAGATTGAGATGGCAGTGGACAAGGTCGACGGTAACTCGTGTGCTCGATGTAGAAAATCAATTGAAAATAATGATCTATTTATTAAGTGCGATGCTATTTGTGAAAATATGTTTCATTCTATGTGTGTAAACATTTCATCAAAAAATCTCGGAAAGATTCGTGAGCTGGGCGATCTGGCGAGTTGGCATTGCTCCGACTGCAAAGTGAGGTTAGAACGTTTTCGGTTTTTCCGGTTTAAGCCCGAGAATCTATTGGACCTCAACATCAAATTAACTGAAATCGTTAATAAAATCAATGTAGGCCTAGTGAACTTTAAAGATGCCAAATTGGATAATTTCGGTAATGGAGAAGTGAACAGTTTCCCACCGACCTGCTGCAACAATGCTGAAGTTTGTGATCGTGAACACGTAAGTAATGAACATGCAAGTGTTTCAAATATTAAAATTCGGAATAGTAGAAGATCATCCATAGGCAGTCTTGACTTTAAAGGATTTGACAATACTGACGAGGATGAATCAACCGACAGTTCAAAAAATACTTTGACAAAACAAGTGCAAACAAGTTTGCAAACTAGTGCTGTGAAAACAAAAGTGACAAATTACGAAAAGATAGCAAATTCCATACAATTGACTGTGGATCAAAGTAATCTTCCAGCTCTCTGTGGACCATATAGAAAACCAGCAGCTACTATAACCTCAAATGCTAACAGTAAGACTAAACATCAGACTAGTACAAATTTACCTACTAACTGTGACAATAGGCCTACACCGTCATCTGTAGGAGTAAATGATTGGAAACCAGCAAGCAACAGAAAATCAACTAAAAGAGGGAAAAATTCTGAATCTAACCAAAATCTGACTCCATGTGATGACACAGCTGAAAATAATACTGACCCATCAATTGAAAACGCTGCTCAACATAAAAGAACCTTTGCTGATTACGTTAAAATGAACAAGAAGAAAAGTGATAGGAACGAAATTATTATTGGTACCAGACCATATACCGCTGAATCTGGATGTAAAATTAGAGCAGTAAGTAAACTTGACTGGATTTTTGTCTCGCGATTGGCCCCTGATGTGACAAAGGATGATCTACATGTTTTCCTGAAAAATCTTAATTTTGATGTTGAGTGTGTGGAACTGAAAACCAATTTTGATCACTATAAATCATTCAAGATAGGTGTCCAACAAAATTTGAAAAGTGATTTGTTGTGTTCTGATTTGTGGCCAGCTGGTGCTCTGGTTAGAGAATTCATAAATAGGAGAGAGAGTAATTTTTTAGCCAGGGGTCGTGTACCAGGCCATGTGAAATAGTGTCACATCCATCTGGCTCTATTCATGCTGATACTGAGTCTTGTGAGAGTATTGAGAATAGATTGAGTATTGGCTACTTGAATGTACAATGTTTGAGGTCCAAATATAATTTAGTTGAACTTTTTTGTACAGACAATAAGCTTGATGTGTTGGGTGTTAGTGAACACTGGTTGAAAAAAGAAGAGTGTCTCCATTATTCTAACATTGAAGAACTGGTGCTGTCTGCCTCTTATTGTAGAAGTGTTCATCGTGGTGGTGGTGTGGCAATCTATGTCAACAACAATATCACAACTAAAGAAATCGACCTAAGTATGTTTTGTATGGACTTAGATTTGGAAGTGGTGGGGCTTGAACTCGTTGAGGCATCGGCTATTGTCATCAGTGTCTACCGCTCTCCTAATGGAAACATCGAACATTTCTTTGGTACATTGGATGCTTGTCTCTCTAAATTTAGGTGTACATCTAAAAATATTATCTTGGGAGGTGACTTCAATATAGCTTTGAACGTGAATGAACCGGCTACAAGAACGTTTGTGAATTTGCTGCGTGCTCATGGGCTCCATGTCACCTCTGAGACACCTACTAGAGGAGATCGCTGTCTGGATAGCATTGCAACTGGCATGGAGACATCAAGGTATGAGGTTTGTGTTACTGAACCTCTGGTTGCTGACCATGGTGCAGTGATAATGACTGCCAACTTTTGTAAGGTGAGTGAGTCTTCTCAATTTCCTGATTGGTATTATAATTATCCAAGAGGTGTTAGAAGGATCAATAAGGACATCCTCCCTGAATTCAGAGATGCTGTGTCTCGGGTGGACTTTAATAGTGTGATCCAGGGTGAAGAGCCTGAAGAGGCATACAACAGGTTCTTTTGTAAAATTGATGAATTATTCAATGCATTCTTTCCAGTGAAACTTTTGAAACGTAATGCCAGACCACAAAAAAAGTCTTCTGCTAAGACAAGAAAGGTTAGATCTTGGTTTTCACCTGAGTTATCCAGACTTAGAAATTTGGTACTGACTGTGAGAGACAACTTTGAAATGACCACCTGTCCCAGGGAAAAGGAGAACCTACGTCAACTGTATACAAAAGTAAAAAGCCTATACAAGTATAAGATTAATGAAGCCAAAAGGTGTGCCAATGTTGAGGAGATTGAGAGTGCACCTAACCCCTGTAAAGCAGCATGGAATTTAATAAACAGAAACAGGGGCCCCTTGAAGGCGACCAAAGTTGGTTGCCGAGCTAGTCCTGATGAGTTTAATGAATTCCTCTTACAGAACATTGAACAAATTGTTTCAGCTATACCAACTTCTAATGAGAATCCTGTATGTGGTGTGAAGTCAAGAAGGGTAAGAAAATTACATTGGCAAGAAGTGACACCTACTGAGATTCTAAAAATTGTGTCCAACTTCAAAACATCCAACAGCCAGGATATTTATGGTATGACTACTCTCATGCTGAAAGCCATCATTGATGTGATTGCCCACCCTTTGTCAGACATTATCAATAGGTGTTTGAGAGCTGGCATTTTTCCTGATTTATTGAAAACTGCTAGTACAGTGCCAATTTACAAGAAGGGTGACCCCTCCACCATGAATAGCTATAGACCTATCTCTATAATACCAATTTTTGCAAAGATTTTTGAAACAGTTATGAAGATTCAGCTGGTGGAATTTTTTGAGACTAATGGGCTTTTCTCTGATCTGCAGCACGGTTTTAGGAAGAATAGGTCAACAGTGACAGCAGTAGCAGAACTTGTCAACAGGATACAGGAGGCTTTTGAGGGGACTAACTCTGTGTCTTTGACCCTGTGCGACCTGAGTAAGGCCTTTGACTGTGTTTCACATGAAATTGTGATAAGCAAGATTGAGTGCTATGGTGTGAGAGGTGCTGTTCTCCAGACCCTCAAGTCTTATTTGAAAGATCGAAGGCAGGTCATTTCCATTGGGGGAGCAAATTCAAGGGCTCTGCCTCTACACCGGGGGGTCCCACAAGGGTCGGTGCTGGGTCCTGTATTATTTCTAGTTGCCATCAATGACCTTGATCTCGAGGGCAGGGCACTGAAGTTTGCTGATGATACTACCATCATTTCATCTGGCCCAAATCCAATCCTGGCACAGCAGGAGGCTGACGCCCTATTTGAAGTAGCTGGAGGGTGGTTGGAAGCAAATAAGTTGCTACTAAACATTGACAAGACTCAAAGATTGTTATGTACACTGAGTCGTAGTCAGGACATTGGAACACACAGTGTGTCTTTGCTTGGTTTCACCATTGATCCAAAGCTTACCTGGGATCACCATATTGAGGGAATCTGTAAGAGACTAGCAAGAGTCACCTATTTGCTGAGGAAGCTGACACAGTTGGTGAGCAGGCCCTACCTGGTAGTAGTTTATCATGCTCTTTTCCATAGCATCCTGAGCTATGGTCTGCTGCTTTGGGGTCATGCTTCTGCATGTCATGATGTTTTCATACTGCAAAAGAGAGCAGTCCGTATTGTTACCCTCAGTGGCTACCTGGAGCATTGCAGACCTCTCTTCCAGTCTACTGGTATAATGACAATTTATAGTCATTACATATATTTGTGTGCTGTATTTGTACGAGAAAATATTGGAAAGTTTAATACAAGGAGTGACTTTCATGGCCATAACACTAGAAATAGGAGTCTCCTAGATGTGCCATTCCGCCGACTGACAAGGACCCGTGACGCATTTCCTGCTTTGGCCCTGCGTGTCTTCAATAGGCTGCCTAGTGAGGTGAAGAGTATGAACATACCAGCTTTCTGTTCCCGACTCAAGCGCTGGCTTAAGAAAACACAGTTTTATAGTATTGATGCGTTTTTTGAGGATGAGTTGGTGGGCCTTGTCTGACCCGAGCTGGCATCTCAACAGTTGAATGTGATAAGTAAATGTTTTGATGTTTCTTAAAAACTCTTGACGCAACCCATCTGGCTATGCTGGTATTGGTGAAGAGGAAGGTAATTCAAGGTAATTCAAGTAATAATTGTCTAAATCATGGAGGAACATTTCGGAGCTCATAGCTGGGCTACAGTATATTGAAATACTAGAATGGTTCCAATTGTTTAACTTGAAATCAGTTTTCAGGCCAGTAGCTTCTCCCAATATTATTTGGTTTGTTTTACTGCTCAAGTCTGAATTTATATGCACATAATGTCCCTAGTACATTCTGTACATTACATCGTTTATGAACCACTTTGTGTTTTTGTGATTTTTCATGCCAGCTTCTATTGTGTACCAAAGGGGTCGCATAATGTGATTAGGTGTTTTGTAATTTACTAAATTGTTGGAGCCAATATTTACTACAATTTTATTAGGTAGTGTGTCCAGGACCGTACCTAGCTTTGGCGGGCCCCGGTAAGACCGGGCCCCCTCAAGACCCGGTACTGCGACCCCCTCCCCTCCGCCACACCACTGCGAACCCCCTTCCACCGTGACGATATCCCAAAGACACATTTTATTATTTTGTTAATGGTAGTAAGAACCGCTACGTTTTGCTTAAATAAATAGGAAAACTAGTCTTAATCGGACCATTTAAGCTTTGTTTTCAATTAGTTTCTCGAATTCTCCAAATGTATGGATGATTTAATAATTTTGCAATTCAAATTATAGAACATAATATATTTTATTTCTTTAGAAGGCGATACAATTTTTATTTAAACAGAAACCCCACCCCACAGCGCCAACAGAACGCAGGGCTTGCAGGAAATATTATAGAAAATCATTACGCAGGTTGGGCATGATCGTATTGTAGTCAAAGTAAATTATTAGTCACAAATTCTTTGTAATTGTAATGAAAGATATTAACAATTTAGCCTTACAATTTAAAAATATAGCTATCAGATTTAGTTACTCCGTCTGTTATGGCGACGGTCGTCTCTTCAAGTAGCCTAGATGTTTGGCCAGGACAAAAAAAAGTTAAATTGTCCGGGAAAACCGGTCTGAGTACGGCCCTGAGTGTGTCGTAGTTCGCTAACAATCTAATAATATCTTGGATTTTTCCTACAGAGAAAATTTTTGTTTCAACATTGAACCAGCAGTTTTCGGTTATCAGCTTGCTGCAGCTCAAAGAGTTGAGTCTCCAATTAACAGGGCGTCAAGTTTAGGTTTAAGTGTTTTTTAAACAGGAATTTCTGTTGGGATCTGTGTTTATTTGATTCTTTTTCATTTTTGAAACTTTGGGAGTGTATTCCATCGAGAGAATAGTTTGTTTGATACGATCATTGAGGTTTTTATGTATTTCAGATTCATGTTGAGTTGGATTGAAACTTTTTATTAAATCTTGGTTAGTTAGTTCCATTTTATAGATAACTTCCATTTTAATAGCAAGTCTGTCGGAAAGTGTGTTTTTTCAATTTTTTCTTGGCTGAGGTGAGTTTTTAAGTAGTCTGTATCACACATCAAAAGTTCTAATATTTTGTCTAGTTGTGAAATTTTTTCATCAGGATTCGTGTTATTTGTAAAAGGATATGTGTTTAGTTTAATATCTTTGCACTTTCTACATATCCAGGTAAATTTATAGTTGTCTGTTTGTAGAGCTTCATATTGAGTCTCTGTGACCTTAGCATAGCGTATACCACTTAGAATACCACTGATCGTCACAGTCGCAGCCTATCGCTTTTTGTTTGTTTTTTACGGTATTTTTACAAATGTCATAATTATAAATTTTACGTTCACTTTGATCACTTTTGTTGTTGAGCTATTTTCTGTCATGTTATATTTAAAAGAGAGATTGTAGTTTTTTTTCACATGTCACGAAAAGTTCAGTTAGAATTATTTTTTTAATGTTTGATATTTCTGAGGTATCAGGTTTTTTTAGTTTGTATGAAACGAATTGTTATTTAAACTTTAAAAAAACGCGTTTTCACTAAAATTTCACTGAGTATTAGTTTGAATTTAAATTAATTAAAATAGTTTGTGATTCAAAAATCAGTCAGCGAGATTTCATTTGAAAGAAACAGGTCCGGCACTGTCTTATCGCACTGAAAAAGGAGCACTCAACAATACGTCTATCTTCTTCAACTGTCCAACTGATTCGAACGAAAATTTTTTTGCATGTTCTAATACCTTTATAAAGAAATACCGTAGACGAAATAGTGGTATCTCGACACATATTTATATATAGTGGGAACCACATAGTTCAGTATTGCAATACTTTATAATTATTAGATTTATACATACAGTATTTTCTGCAATGTTAATTTTTTTATTGTGAATAATTTCCACCGGTAATGCTGTACTCATAACCAGAGAAATTATTATTATTATTATTATAAATAGTTACGCCAATGCAAAGTAATGAGCCTTTAGTGTGTTGCAATTAGCAAAGCTGGTAATTACAAAGTAGTATATGTGGCTTCATCCTTCATGTGCACGCAATGTTCCATCAACATACAGTCCGTTGAGGCAGTGGCGGATTAATGAATTTTTATGGGAGGGGGCGACATACCCCAAAAATACCCGTTGGTCGGGGGGGGGGGGGGGGGTTACGGAATAAAATTTTAGTAGCCTTTAACCGCATTTTACACCATTCTAGCACTTAAAATGTAGTAGAAATATAATTTTTCGTGTTTAAGAACAATCAAATTTCCCCTAGCTAGAGTAGTTTATTTCTGTATATTCATGTGGAATTAGGAATACAAATTTTTTCATACAATACAATATGTCTTGAACAAAAATTGCTTTACTAGCTTAATTTTTATCAAAATTTACAGAGAAATGAACAGAGTCTAAGCAATTCATTCGTGATCGTGATGATTTTTAGACCTATATATATATTTAAATTAATCTCAACATTCTTTCATGTTTCATAATACCAGTACTACAATAAATATGTATTAGGTCAAAAACAAACAGATATTTATATGCCCCTACCTATTCTATAAAAGATTAATCTTATTCAAACTAATTTCACTTGATATAAGATTTCCTTAATTCTCTGTCATTTGTTAATTCGTCATTGAATTAAAATCATGTCAACAGTTAAAGATAAAGTAAAGGTAATATAGGAAATAAGGCAAAATAAGTATTACAACATTTGTTAATTCCCGGCCGGCGGAGGCGGAGTGGTAAGACAAGTTGGAGGTATTCCGTCTGTGGCGGGACAATTAAAATTTAACCGTGTGCATGTCACAAGTGTTACTCTTTTTAATTTTTTAAAATGTGCAAGCCCTCGGGGGGGGCGGTCGCCCCCTCCGCCCCCCCCTTTAATCCGCCCTTGCGTTGAGGATTGTTAAGTTACTCTCTTGCTCGTGATGTGGGTTTCTGTGAGCTGAAAGCCACAATTTAATCGTTCCTGTGTTACCTTTGTCATTTTACCCAAGTCAAACAGCAGCGCGAATGCGCTGAATCATCAATCACCATCATCCAATTCATTACCCACGCACAGGTCTCAGACTTCATCCTCCGAAAAATAAAGAAAAAGATTGGAACTACTATTCAGGAAATCCAGACTGATAAAGACATTAAAAACTTCTCATGACGAGCGTTGTTATTATACTTCTATTTTCTGTATTTAGGAAGAAATAACTGATTGAAATATGTTCATTCGTTTTGAATAGCCCTGCATTTCAATAAGGTGATTTCTGATTCTGACAAAGTCTTCCTTTTTAGTGTAACTCTTTCTGTACGTTTCAAGAAGCTCACCAATCTTATTTTGATTAATAAAAGTACTCACCAGCTCACCCAGAGCCGACTTGAGGGTAAACTACCGCCTATGCGAAACATAGCTGGTGCGCCCTTATGGGGGGGGGGAGGGGATGGGGTTGAAAATTATTTGTAATTTACAATAATTTTTGTATTTTTATGTCAAAGCTTTAAAATGCATTTTCTTATGTCAAAAGTTTAAAATAACACATTTACTCATTATTTAATGTTTTCTTAAATAATTTTTTAAAGTTTTGATTCCAGTAAACCTGAGAACTTAGTTTACAGTAGGCCTACCTATTGGTGACATCAGTAGCTTAACTAGAAGTTTAGGCTGGGGGGCATGACCAGTAGTTTCTTAGACTCTAGGCACTATATATAATTATATATTGTTGGAATAGAGCCTCGATTTTTTAGATGAGAACATGCATAAATGTAGAGTAATAGATAGAAAATAAATTGGAAAAAATACATATTTATAGTAGAATTCTTATTGATTTTATATTTCAATATCCAAATTCATCAGCCATTCCTGGCCTTGTCAGTCACATGAAACAGTTCTTTAAAGCCACCTCCTGTGAAAGATCGGTAGCAGTCTCCAACTATGTGGCCAATAGTTCGACTTTCAGCACTACAGTCACAGGATGGGGAGAATATCCATCTCCACTTGTGCAGCTGATCTCCACATTTGCCATGTGTTGTTATTAAATGGTTCAGTTGACTCCACAGCGCTCTGGGTAGCTTAATCCCTGCTGGTCTTCTGGTTGGGTGTTATGGTTTGAAAGACACATTTGCCAGTCTACTTCTCAGACCACTTCCATACAAAAGCCATTCCTTTTCAGCTCTTGTGCCAAACACCAAGGAGGCTTCCTTAATCAAAGATGGTCCATGTAGGCAAGTATCTCTTGGTGAATTGGAAGGCTCTGGTTGTCTTTCAATCTGGACCACAGTCTGCTTAGAGCCCCTATTCTTCTTATGTTGGGGGGAACTCTATATTGCACAGCACAGGGACCCATTTAACAGGGGTGGATTTAATTGTACCTGATACAATCCTCATTGAGTGTCTCAGCTGGGTGCCTACTCTTGTAGTGTGGCTGCTTCTTCCCCACACAGAGCATCTATATTCTCCAGGGGCATAGAGAACTGCCAGTTCAGATATTCTCAGTACACTTGCTTGTGCACCCCATTTAGTACCAGTGAGCTTCTCAAGAATGTTAATCCTTGGCTTCAGTTTCTGTGGAGTCAGTTCCAGGTGTTTGTAGAATGATGGAGCTCTATTCAGTATGATGCCCAAGTATTTTGGGAACTCCTCCTAGGCCAGTTGATGGCCGTGAAATACTACTGTTGAATGATATGATGCCTTTCTGTTGTTCAGGTGAAAGGTTATAACCACTGTTTTTTGAGGGTTAGGTTGAAGCCTCCATTCCTCAAAGAAGTCACTGAGAGCCTGGAGATACTCCTCAATCCTCAGCTCAGCTTCAGAGAAAGTGAACTTCTTGAAAGAAGAGCAATATCATCCACATACATGAAGACTGAAGAGTTGATGTGTGGCATATCAGACATGTACAGATTGAAAAGGGTGGGAGCCAACACAGAACCCTATGACACTCTTCTTCATTTGCTCTCCTTATCTTTGGTATAGACTTTTATAAAATGATCACACAAGCAGCTGTTAATTATCCTGACTGTTGTTATGCAGGGAACTGCTATTGCCAGCTTCAGAAGTAATCCTTTCCTCCATATGCAGCAGAGGTATATGAATGCAGCAATTCCTTATTTATTTTTGTCACATGTATCTTTAATTACTGCAGTTAGTGCCAAAACTTGATCTTCACAGCTTCTCCCTGGCATGAAGCTGGACTGTGTTACAGGCACTATCTTGTTGATCATTGGGGAGATTCTATTAAGTAGGACTCTCTCAAACAGTTTGTATACCACACTCAGAAGGGAAATTGACCTATAACTTGTCTCCAGTGAAGGATCTTTTCCAGGCTTACAAATAGCAATGACTTTTGCTCACTTAAAGATTGGTGGGATCTGGCCAGATTTTAAGATGTTGGAGAACAATTTAGATAGCTAAGTAACTGTTGCTGGTCCACAATGGAGGATGAATTCAGGAAGTTTAGGCACTGCAGTAAGGGGAAAGAAGGAAGAGTCCTCTAAGAATTTATAAAGAAGATAATTTCTGAAGACTACTGTAATTTCTTTTAAAAAGGGGGTTTGAGGGTACCCCAAAACATTTTTTAAAAGTAATCCCTCAAAAACCACATTTTGAGTGATTCAACACAAGAGTTCCTCAATTTTAATATTTCAACTCTCATTATGCATCAAAGCAAATTTCATCTAGCTCTTGCATCACTGACGTGACCCAGAACCTCATTGTTTTAGTAGAAAAAATTTGAAGCTGGCCACTTTAAACTACCAAAACTCTGTTATTTTCGATCCTCCACTTTCCTTGATTGTGGTAGTGTATAATACCGTTCTACAAAAAGTTTTTTTAACGAGTGTGCTTGGGGCTACTCCCATGGTATTTTTGAAAAATCAATCGCTCAAAACCTCATTTTTTGTTTCTAGATATCTTCTTTGACCTTTTGTCAAAATTTTCTATCCAGGCTTGTTTAAAAACTCCAAAATTGCTTTTGTCTCTGGGTCTCTGATCTATCTCCCTGATCACCCTCATGGTCTTCACTGAGTGATATGAATAATTTCATGGCTGTTAGTAAAGTTAGTAGACTTGTAGAATTTTGAAACTAGCTCATTTAGAAAAAATTCTAAAGGAAACATGCATATTGAAATAATGCTGTTATCGTTTGTCCTTTTATCGAGCCTAATTGCAATATATTGTGGGTTCCACTTGTTGTTTTGCTCCCGTAAAAATGTGCCCCTGTGCGAGCGCACGCGTCGCACACCCCGCCCCGCTCACCATTAACTTCTGTACTTCGTGCTCTGTTGACATCGTCTGGTTTGGAACGAGCTGTATAAGTAGTAATCGCAAGTTACTAGCGAGCGGTATAAGTAGATGCAAGTTACTGTGATCAGAATAATATTATATATTTCATTCTTTGTATTCTAATTTCATAAATATTTTCTTAATAAGAAAATATTTCCTTCGTTATTCAAATGAACATTTTAACTTCGAGACCACTCAAATAGCGAAATAAAATAGAATTAACATTTTTCGAAAGACTAATAATTATCTGACAGGAATTAATTACGACATATATAAATGTTACTATAGACTAACAATTCTAGGTTTTAAATGGTTGGTCTATGATCAGGGCCGCCTCGTGGGTGGGGCGACCGAGGCAGTTGCCTTGCGCCGCGATTCGGGGGGCGCTGCCGTGGGTTAAAAAATCTATTTCATGCATTTGTAGTCTAATTTTATTTAAAAGCATTTAGACGGCTGTATCAATCTCTATATTATTCAATGGATGCATTGCTGAGTGCGTAAAATTCTGTCTATGTATAATGTACTATACCTAGACTCTTGAAAATTCGTATAGCCTATAGCTTCCACGTAGTCAAGTGAAGTCCCAAATAGATTTTGGACTCACAATATGAAAGGTTGATAATGAAAAATAGGTCCATATCGGGTTTAGTGGGTGGGAGATATCATAGCTGGTTCACGTCAAATAAAAAAAGTTGGAGGAGATGAAAGTTGCTGTTCAGCACAATTATTCCCTTTTTTATTTTTCACATTGGCCATTTTCATTTTTGATAGTGTTCAAACATTTTCTTGAATTATAAATCATCAAATAAAAAAACAGAAAAAAATATTAAGGAATTGAGATCTATGAATCAAGAAGAAGAAATAAACGTTATTGTAAGAGCTGCCGATGTGCAGTTTTCATGAGTCGGAAAGCATAGCTATGATAATTATTATAAAAATCATAGATGTTTACTGGTGCATAGGCCGATCAGCGCAACTAATAATTATTATTTCATGTAGATTTGACAGGTCCTTGGATACTCCGTTGTATCACTTTATTAGTAATACTAGCTGGCCCGACGCGCGTTGCTGCGTTCTCATAAAAAATTCTTGATTTTATTATTTGTCACCTGCCAATGAGGTTAAATTTCAAATTTCAACCTTCTAGGACTATTAGGGAAGAAGTTAGTCCTAGGGCTCTTCCAGCTGATCAGAGAGGCCTCCTTCGTTGTTTTCTTACACAGTAAGACCTTACTCACCACCTCTCAATGAACATTTCAAATTTAAACCTTCCACAACTATTAGGGTAGAAGCTAGGTTTTTTATTTTATTATTCGCCACCTCCTACTGAGAATGCATTTCAGATTTCTAGCTGCATTGGTTAACAGATGTCATCAACCCGGCTTAATTATTACATTTCATCATACCCAGCCATATGTTTCCTACATAGGTCTACTGCAAGGCCCCGACTGCACGGTATCCTACATGCAAAGTTTTTGCATTCCAGACAGCGTAAATAACGCGCCGCTAAGGAGCCTGCCATATGATTAAAAACTGTTGTCTTATATCAGCTGTTCCTTTAAGCTGTTTGGCCGGCAAGTTCAGTAGGTTAGGTGAATGATGATTTGCAAAACACACAAACAGCTTGTCCATCGAAACAGCATGTACAGCAGATCGAAAAATTTCAAATTATTTTCCATATGATTAAAAGATCCCAGTAAGCTAGCTAGCCATGTACCCATGCTTTGCTTAGGCAAAACTTTAACCCCTTAAATTGCGAATTCTGAAAAATCATTTCTTATTGCACGGTGAAATCCTATAAGGATTGTTCATACGAAATTTCAAGTTCATAGGCCTAGTAGTTTTGGCTCTGCGTTGATGAGTGAGTCAGGGTATCATCCTTTTATAGATAGAGATAATTACAGTCGAAATCAGCTAATAGGGCTGTAATCAGTGGCGCACCCAGGGGGGGGGGGGGCTTAGGGGGCTTAAGCCCCCCCCCCCCCCCCAAGAACCCGAGCTACTTAAAATATTGTTAATAATTTTCAAGAAAATTTACTATATAGAGAGTATGTGCTGCAGGCTGATTAGTGTTGGTACATGTCATTTATTCACACTTTTCAAGTAGAATAATGTTACCAAGTAGCTTGACATGGGGGGTTTTGGGGCTCAAGCCTTGCCCTCAGGTCCTGAAATCCTTATCAAAATGTTGATAATTTTCAAGCGAATTGACTGTGTAATATGGACTCTAGGCTGTACATTTAAAACTTGTTTAAATCGGATGACAATTAACAATATCGTTATACTATTAACAGGAATACTATGAGTGACTACCATAGGTGGAAATAGAGTTTGTAGCCTTGCAGAATTAAATTTGACTAGGTGGCTGGGTAAAGATAATAAAAATAATTCGTTTCACTCATATAAATATGGCATTCATTTAACCAATAAGTACAGGACCTCTAGCCTCTAGAACCTCATAAACCTGTAATACATTTAACGGTAATAATGTAATTCCTTTCGGAAGGTGGAGCCGAGATAATTCTGAGACCTTCGAAAACGCTTCAACACAGAAATAAATATAGCAGAATAGTGAAGCTATCTTTTTCAATAAGAGATCAATAAATTAGTACTCATTCCGAAAACTCTAGGCTTCTAGAGCGCTCATTTATAGGTGGTAAATTGAATACATTTGATGAGAAATGAACTGAAAACCCAAATTAAACATTAACTACCGTGAGTAATCCTATGAAATACACAAAACAGGCCAAAAGAAGGCATTTTTAATATTGAAATGCATGAGCTTGGCTATTAATTGTGAATAAAGCACCCAGAACTTACAAAACCATAATTTAAATTTGATAAAAAGACAGAAGAATAGCAAGTGGAAAGCATATGTGCAAAATCAGTATGCTTTGATTCAATAAAACTCTATAAAACTTTGGGACCGTTCTTGACTATTGAGTAAATTCATATTTCATTTCAAAAAATGATTTGGCAAGTTTTGAAGGAGAAATTGAACAAATTTTTTGGTTCATTGGCAATTGAATTGGTTAACCACTAGGCCGACAGTAAAATAACAACGCAAAAGTCTCAGAATGGTGTAGACATAAAAAATTATAATAGTAGATGTAGCACGTTTCAGATAATTTTACATTGATTCAATTTAATTCACACAATCTATATGGAGACCTTAGTCATTTATGAATGGATGCTGGAATAGCTGTAATCTTTCGCCCTCTTTATTTTTGTAACAAAGCGTTCCGGACCTACATTGATTCTAATTTTTTTATCCTCATGAGAAGTTGCTTAAGCAGTCTGGCACAATCATTTTGAACTCCTGAAACACTATACAAAAAATACTCATGATGGACACATTTTGTTTCCCCATAGCTACTCTAATACTAATACTCTTTAAAAAGTCAAGTAATGAATCCCCGCCCCCTCAATAAAGTTTATCGGGCAATAATCTGGCAAAAAGTCGTCTGAAAATCCCAATTTACCCCCCCCCCCCCTCCTCTCCAAAATTTTCCCTGGCAGGACGGGTAAGCCCCCCCAAACCAAAAGTCTGGCGCCCCTGGCTGTAATACATGATGAATTCCAATAAATTAATAAAATCCATTCACAAGATGAGTTATTTCGAGTTATTCTTAAAAATAAAATGGCGGATAAAGTCATATATTAACTAGTAAAATAGGAGGCTTTGATAGGCTGCATGTGCTACGTTCGAGATCAGTCATTTCCTGACTGTGAAGTTTAGACAAGTTTAGTCAATAGTATTAGTCTTTCTTGTATTTACTAAGGGATATAAAACTTTTCTGTATTTTAGTTTCTTTTTTGTTTAAATTTTTGTTATCAACCTAGCAGCTTCATTAATCTATTTAATTAGAAAACAAATTTGAGAGTAGCCTGAGTTTAATATCATAGTATGAAATTTGCTCGAAATTTAGCAGTTTGAAAAATGATCATTGAACTGATAAAAAAATAGGCTAGACTGATGAATGCCAATATTTTCATTAAAGCATTATCTATACAGCATCTATGCAGCCAGTCGCGGCGATAAGCATTGTGGGGCCTCCCCGAGGCTTTTGGGGCCTATATAATGGCCTGAGTTAATGGTCTCCAGGGGTCCCTTGAACACCATCGAGGTGTGCCACAGTTTTCGACTTACTTGAAATGTAAATTAAATCAAAATAGGTTTATTGTGTTAAACGAAAAAATAACAGGAAGCTCAGCAAAGAAAATCCATCTGGGAAAGACAGCGATTGCAGGAACTTGTACGATTAAAACAGTAAAGCTTATTGTTCTTTCAATACTTCATTTCTAATCCCAGCAGCGACCTCTTCAGAGGTTTGAATGGTTCTGGTCCACTTCAATTTTTTGAAATATATTGTATACTTATTTTAAAATACTAAAAATACAAGCTTTGAACGTTCAAAAACATAGAAAATAGTTCTTAACTATAAATCGTTAAAAGTTCAAAATAGCAGCACAATCATACAAAATCATTTTTCAAAAAAATATTGCCAAACTTTTCCAAGAAGTGTAACAAAATATTTAAAACAAATTGCAGGTCTATAGCCGTGTAACCGTGTCTGATTGATAGCGAATCATTTTATTGATGCGAAATGACCATCATACAAACTTAGTAACTGTTCACATTCACTTCAAAAGTATCTCAATATTTTTTATCCATGTCTTACTTAAAAAAAATCGCATTAACAGGCATTCTACCCATTAGTGTATTTGTTTTTTAAAAACTGGTAATGAAGCACGTGGACATTTATTGCAAAATATTATATTTGGCTTGGGCCTGTTTACTATACTTTTTTAGTTTGCAGTTTCTGCTGTGGTATTTTGATTTATCTTCGAAACCACAGTTACATCAAAATTTAATTAATAACACATGTTTGATAGGTTGGAATCTAACATGGTGTCATATTTGAGGGGGGGGGGGCTTGACAAAATCTTGCCTCGGGCGCCAAAACCCCACGCGGCGGTCTATGGTATTACTGGCGAAGGTGATATTGTGGAAGTAATATAAATAATGAATAATAAGACGAAATTGTCACAACCACATTTATTAAAACTTAGAGAACCTAGTTTCGGTTGTTACACCATTATCAATCTCTATCAAACTCTATCAGTTTGATAGAGATTGATAACAGTGGCGGATTAATGCATTTTTATGGGGAGGGGCGACTTACTGAAAAAATACTGGAGGTCTGGGGGGGGGGGGGTTGATATGGAATAACAATTTTGGAAATTTAGTAGCCTTTAACCGCATTTTACACCATTCTAGCACTTAAAATGGAGAAGAAATATATTTTTTCTGTTTAAGAAAATCAAATTTCCCCTAACTAGAGTATGGTAGTTTATTTCTGTATATTCATATGAAATGAATAGAAATTGCTGTATATGTCTTGAACAAAAATTGCTTTGCTAGCTTTACTTTTTACCAAAATTTACAAAGAAATGAACAGAGTCTAAGCAATTTATTCATGATCGTGATGATTTTTAGACCTATATATTATATTTAAATTACTCTCAACATTCTCTCATGCTTCATAATACCAGTTCTTCAATAAATACGTACTAGGTCAAATACAAACAGAGATGTATATGCCCCTACCTATTCTATAAGAGATTAATCTTATTCAAAAGTATTTCACTTGATATAAGATTTCCTTCATTCTCTGTCATTTGTAATTCTTCATTGAATTATAATTATATAGATAACAACAGTTAAAGATAAAGTACAGGTAATATAGAAAATAAGACAAGTGGGATGACATGTTATATTCCGTCTGTCAAAGATGTGGCGGGACAATTAACATTTTACCGTGTGCGTGTCGCATGTGTTTATTTTTTTAAATGTGCAAGCCCTCGGAGGGGGCGGTCGCCCCCTCCGCCCCCCCCCCTTTAATCCGCCCTTGATTGATAATGGTGTAACAAACGAAACTAGGTTCTCTAAGTTTTAATAAATGTGGTTGTTACACCATTATCAATCTCTATCAAACTCTATCAGTTTGATAGTGATTGATAATGGTGTAACAAACGAAACTAGGTTCTCTAAGTTTTGATAAATGTGGTTCTGACAATTTCGTTTTATTATTCAATATTACTAAATGATCGGATCGAAATGATGATTGCAAGAGAAGTCTGAGCAAGCTATGGGGATCAATGTGAACACTGTGAAATCATTTGTTTGACAAAGAGTCGAATGAAAGTTGCAACAGTGTGAAAGTAGCGTAACAGAACAGTTTCACTTCACGGATATCTGTTTTTGATATCCGGTGGGGCTCAATGCCTTCACAACTTCTGAGAACAGAGTTTATAAAGCTTTTGGCCTCGGGCTCTACACAAAATGGCTCAGCCTCACTATATTTTCCCCAAGGAGAAACGCAATTTTGTTACGATTGTCATAGCTAGTCCATGTGTCAGACAATAAGAGTATGATTCATCTCAAAAGGTTTAGAATCCATGCTTTCGACTCATTTCCAGTTCTAAGCCGGTAATTATTTACTTACAATGTCCTCTAGTCATCCTAGAAGAAGTGGCAATAATAATAATTATTCACGACGAGATAGAGGATAGGGGTCTGTACTGGAAGGTGACCTGATGGAAAACATAGCGATTGATATTCATCGCCATGAATTGCAAATTAAGTCTGCATCGACCAAAAATTTAAATCGCCATTGAATGAATTCGTTTCGCTACTCTTTTTCCATTGTTTGCTCCTCTCAAGGCAACTATGATTTTGAAACACTCAGACACAGCGTCAAAGCCACTTTATCACAGTTCAAAAATATTGTCATCCATTTCATATTGTATCTTTCAATTATTTCAATTTTTATTCACAATTTATCAACCGTGAGCAGTCTTGAACATTGTTTATATGAATAGCTTAAAAGCATATGGAAATCCTTTGAGCAAATAAAATTATTTATTCATATAAATAGATAATGCTATTCAGGATGAGAGCAAGCACTAGGTTCAGTTTTGACCAACTCATGAAATTGAAACATTATTGATGTTTGCTTTGATTTATTGATTATAAACCTCTGATTACAAAACTAAAAAATCCCCCAACTTTCTCTTGGGATGCCGACACAGTCGAATCTCGTTAGGACGACTTTCATAACACTCAATGTTAATACATCTCTATACAACGTAGTAATTAGGATAAAATCTCCATAAGACGATTTTTTTCGTGATTTGGTCTAGGGCTGATTAATCTATCTACAACGAATATTCTAGTTAGAGAACTTTTTTAAAACGAGCACGACCTCTATAGGTCGAATTTCATCCAGTTGTAGCGATACCATCACTACCATTTTTTAGTGATCCTCCACCATTTGTAGCGATTAAATATAACTAATAAAAGGTTTTTGTCAATCAAATAAAATACAGTAATTAAATTAATTTTTTTATTTCATCAATATAAAATACAGAATTTAAATTATTGTCTGTGCACAGAATTCCTTTTTATTCAATCTTCCTCTCTTGGTAGAATTAACATAATTTATTAATTTATTTTTAATTTTATTTATTTTTATTATACTGTTAATGGTGATGAAAGACAGAAATTCTGAATTAAAATAAAAACAATAAATACAGTGAGAAAAGTGATATTATATAGTTTACATTTTTCCGGCTAACATTTTTATTTTTATCTGTTTATTTTTTTCAATAAGGATTTGAAAAAACTATAGGTTTACATTACAAATATATATGAGGGTCAGTGGCGTATTCTCAAGGCTAGCTAGGCTAGCTGCGAAGCCTAAATAAGTTTTAAGAAATAAATATTTTTTCAGATATATATTTAAGAAGGTAAAAAGTTTTGAAAAACAGTAGTGGCGTTAAGTTTAACATCAAATTAAGCGTGCACGATGCGGCGCGACGAGGCCAAATACGCAAAGCTAGCTCGTTCACAGCGCTAGCCCAGCGGCCCATATCGGCAATGTTATTCTTGATGATGGAGTGAGGTGGGGTGGGGATGGGTTCGTTTTTCATTGCAGTGAACTGGACTCAGAGCTATCGCTCTGAGAGAGCAAGCCCTCGCCCGAACAATGGCGAACACGGCCGGCTGTAGCCGAAGCGAGTTGATGGGTCAAGTCAGCGTTCATGTTATTGTTTGAAGTTTGGTTTCGATTCGGTCAATCTGTCGGCAGTTCGTTGTTTTTATAACTTTGTTTCTATTTTTTTAAGTTCTTTAATTTTTATCCGTTTGTTATATGGTTAATTTGTTAAGTGTGTACGGTTAATTTAATTGAACGTTGCATCTGTGTTGTTCTGGGTTTTAAACGTAACATATTTTTTTTTGTAATTGAAGGGTAATTTTTGGAAGGGAGGGGGGTTTAATTAATTGCGAGGAGAGCTAGCCTAAGGTACGTTTTGAGACTACGCCCCTGATGAGGGTTACAATACCTGATTACCAATGGAGAGATCGGGAAATCTATGACCATCGTTGACCGCTCGCTCCGTCAGGCACTAGGTCTGGATGAGAAGTGAAAAAATATCCTTGGTCCACCATTAAGAAATTGAAAAATAATTTTAAATGCTGACTGTTCGATCTGATTGTTAGATTCACGGCTCTTTCTCCTTCGTACAAGTTGAGGGAGAAAGAGTGTGACTTCTAGATTCAAACGTCTTTTTATGTTTGTAGCAGTGATTTAAAAGTTCGTAATATCTTTTTTGTCATTTATGACACAGTTTATTGTTTATTTTGATTCTCAAGTGAATACTTAAATTACTCTCAATTAATACTTACACGAATATTTAAAAAAATTGTCAATGTCGTTTTTTACCTAGACTTGCAATTAAAACAATAACTTCAGTTACAGTAACACTGATCCGTATTATAGAGGATGGCCACAAAAATCCAAGTTTTATAGAGGTTATCTAAGAGTAAGGGGAACCTCTATAAGACGGATAGCGGCAGTATTAAACCACTATAAAAACAATTTTTTTATTAAGAATAGAGACGATCAGACGATTTTATCCCCCACCCCTTAAAACTCGTCTTATCGAGGTTCGCCTCTACCCCTTTTCCCTCCTGGATTTGAGAATTCCACCGAACTCCAAACTTCAGCTATTAGGAGATGATGGCTCTGGGAATTCTACCGATCCCCAACCTCTCAATGTGCTCTCTCCAGTGTTGACAATGTCCAGTGTACAGAGACGTAGCTATTTATGTAGGTTATTCAGCGCCCGGGGCCGGGGCAACTACCTATTATTGCACCTGTAACCCTCTATCATAGTCTCATCCCCTCCCCCCACACAAATCTTTGTCAGTTGTATTTAGGCTGCTCTGATATTCATATCTTGTAAATCGGTATATATTAAATTGATTTGAATGTTCTAAGATTATCAAACCACACAATAGGTAAATATCCCTGAATGCATCACTTATTCCAAATCCTCCTTCTGATTCCCATAATCCACTCTTTCTAAAAATTAAAGAGATTGTGCCACTCAGCCAAAAATGTAATAATAAGTACAATTCCGTATAGGTTTGATAGGCCAGAGCTAAATGAAGCCATTAAGTCAACAAATAAATCAATTCATAATACAATCAACAGCCTAAAAAATAAGAATTCTAAGCAGTTGGGGATTTGTTTTCTAAATGAATCATTTGTAACTAGACTGAAAGAGATTCAATAAGTAATATTCTTTTATATATTTATATTTATTATTAAAAACTTGAAAAGTGTGGATGATGGGAATCAGAATTAGATTTGGAATAGGTGATACATTCTGGAATATTCACCTATTGCGGGGTTTGATAATAATCTAAGAACATTCAAATAAATGTAATATATACCGGTACCGGTATATTCACTAAAATTATGAATGAAAATTATGGATGAGCCTCAAACTACAACGCTCAATGGAAACTAAACTGGCTTCAATAGTATTTGAAATTTTGCCAAAACTGGCTTCAATAGTATTTGAAATTTTACCAAAATATATTTCTGAAACTATATAAAGTTATCTATTGGGATGATGCAGAGATTTGTCAATGTTGCACTTGATCATTTTTAATTTTACTTTTCTTCAGATTGTTGAAAATCCTTTCAATCTTGGAATTATCAAACGCCCTTTCATCATAAGATGGATCAAGAGGTTTACCCCCCCCCCGGGGGCCTCATGCCCAAGACGCTTTGAATAATAATCCATAAAAATATAATTTCAAGCAGTCCTAGACATAAATTTTCAATAGCAGTCATAGGCGCATATTTCAATGAGATACGAAATAGTTCTATTTTTAAGGGTCAAAACATGCTTGTAAATCAAAATTCATAGTTTATTCTCTTTCCTTTTTTCTGGAATGATTCTAGGATTTTTCTGAAGTCAACATACTGTGCCATGCCTGATTTTGTTAAGGTAAACATTCTGTGTCATACCTGATTGAATAGATAATAGGTCATAGCAATTCTCTCATCATATTTAGCCACATGGGAGTTATTGATTGCAACTTATGAAATTTTCATTCATTGGCGCCAGTAAACACTGTTTAATCGACTAAAAGCTTCTCAAATATGAACAAATTATAATGAACAAATCAGAAATCAAACCCCAGAATAAGAGACACCCTGAATCTGAATTGTATTTTACATTTATCTCTTATAAGCCGTTTGTTGATCGTGTCGCTCAGTATAAATGATTAACTTGAAATCCTCTTTTGTATAAAGTACCCAGGCACTCACTGTATTCTGATAGTATGAAAAGAACCGACTAAGCTAAATATTTTAAATGCATTAACCACTTTGCCAAAAACTTTGAAATTGTTTTCCATGAACCAATTATTGTTCTTAGTTTATAATAATTCAATTATTTGAAGAATTTATAAAATGTTTTGTTCCAAAAACTGGAAAACGTGTTGCGCTATCTAGCGTCAAAACCAGCAATTCCAATATTGTTGCCATTGCTTTGTTCCTTAAAATAAACTTCCAATAAATAATTTCATTCCAATAAAATAGAATTTCCAATTTGATCAGAGAAATAAACCAATAGAGCATTTTTATCGTTAAGTGAGGATCATACTATAAAATTCTAAATATTTACATCGGAATTTTTTCATTAGAATACTATTTTTAAGATTCTAGATTCTAGACTATCAGAAACGCCGCCAAATGTGATCAATTCTTTTAGGGGGGCCCAAAAATTGGACCTCTATGATGCGTAATCTTCGAGACTTCTAACTTGTGAACGAGTGATTGAATCTCATCTAGATAAAACGTATTGTTTTCACCTCATTAAGACGATCTAAATTCATACATTACATGTTGAATTTCACCCAAAATTTGAAATTTTATTTCTGTGGGAACTCTGTCACGTTTATCCATAGGTATTTCAAAATTTACATTTATGTGTCTGACTTTCAATAAGGTCTAACATGAAAAACGGCTAGAGATAGGATGTCGATATCCAAATTGAAGATTATGATTTTTGTATTCACAAAATACAAATTCACTTCCTTGTCTAGTCCTTAGTTTGATCGCAGAATTGGAAAAACTGATAAAGTAGCAAAACATTGTGCTAAATGCATAAAAATAGCTGAATTTGAAAAAAATTGGGATAAAAGAGTAGTCAGTGTTAAATTGTAGAAAAAATTGTGTTCTTCAGCCTTTCTTTATACATTTCCAGGTATGACATCCCATTAATAGGTATGACATACACCTAAATAAAATAATAAAGGATTGGACAATTTCTTTTTTCTCCTAATTTTTCTAATATTTGAAGAATTCTAACTTGAGCTTCATACAAGATATGAGCATGTAATTGGTTTCAAATGGAAGTTAATTGAATTTTCTATTAGTGGAGTTTATCCAACTTCCTTGTCCAGCACTCAGTGTGATCTCAGAATCGTAAAAACTGAAAAATGGCGTAAAATTTTGCTAGAAACTTATTCGAAGTAATTTTGTTCACCTTGGATATCAATTTTTGAGTAATCCATATATAATAAGACATGGAGGACGAAATTATGATCTTCAATTTAAAACCAATTTCTAATTTTTATCCATGGTTTCCAAGTTGGACCGTTCTAATCACATAAAAATAGTCATTTTTAGGTATTTGATAAAAAATGACAGGTGCCCTCAGAAATGAAATTTCAAAACTTAGGCCAAATTTATATGTGATATATAAATTTTGACCGCCTCAATGAGCTGAGAAGAATGAATTATCATTCAATGGGATTGAACTATTCGTTCACAAGTTCCGAGCCTCGAAGTTTATGTAACGTAGAAGACCCTTTTGCCACACCCCTACGCCCCTGAAAACAAATGATCACATTTGGGGGTGGAAAAGAGGCAATAATTTTGTGTCAAAAACATTACTCCTAAAAAATCCTGATGTAAATAATTAGAAATATGTAGTACTGAATTTTACTTGAATTTTAGCATTTCTTGATATGCTCGAGAATTTTTTAACAGCTCTGCCTCAAAAACTTCTGAAGATAAGAAGGGTACCAAATTGTAGAGAACTAGATCATCTCCTGAGCAATTTTGAATTAGGAATGTACGATCGATCTTTCACAAGATGTATAGGTCAAAACTTGACAAAAGCAAACATTTATGCAAAAAAAATAGCTGGGTTAATTTTTTCCTGCGTCAAACCTCTCGTGACTGGACTATGTGCATAGCCTCAGTACTAACAGGAGCGATGTTTCAGTTCAACCTACGGGAGGGAATTTTGCAAACGGCAAAAATATATCTAAACTGCTGGAATTTAGGCAAAATTAATGTTCCTTATTGCTGTGTTATTTAGTTCTATCCTTCTAAATGCTTACAACTCTAAATTTAATCCAATAAAGACATTTTGTTTAATATAATATTAATTCACTATTTTTGTCATTCTTGGCTTATCTCGTGACCCCCCCCCCCCCCTGCACACCCAAAATGGCGCCTCTTATATTGTACCGTTTTCGATTTTTCGGCACTGGGTGAACTGTTCCAAGTTCACGAACGTTGTTGTTCTTCATACGAGTATATTTATGTCCATTATATACAGAAAGACGGTTTGGAACATTTATAATGTTTGCTTTTTTATTTTGCCTTTCTTATCAATGTTTAGTAGCAGTACCGTACTGTATTTCAACCCTAATATTATATGCCTAAAACGATTTAAACATAATATGCATAACACAAGTTATTCAACGTTAGCTATTTCAGGCATTTATTGATTTTGTTAATTGAATTTCAATAATTATTGTTCATCAAGGGAGTAATCCGTATGGTTACAACTCTAAGGAGGATAAGATTATTTGGAGATAAATGGAATGGAGAATAGCTAAATCATTTAAGCCTCTCATCTGGAGGAGACGGCAGATTGCTTTTCCATGATTTTGAGGGAGGACAAATCACTGGGGCGAGGAGTGAGGTTGTTGCGATTGCTTGATATACTTTAAGATTTTCTCGACTAGTAAGCTTGTTGTTTCTTGTTTGTGCAGTCAAGAGTGTAATATTCTTCGTGTTAATGAAACAAAGATCTTTTGAAAAGTTCTTTTCCCTTTCATTATTTTTGTCTGTTCAATGTTTTAACCGTATCAAATACACATAGCCTACGCACAACATTCCTCGTAACTTGCTATCCTTATCTTGACTGTCCCATTATCGTTAACTTGAATGTTAATTATCACCAATGTATCATCAACTTTCATTTCAATCCTCTTCTATCATCCAAACAATCTGTTTAGTGTTTTTAATGGTAGGCTATATTGTACTTAAGTACTCATCCTTAAATAAGAACACTTGAGAATACTGAAGAACGATTTGAGTAGGCCTGTCGTACATTACACAATATCAATTTGTAAGAGTTATTACAAATTACCCATTAGCAATGTGAATTCAAATGAAATGCAAATATAACTACAAAACATAGAAGGGTTGGGGGAATTGGCTATATCTGGAATTCACTATATCTGCTTGCAAGTGGAACTGCCTATATGTGTACTCTTCGGGAACTGGTTGTATCGGGAACTCACTATATCTGCATGCAAGGGGAACTGCCTATATGTGTCTTCCCCGGGAATTGGCTGTATCGGGAAGTCGCTATATGTGGAACCCCCACTCTACCACCGCTTGGAACGTGGACAGCGCCAAAGTGGGCGGATAACTAAGTGGACCACGCACCACAACAACAACAACCTAGATCGGTTGCCATCATCACCGTAATATATTTAATTTCGTAAGGCTATTCTTTGCGTCAAAACTGGGGGCGTTTGGCAAGTTGTAGAAAGATGGGAGAGGGATCAAATTAAAGGACTCTATTCCGTGATGGTGGGAAAACTATTGGGATTTCCAGAATGTTAACATAAAATTAGATATAACGTAAAATGTTCTCCATAAGAATAGAATTGGAATTCAAAAACGTCTGATTTGTTTACATCAATACATTATGATTGTGATCGTGCTTCATCTTCAAGTCAATATTAACATGTGGGTTACTTGGGATAGTATAATCTAAATTTAGACAGACATATGTTCTAAAAATTTTTTGTTTTGTCTACATTTCTTCACATTGAAGAAGACAAGCTAATATTTCAACAACAGAAAACAAACTTTCTTAGTAATGGCGAAGGTGATATTGTGGAAGGTATCCATAATAAAAAATGAGACGAAATTGTCACAACCACATTTATTAAAACTTTGAGAAACTAGTTTCGGTTGTTACACCATTATCAATCTCAATCAAACTCTGAGTTTGATTGAGATTGATAATGGTGTAACAACCGAAACTAGTTTCTCAAAGTTTTAATAAATGTGGTTGTGACAATTTCGTCTTATTTTTTATTACAGAAAACAAACCTCATAACGGACCTAACTAGTAACAGAGGAGTTGATATAATAGATATTCCAGAAAAGTTTGTGCTAAGAAATGAATCTATGATTAGTTTTATTTTTCATACAAAAATAACTATCAACAACGTTAATATGTTTTCAAACAACATAATAATGTGTCCATTGAATGAGCAATGTCATAATATTAACAATGTAATACTTGGAAACGTGGAAACGTGGAGGGAGAAGCAAAGAACTACTTTATTGTGGACAAAATTATTAATGATGAACCCATTGAACTTTTAAATATTCCAATAGAATATCACACCATCAGGAATGCCACCACATAAACACCATATTACACTAAAAATTGGCGCAATCGTGATATTGATAAGGAATATGAATCTCGGGTCAGGCTTAAGCCTGGTCAATGGCGTATGATGAATTGTGTTGGGCCTTTACGGAAGGTGCATAAAGTTAGAAATAATAACTGGATCTGGAAAGGTAATGCAATATTTTTACCAGGAATTAGGCTCATATCAACAGACCCTAATATGCCTTTCCATATGTCAAGAAAACAATTTCCAATCAGACTATAGCTTTTTGTATTACTATCAATAAGTCACAAGGCCAAAGCTGGGATATACCTTAGTAAACCAGTATTTACTCATGGGCATATTTACATATGTTGCATTTAGCAGAGTTAAATCTCCGGAAGGAATGAACTTGTTTTTTTTTTTTTGTAGATTACGTCTTGGAGACTCCAGTTAAGGAGTATAAGACAAGTCAGATCAACAATATTATACACTAGATACCATAATTACTTCAATTAGTTGAGGTGAGGCTTAATTTTGATGTGAAAGGAACTCTTGTACACTATAAAAAGCTTTATCAACTAAATATTTCTTCAATTGATTTTTAAATATTTCTATATTTTCAAGACTCTTCAAAAACTGCGGTAGCTTGTTGTAGAATTTCCTACCAATATAACTAGGTTTTTGTTTGAATAGGCTACTATTGTGACTCACCAAGTGATAATCTCCTCGGCTTCTTGTATTATAATCATGTACATCAAGATTTTGGTTAATATCATTTGTTTTTACATATAAAGTAGCTTCATACACATATAAGCAGGGTACAGTTAGGAGACCAAGTCTCTTGAACAACGGCCTACATGAATCTAATCTATTTACTCTTTCTATACACCTAACCGCTTTCTTTTGGATCTTAAACACCCTATCAAGATTTTGTTTTGATGAATTACCCCATACTAAGATAGCATACCTAATATGTGACAGTAAGAGCCCATGGTAAGCTGTAAAAAGTAACTTTTTGTCATTCAATCTAGCGAGCTGTCGCAGGACAAATACCCCAGATGAAATTTTACTACATATTTTCTCAATGTATGGAGTCCAGGTCAATCGTCTATCCAACGTAACTCCTAGAAATGCAATTTTTTCTTCCTGGTCTAATTGATTATCGTTTACAAACACGTTTATAGCCCTATCTTCATTTAAATTATGTTTGTTTTTGAATTGAAGGTATTGGCATTTTTTACTATTTATAGTTAATTTCAACTGGTTTAAAAATTGGACAATGGACTGCACACCTATATGGGCACTTATTTCTAAATTATCTAGAATGGAATTGCTGAAAATGAGTGATGTATCATCAGCAAATAAGAGGGCTCTACCACTAATTAATTCTTTAGGTTAATGGTTGATATATAACAAAAAAAGCAATGGACCTAGTATTGACCCCTGAGGCACTCCAGCTTGCACCTCTAATTTATTAGATTTATTCTTTACTATACTATTACCAACTACTGTAGTTAGTTCTACACATTGTTTTCTCCCAATAAGATATGATTCAAACCATTTCAGTTCAACCCCATTTACACCTACATTTTGCAGTATTTCCAATAAAGTTCTATGATTAACACAATCAAATGCCTTTGACAGATCTAAGAAGATTGCAGTAGCTTTATCACCTGAATCTATTATATCTATTAGTTTTTCAACTAGAGAAACTATGGCTGTTTTTGTTGATCTCCCTTTCTGGAAGCCATGCTGTTCATCACAGATAAAGTTAGCTTCTTGAAGGTGCAGAAGTAACCTATTTAGAACTACTCTTTCAAAAATTTTACTTATTACATTTAAAATACTAATGGGCCTATAGTTTTCTACCTTTTCTCTATCGCCACTTTTGAAGATTGGCAAGATCTTCCCCTCTTTTAAATTATCTGGAAAAACACCTTGTTCTAATGAATGATTGATCAGATGAATCAAGGGGTCTAACAATTGATCTTTACATTCTTTCAGAATTTTACTGGATACCCCATCCATTCCTACAGTTTTTTTATTATTTAAACTATCAATGATATTTGACAACTCGTCTTGGCATACTGGGTGGAATTTTAATTCGTTCTGAATCCCCTCAGTATTCCTCATGTTTGCATCACTAATACCTGTATTAAGAGATTTTTGAAGATCCTTAGCAACCAGTTGATAATATCTGTTAAAGAAATTACAAATGTCTACACTATCATCAATATATTTGTTATTTTCGTTAATTATTCTGGGGACACTAGTATAAGCATCTACATGAGCTACTTGCCTATTTTGTAAATAACAACAACCAAAGCAACCAAAAAGACTATTCTCACACAAAAAATCTAGTAAACAGGGAAATTCTGACTCATAGGTAATTTGATTGTTAGTTCGTTTGATTTATAATACTGTAGTATAATGACTCGTTTTATGTATTAGTGTTTTTATTCAGGGATTTTTGCCCCTACAAGCCACTAGTTATTATTAATGACAGTTATGAAAATTATAGTTTTTTTATAAAATGTCAGTTGCTTATCAACTTGTTCTCGTGAATAGGATGTCATTCAAAAATTCATTTATTTTCATTTAAAATGATTTTTTTTTTCTTGAAAATAAGACAACGTTTTTGTGTATCAAAAATTCAAGAATAAGAATTCAAAAAGCAAACATGAGAAAACAGTGTGTACTGTGGTGATGATCATGAGTGCTTCTTCAAAAAATATTAGGCTATATCAATTTCTCATTAAGTACAGTATTTAATTGAATACTTCATGTATTTTGTTCTGCGTTTTGAGTGTAGTAGAACATGATCAGGCTTAATCACTGTTTCTGTTTCTGTCATGTCAATTACCTGTGAGTAGCTTGTAGATTATTATTTGTATTTAGTTTTTCTCCATCTGATTACAAAAATCATCATTTATACACAGTTTCTATAGTTTCCATACCTATCATGGTACATGCTGTTTCGATTCATACCGACACTCACAGACACAGGATGCTTTTTACTTTGCTAAATTTATTATGTCTCTTGTATCTTGTGAAAGAAGAAATGGAGATCTATTTAATTTGGAATTTCAAGGTCAAGTGGTGATGAGGGTTTATTGTGTCATATCTTCGACTTCCCCTGTCAAATCTCTTAGGTTCATGTCTTCATTATATTATTAAAAATAAAGCCGCGGTTCATTTCCGTAAAATTTGCAATAATATTACGTAAAGTCAATTTCAGAAATTTGGAGCATTTGTAAACAAAGAAAATGTTTGGGAGATACCTCACCTGGAAAAAATGTCTTCACCTCCATAAAAGTCAGAGATTTGGTTTCTTTTGTTAGTCAAGAGTTTCTGATCAGAGTTCATTTAGTAGGCTATCCACACCATCCCTCTTCCTTTTCAAGAGAAGATTGCATGTTAAATTGATGCGTGATTTTCTGGCTGAATGTGATTTTAAAGAGTTTTTGCTCTCTTTCTTGTCTAAATTTATCTTCCATAACATTTTAATTTCCTTATTTCACGCATATTTATATTTTTATGTTTCTTGCGATGAAGCATGGCGTTATTGTACAATAGGCTACAAAAGTAGGCGTTCTATAGTATGATTCTCTCTCACTCACCCTCACTCTATCTTTCACTCTCACTCTCACTCTCTCTCAAGTGTCGTAGTGGGGTGATAATATACTCGTATATATTACAGTTCTTCACTCGAATTTATTCACCACTACTCCTTAATAATAAAAGCTTACCATTATTAACCACTCTTTACTCACAACTAACCAATGGCGAATTCTCCGAGCGTGCTTAGCATTGCCCGCATGCCTAACAAATAACGCGCAAATAAAAGAGAAAATATTGTTAATCAATACTATACTAACAAATTAAGATATTAATGAAATATCAAATATTAAAGTATTTATGTTTGCCACATTCATAAGTCACTACATATCTTCATAGTTTTCTTCAAACAAGAATATAACTGGTTCTTCTTATT
This sequence comes from Conomelus anceps, assembly GCA_948455865.1. Classification (NCBI taxonomy): domain Eukaryota; kingdom Metazoa; phylum Arthropoda; class Insecta; order Hemiptera; family Delphacidae; genus Conomelus; species Conomelus anceps. The sequence goes on from OX418216.1 coordinate 34,934,671, forward strand.
AAGGACCCAACAGGGCCTTATTGGAATTGTGCCGTTGTCCGACTGTCTGTCTGTGTAAAAGCTCTTGGAAAGAAGGTGGTCCACATAGTATTCCATGTGGACCCCCTGGGATCCAAGTCTATAATGACTTGGTATAAAACCATAATATGTTATAACTGATAATAACCCAGGAAATCTACGCCGAAAATCTAAAGAAACTTTAAGAAATAAAAACAATATTCATATAAAAAATAAACAACTGACATATTGTACAAAGGGTATTTATAGATAAAAACTGATAGAGAAAATCAAAACGAATGTAGAAGTACTGGACAATGCAGAAAGAGAACTTATCAAGGAGGACAAGAAACTGATTGAGTCCAATGAGGCCGTTTAAGCAAAATACATAAATCTAAATATATATTTTCACTGGAAATGACCTCCACTAGGCTTGGTTCGTAATTATATTTAGTTTGTTTTAAAACAAATAATGTTAATCAAATAACTGGTGATTAATAAAAATATATCTATTACAAAATTATATTAAACAAATTAAACTGTTTAAAAACGTAGTTTCCTTGATATTTCAAATATTAAGTGTGTTTTCAATTAAATTTCCTCATACTTTTGTGATAATAATTATATTGTCAGGTGAGGAAAAAGCTCATAAACCAGAATGTACTCTCGGGCCAGGCCTCTGAAAAAATTTCTAATTTAATTCCTTCAGAATGCAATTGCAAGTTATTCTAGTAATGTTTGGGCTCCATACAATTGCTTGTCGTAGCTCTCTAGAAAATTGGCTAATTGGAAAATCCCGAAATATTCGAATAGGGTGCTCTTGGCAGAAGCTAATCTAAAAACTACTACTCTTTCTCAGTTGTGCCCATAATTCGCGTGTTTGATGGATGGGGGATCCTTCCTGCTTCCGCCTTCCGGAAGCCTTTTTTTAAGTAATCGAGGTAATCGAGGTAGCAGTGGTACTGTGCATACGTTGTCTGAACAGGCTCTGCGAATTTTGAAGCATAGAATTTTAATTCGAACGGATAAGTAGTATTTTTGTTTATTATTATTAGTATTTATAATATCTTAATAATTTACATCATTAACTTGTCTAATATAAGTTAAAGTATTTAAATAAAAAGTCAAATTCTATTTTCGAGGTTAGGTGTACCGATATTGATAAATTTTCTTGTAATTAAATAGTCTCAAGTTGACAATTGTAATAAATTAAGTAATATTTCATTAAACATTTAACTAAAATCAATTGAAAACAATTTTTAGCTAGGAAAATGAGTCCAAACAAGGCATCTAAATCTAATTGTTCAACTAAAACTCAAGTAGCTACGCGATCTCAGCAATTATTAACGAAAAAATCTCCAACAGCTCTTAAAGCTACTGTAGATGTAGAAGAAACGGTTGCTAAACTATTGAGTGATCACACCAAATTGAAAACAAAATTAGAAACATCACTAAAATATTCTGAGGAAGAACGAATAGGGTTAGTGGATCACATAAAATCTCTGGAAGTTATTGTAAAATTGCAGCAGGAAGACCATAAAACTGAAATACTAAATCTCACGAGTCAATGTAGGTCTATGTCAGAGGAAATCGAAATATTAAAATCAAAAATAAACTTGGCTAATGTAAGATCTGAACCTCTGATCAATACAAAAAAAGTAGAACCTAAATCAAATGGGGAAAAAATAAATAGAAATGGTCAAACAAAAACGTATAGTCAGGTTTTGCAAACAGCAACCAAAACTAAAGTAAGGGCAAATAACGATAGGAAAGGTAGAGTACTGCTCTTGACATCCAGTCATGGACGAGACTGTAGTGACCTACTAAATAAAAGATTAAAAAATAAGTATGAAGTTCAGAGCTTTTTCAAACCAAGTGCCCCTATAAACGCTATCGTAGAGTCAGCACAGGAACAAACTAAAGATTTTGGAAAAAACGATTTTCTAATAGTACTGGGTGGCTCAAACAATATAAATGAACCTAATCTAAAACATCTTCCTGAAATAAATGAAAAAATTAAAGAGATTGTGCCACTCAGCCAAAAAACTAATGTAATAATAAGTACAATTCCGTATAGGTTTGATAGGCCAGAGCTAAATGAAGCCATTAAGTCAACAAATAAATCAATTCATAATACAATCAACAGCCTAAAAAATAAGAATTCTAAGCAGTTGGGGATTTGTTTTCTAAATGAAAGGCTGAAAAAACAAAACTTCACTAATCATGGTCTACATCTAAATCAATCTGTCAAAGTAATATTTTGTAATAGGCTGGCAGAGCTGATTGAAAGTCGTTTGCAATCTACTGTCAATAATTCTCCTAAACAATCATCTAACGAACCTTTTTTAGAAAAGTGGCTCAAAACCGGGAAGGGAAACTAGTTTCAGATGATAAATTCATATCTTCAATTGTATTAAAAGACGTTAATCGATCAAAAAATCAGGATAGTATTAGTGGAAGGAACTCTTGTAGCAATCTGATAGGCTCTCAAGATTCTAAGAGATTAAGTAAATCTACTTCAATATGCAAAATAATAAAAAAACTGTAGGAATGGATGGGGTATCCAGTAAAATTCTGAAAGAATGTAAAGATCAATTGTTAGACCCTTTGATTCATCTGATCAATCATTCATTAGAACAAGGTGTTTTTCCAGATAACTTGAAAGAGGGGAAGATCTTGCCAATCTTCAAAAGTGGTAATAGAGAAAAGGTCCATTAGTATTTTACTATAGGCCCATTAGTATTTTAAATGTAGGCCTGATAAGTAAAATTTTTGAAAGAGTAGTTCTAAATAGGTTACTTCTGCACCTTCAAGAAGCTAACTTTATCTGTGATGAACAGCATGGCTTCCAGAAAGGGAGATCAACAAAAACAGCCATAGTTTCTCTAGTTGAAAAACTAATAGATATAATAGATTCAGGTGATAAAGCTACTGCAATCTTCTTAGATCTGTCAAAGGCATTTGATTGTGTTAATCATAGAACTTTATTGGAAATACTGCAAAATGTAGGTGTAAATGGGGTTGAACTGAAATGGTTTGAATCATATCTTATTGGGAGAAAACAATGTGTAGAACTAACTACAGTAGTTGGTAATAGTATAGTAAAGAATAAATCTAATAAATTAGAGGTGCAAGCTGGAGTGCCTCAGGGGTCAATACTAGGTCCATTGCTTTTTTTGTTATATGTCAACCATTAACCTAAAGAATTAATTAGTGGTAGAGCCCTCTTATTTGCTGATGATACATCACTCATTTTCAGCAATTCCATTCTAGATAATTTAGAAATAAGTGCCCATATAGGTGTGCAGTCCATTGTCCAATTTTTAAACCAGTTGAAATTAACTATAAATAGTAAAAAATGCCAATACCTTCAATTCAAAAACAAACATAATTTAAATGAAGATAGGGCTATAAACGTGTTTGTAAACGATAATCAATTAGACCAGGAAGAAAAAATTGCATTTCTAGGAGTTACGTTGGATAGACGATTGACCTGGACTCCATACATTGAGAAAATATGTAGTAAAATTTCATCTGGGGTATTTGTCCTGCGACAGCTCGCTAGATTGAATGACAAAAAGTTACTTTTTACAGCTTACCATGGGCTCTTACTGTCACATATTAGGTATGCTATCTTAGTATGGGGTAATTCATCAAAACAAAATCTTGATAGGGTGTTTAAGATCCAAAAGAAAGCGGTTAGGTGTATAGAAAGAGTAAATAGATTAGATTCATGTAGGCCGTTGTTCAAGAGACTTGGTCTCCTAACTGTACCCTGCTTATATGTGTATGAAGCTACTTTATATGTAAAAACAAATGATATTAACCAAAATCTTGATGTACATGATTATAATACAAGAAGCCGAGGAGATTATCACTTGGTGAGTCACAATAGTAGCCTATTCAAACAAAAACCTAGTTATATTGGTAGGAAATTCTACAACAAGCTACCGCAGTTTTTGAAGAGTCTTGAAAATATAGAAATATTTAAAAATCAATTGAAGAAATATTTAGTTGATAAAGCTTTTTATAGTGTACAAGAGTTCCTTTCACATCAAAATTAAGCCTCACCTCAACTAATTGAAGTAATTATGGTATCTAGTGTATAATATTGTTGATCTGACTTGTCTTATACTCCTTAACTGGAGTCTCCAAGACGTAATCTACAAAAAAAAAAAAAAAAAAAAAAAAAAAAAAAAAAAAAAAAAGTTCCCCCAGGTTTTTTTCAGCTTAAAGTAATATTTATTTTTCAACAGAGTTTTTTTTTATTCTTCTATAATAAACTCTTCTGTAATGATGACGCGGACTCTTCTTCACACACAGTCGTAAGGCCCATGTGAGGAATTTTTTGCTCTCTAACTATATTTTGTATACGTTTTTTTTTTGTTTATTTTGTATTTTATATTAATTTACCTACATACATATTGTATTTGTTGAAGAAGAAATAAAACCATAGTAGGGGTACTTAGCCGATTCTGATGCGACCAATCAGAAGACAGGGGGGCGTGGCCACCCCCCTTCCCCCTCCCCCAGGTCAGACATTTTGTAAACACCCACCCCTTCCCCCTGTCCCAGACAGCTATTTTGTTTTTAAGGTCACATACCCCCTTCCCTATGTGCCCCCCACTTTATTCCCAATAGATTAAAGGGGGACCCCCCGCAAGCACCAATGAGAGAGGACCTTTCCCCCTGACCCCACCTCTCACAGAAGGTTCCCAATAAATATAGAACATACAGCTTTATATCTATATATACATGCTTGCAATTGTATATCTATATATACCTGCTTGCAATTACTATATCTATATTTGCAATAGCATCAGCCCCCCGCCCCCGCCCCCCTACTCTCGCTTTACTCTCACTCTCCAAGTCCAAGTTATTTACAGAATAATCCCCCTAATTTGGCGATTGCCCAAGTTATTGGCCCTCTACTGTAAATATAGCGTTTACCACCTACATAGTTTTTGTATGGAAGGCCTCATACAAAATGAATATTCCTCTAAGTAAATATTTGCGAATTTTTAGAGAGTGAGAGAGAGAGAGAGACAACAATTCAATTAAAATAATAATTCTATCTTTGGTTCACTGCACATTGCATCAACACAAGACTCGAACTTTGTTAACGGCCTTTTTCTTTTCCACTTGTCCGTATTCTACCCAACTCCCCCCACGCCGCAACGCACTCCGCGTTATCACACCCTTTTTCGTTTCCACTTCATCCTGCTAGGCTAGGCCGACAGATAGCTTCACCTCGCCGTTCTCTTCGTTCTCTATTTCTGTAACTGTTTACACCTTTGCGGGAGAGACACCTTGAAAGTGCTGGCAACTCTATTTAAAACTTTTCCCCATCTCCCAATGCACATGCCACGTTCTGTTGGTTTCCCCCTCATGATTAAAATTTTTTTACATTTTTTATCTGCTAAATCATATAGAGCATCCCAAAGTTCGTTTGTATCTGAAATAATTTGTATGGGGGAATCGTTAGAACACCCATAGTGCAAATGACCCTCCTCACTTATAACTATATCTAGGAGATCATATATTTCAGATAAAATAGGATAGCAAAAATTCTCAGTTTTTGTTGCAGACAAAGTTCCATCATCTGCCTCAGTTGAAAATTTAATATGCTTTGCAATAATATCAAACTCGCTTACTGAAATAGCCATCAGTAAACAGGATAGTTTTTTAAATTTTGTATAGCTGTAGCATCGCATCCTTCCTCTATGATAGTTAAACACATACTGAATGACCGGCGGTTTGTTAGTTAGAAAAAGCCTCCAAAGGAACGTCAACCTCACCGCCTTATTGGAGGTCACTCTTTTTTATTTGGGTAAAAAGAGGTTCACACAGGGCTAGGTCACATAAACCTGTGCTATGGAGAAAAACCCATTGTAAAAATTTACATTTCTTTCAACTCTACTTGTCCGTTCTCATGTTCGCATATTAATACAAAATTTCTCTTGTTAAAATCTGTCAAGTTCTCATTATTTAATACGCTTTTAAATTTATCACATAGTAATAAATCGAAATAAGAGTCTCCCTCACTGTCGGGATCGTAGAGATTTAGTAACACTCTGCCTGTACCATAAATTATTGCGCTTTCAACGGTTAGATACGAACCGAGAGGTACTGATTCTAGAGGCAACACCTCACGTGCCAAAGCATTAAATGCGTCCACGCAGAACCGTCCCATCTTTCCTAATGATTCAAGCTTCTCAATTTCACTCCTTTTATGCATTCTCCCCAACACTGTTTGCGCAAGCGCAGTTTGTAGCTTCTTCCTCTATTCGAATCAGCTTATTCACATCGAGATGGTATGGCCTATAATAGGATAAATAATGGTTAATATCGCTCAAATTTACAGTGTTTAAAAAAATTTGTTTCAACTGTCTCGCAAGTCCAATGTTTTCACGAGTAGAATTTCTAATGGCATCCTCACACAAGTCAAACCACTGCAGATATTCTCGTAATTTGTTCTCTAATTCTTTATCCGCACACATCCACTTCTGAGGATCCATTATCTACAACTAATTATTTATACAGCGGGATTAATACCGAAAAATTGATAGGTCTTCTACCAACGCCCACGCTACAAATTCTCACTTTGTGTGATTCCAACTCATAACCACAGTAAACGCATACAACCTTTTTTCCATCATAGTAAAATCCTTGTCTCGCATAATTTCTTTTGCTTGTTCTACTATAAAAAGCGCAATTCCTCATACTTTTCATTCGATTATTTTCACAAGTATAATCCCCCTCCTCTCCTATCTTTGGAAGCGTGTTAGATTTTAATAGTTGCAAATAATGTTGTGCACTTATTAGAGCGCATCTCCCACCTTCTACATTTTTGTGTATGTTACAAACCTCAAAACACCACGTATCTTTAAACTTTGTGAAATTAGGTTTCGCGTAATATTCCGGTATGTTACGTACATCATTATGATACTTTTTCAAAAATGCCGCTTTTTCTGTTCCCTTTGTAAAAATGCAATCATACGCGCCGAGATATCCTCTTATCAATGAATCTGTAAACTCCGTCTCCCCCTCATCCCATAATATTTTATGATAATGTTGTTCTAACCAGGTAGCCTCGCGAAACATTTTCCAGCTCAAAGTAGATTTCGGAAAAGGCGGTTTAAAGTGTAGTACCACATAATTACCAGCCCGATCAACCAGCGCGAATTCTTTTAAAATTATTTGATTATTATCTCCCTTAAACCAGTGTAGATCCGCAACGGCAAAATTCTTCTTCTTCTTTTCTTCCATGTCACACTGTATTCCCACTGTACGTGTTTTTCCGTCTTCACTAGCCTCAAAATCTCCAATCGCCTCTTGAAACAGCGAAGAAGTCGACATGTTGCTCTCTCACACACGCCCACACGAATGATAAATAAGCCTCTTACATTTCACCTTTATATTTTAAACATCCCCCTACCGGCAATTTATTGTACTTCTCTAACTAATGAGGTTAAAGGCGTGTATTCCATTATTGAATCACTTATAAGAATACAATATGCCGAAGTCGAGTTTGGTAGTTCTTTACTAAATTCCATATCTAATCTTATATCTGTGGATGTTTTCAAATGATCAGATTGGTGTGAACAGTCAATCACAATTATTGGAGATTTTTCGCAAAACGCTTTAAAATCAATAGCGTTCCCATGTTCTGCATTTATAGTGCGATTATAGTAACTCGGCGCGAAATCTAAAAACATGCGATACATTATCTGCTTATTCCCCAACAAATTATCATAGGGATAATATTGACTGTTTAGAAATAATTTAACGTTATACAACTCGCACGAATCAAAATCAGACATTGATTTATTAATAGCATTTTTCCGAGCCGTTTGAAAGGCTAAAATTACATAGCGTGGAACATCTAAATGCGATGATGTTTTTATTGCCCACGAATGAATTCTCGATGTCGCCATGTTTGGAAATTCGTGAATCTCCCATCTTCTAAACGCAAGTTTTAAAGGACGATCAGAATCGAGTAATTTCAAAAATTTTAACCTTACGTGATCTTCCAAATGGATGTACGGAATTTTCCACTGTAGTTTATCAATTGTTAAAGAAACATTTGTTCCTGTAGCCGATTCAACGCAGTTTAGATCCGACGCACTTCTCAATAATACAAGCTCTTGTTTCAAGTTTAAAATTATTCGTTGAAAATCTTCGAAAAATGGTAACAAAAGTTTCAGCGGTACGCAAAAAATGAATTTATTATCCGTCAACTTATATCCATCTCTATCAAATCCTGCCAATTGGTATGTATTTGTATCGAAAACATTTTTCAAAAGCAATCCTTTAATTGTAGACGTAATTCCGACAAGTCTCGATTTCGCTACTTGCTGTCCCGCCAATTCATAACGAATCTCATCAAACAGATGGCCCACCGCGTTGCTGACAAGTTTATATTCGGCATGCACCGGTGGATCCTCGGGTTTCGCACCCGGCTTTGTACATTTAACACTCCCCTCAATAAATAGAAAGGATTTACAAGGCAGTGTGTATATATCCTGTTGATTTACAGGAAGCCTTACTTCATCCGAATTACCTAGTTTCTGTCCAGAATATGTTGTGTGCGTGTGAAATTCGTACTTAGTAATATCCGAGTAAAATTGAATTTGACTATCGACATCTAGAATTTCACTTATTGCGGCTCCCGACATTTTTCCAATTAACTATAAATCCCAATTTTTCTAGTATTCTCGCGTTTTTAGCTGTTAATCTGTTTTTCGGCGTTAACATAGGTGTTAACGCTACTGAGCTTAAACTCCTACTGACGCTTTCTCTGTTCTCATCTCGACGCTTAGGTACGGCATTGAATACAATAAAACCCATCTTCTAACTTTTCTCACGAATATGTAACCTCACAGTTATACTATCCCCTCGAAAATCGATAAGTGATCCGTCTTGATCGGTTACCGTCACATTAATAAACTGAATTCTGCACGTATTGAGAGGTACATATATAATTTCTGCGGGCGTTTCATTAATCAAATAACCGGGCGGTACCCTCGGCAGAAATTCGTAAATAATATGCTTTTCATCTCCGTTAGCGAAGCTTCCACATGCTAAATTACATGACACCACGATTGTATTAATATGACTGATCGAGACTAAATGATTTGAATAATGCCATGTATTTGCTTCGAGTAGAAGTTTATCAAACCCAAGTGTCTTACCAATTGAATCGTCAAAAGTTAAATCTACTGGTTTATCGGAATAAATTCCAACTTTCATAGTGTTATTATTCGGTTGTATAACAAGACTCTCATCGCTCAAGTTCAATTTCAACTTTATAGCGCTTATTATATTATCAATTTCGTACGATCCTGTATCAAGATTCACCAGTTTATCTCCATATTTAAAACTGGAATTTTTCCCCCTTATTATATTCGGTATACTATTAAACGTCCACAAGTTAACCAATCCAATTTCCCATTCGCGATTTTTATCCAATTCCAGAGCGTGGTTTAAATTCTCATATAGATTACTTGTTTTTGAGGTTAGTGTAATAACAGCCATCCCTCACTCAGCTAATGCTTTCAACACAAGCGTAAAATTACAACTGGTTAGCAAGAAACAAAATCACTAGGTGCCCACAAATGTCTGTGTTTACCCGCTGCAATTGGTTGGTATTATAGAATATTTTTACATTATTTTCTTTTTCCCAATATTTTGTCAATTCGCGTGGCGGTTGCAAGTCACCGATCGGATCAAAATAATACACATTTTTCCCTCGTTTAATATATGCAGTCCAATGTGTTCCCATTCCAATCTGTTTGTCTAAATTAACAATTGCGAGCTCATTATTTCGAATTTTACTCGGAAGTGTATCAATCATATATATGCCCCTTAGTGGTATATCTAATATTTTGCACCATTTTATCAGGTCATAGTTTGACAGCGGGCCGTTCATCTTTGCGTTTTTCTCTGTCTTTTCCTCTGCTTTTTTCCACCTTGCTTCTTTTTAACCTTAGGAAATAGTGTTACACCGTATTGGGTGGGAGGTACTAGTATTCTTCCGCCTGTTGGATATGGTTTCAGATAAAAACCGCGACCAGCAATATGATTTTTTAACCTATTGATTGCCTTTTGCCTAATACTATCACTATGCGTTTTTCTAACTCCCCTCGTTTTTCGTTTTCTCAAACCGCCACCAAATGCGGATTTCGCTTTCATAATGTTTGTAACAAGATAAGAATATGCCCTCTCAGATAACCCCGTTTTTGGGTCCTTGAAAATTTCCCAAGCTCCATCTGCCAAGTGCCTGTCAGCCTCCGCCCGTGTCTTGTTATCAGACGCTCGGGAGTAAACTATGTCGTGCGTCTTACATAAATCATCAAGACGGTTTATAGGTTTGTCTCCACGTGCTAACCTTGACCTTAACCTTGTACCAGGTCCGCAATACGAATAATTAGGTAGATGAGCCTCGAAATTGAGGCTATCCACCCCCTTATTTATCACTGTACCCAATACATTGGCAATTTTTGATAAAATACCTCTACCACGCTTACGAACAGAGCAGCGCTTTTTCTTAACAGTGTTCATCCTTTAAAGATTAAACATAAACTGAACTGTAATTACTACTACTACATAATTGATTAGTTTTCTTCAAAAGAAAATTCGATTTTTCATTAAAAGTCTTGGCACAATTTGCAAGAACGCTATAGTATTTGTAGAAATTGCAAATTAATTCTCGCTCATCAACCATAAATTTATACCAATGTATCAACCCAATTTCAAAGGAAATTGGTGTTTTATAATACGAATTAACGCAAGATTTAATATTGAATAAAGTATGATTTCTCAGTGAAGTTGACGATCCAAAGGAATTGAAAAGAAATTGCGTATCATTTTGCTGTATCAGACTAGATGGTGTAACACGAAAAAGTAATAAGCTATTAAAACAGCATAATAGAAATATAAATAGTACTATCGTTTTCCAGACGTTGCGCATCGCCAAAGCACATTCCATGTTGACAGACGCAAACATACTGATAAAAATAGCACACCGTGTTGAGGGGGGAGAAGCGAGCGCGTGCCAGCGAGAGCTTCCTGCGAGCTTCCTTCTTTTAGGTGCTCACCTACTCCAAAGAGGAATGCTCATCGCATTCCGCAATCCTTTTTTAGATTGTCGCGCACACCGATAAAAGATCATTCGCGTTTGAACGTCATAGTTATCGGATCGAAAAAGTGTGATCATCTTTATCAGTTTGAAAGCGTCACAACAGTTTGAACTTTAGCTATTCGCGCACAGCGATAAAAGACCATTTGCGTTTTTGAACGACACAACAAGAAGAGTGATCATTTTGAAAGCATCACATCAGTTTGAAACAAAGGTGAGCAATAATAATTCAAATCTTTATTTACATTAATCAATTATAACAAACTCGAAATAAAGTCATAAAATAATCAAACTCATAAAAATTATCTTCAACCCAATCACACATTTTTACAAGTTTTTGGGTAAATACTGTTAGTGCAAAAAATCTTGCATATTAAATTGGAGCAATTGTAATAGTAATAGTAATTGTTCAATAATATTTACAATAAATCTTCTCACACCTTAATGCAGACGACACCTCCATAATCTGATAATAAGTGTGCATAATCCAAATTTTTAAACATCAATCTGATCCATTTTTCCCTATTTTGTATGTTTCAGTTCCAACTAGAGACGTTCCAAGTCTACAAGAAAGTGCAAGTGATTCCTCGGCTTCCTTCTCGTGCAGGTTTGTTTACTTTTTTAATTAATTCTCCTCCTTCTCCTTCTCCTCCTTCTCCTCCTCCTTCTCCTTCTCCTCCTTCTCCTTCTCCTCCTTCTCCTTCTCCTTCTCCTTCTCCTTCTCCTCCTCCTTCTCCTTCTCCTCCTCCTTCTCCTTCTCCTTCTCCTTCTCCTTCTCCTTCTCCTTCTCCTTCTCCTTTAAGACTGTTCTTATTATATATACAAAACGATGCATGACACAGTTTTTTCGAATCTGCAATAATTACTTTACAATATACACATTGCAAATAAGCCGTTTTATGTAGAAAAAATCCATTACTCGCGAAATATTCAGCATTTCTTTTAAAAACCAATATCCTCTTATTAAATGTGTTTGACCAGTGAGGCTTTGATCTTTGATAAAATGTCTTTATTCGCTGGTCGTAATCGCGAAGATTATTAAAATTTTCATTCTCGATAGAAATATTATGCATTCTCCTCCTCCCACAATTCGGACTATGTTTTTCATGTTCTTTTTCGGGATCATCTGTTATTAACCATTTTTCCAAACCAACTAAACAAAACACGCACTGCACTGAGTCTGGTGGCGTCTTGAATACAAATCCCAGTTTAGCTAAATGTTTAGGTGATAAAAGGGGAGATTCGAATTTTTTCCATCTCTCATCAAAACTTAATAACCTCAATCTTTCGTACATTAAAACGTGTGATTGATCCATAGTGTGGTGATCAACTTCTAATCCACTACTAACTTGTTTGTTTTAGATCAGTTGTACCAGTGGAGTGTAAGAGAGCACACATCTGAGAGAGAGAGCATACATCTGAGAGAGAGCACACATCTGAGAGAGAGCACACATCTGAGAGAGAGTTCATCATTTGCCATCACCCTTTTACAATGTAAGTAGTGATTATCGACTGCGCATTATTTCGAATTATTTTTCTCGGTAGAAACTATTATTCTGCAGAAATCACACTGCATGCGAATATCTCCATTCAACTAATTCTGCTGCCTATTGTTGTACATTGGAGGAGTAAACTCGCGTTCAGTATTTCTACTTAGTTTTACCAGCACACTTGAGTGTTTGAAATAATTTACAATTTTTCCCACACCGAAATTTTCTGGATGAATTACACAAAAATTTATCAATTTTGTTGTTACACATATTAAATGTATGATAGACGCCATTACACGATTCGTGATGGTTATCTGCAATATGTAATTGCATTATTCGATAAAAACAAGTATCTGAATTACATTCTCCAATAAATTGGTGTAATGGTTCATTGAGTGCAGGATTTATACACATGCAATAGTGTCCATATTGTCTTCCATAGCACTCATAGCGGTGGTAGCGTAATTTATGTATTAATTGTTTTTCGAACGAGGATTTATTTTTAATAAACTTTTCTTCTTCCTTGTCTACCGCCACGTTTATATCCATAGATATTATGTGTTTCACACTCATAATCTTTTTTAACCTTTCAGTTGGAGAACGCAGTGGAATCGCTTCCTTTGAAAGTCAATCATTTGTAATTTAGAATAGTCCGTGGTGATCAACTTCTAATCTGCTACTAACTTTTTGTTTTAGAGAGCAGAACGATTTCACAATGGCTCATACGACGGAGAAGATTCGAGGTTTGAACGGCAGCGCAGCTAGATACAGATTCACGTATCTGGAGGAGGAACGTGACATCAAATCTACGCTGGAATCAAGCAGGGAGGAGGTGCTGCAGCTTATCGTCGACGAGTCGCAGCGGTTCAACGGGAATGTAAAGTGCTTTATTGTTTTAAATGTTCTCATGCATAAAATAGTGTTGTTGGGTGAAGAGAACGAACAAGTATCAGCTATTGTGAACTTGCATAGCTATTCTGCACAAATTGAGCAGTGTGCTTCAAATTCTGTCGATTTAAACAATTTTTTTGCAAATGCTATTGTAAAAATTTTATCTTCTTTTGACAAGTTTGTTAGATTTGGCAGTGGTTGGGTTATAAAAAAGATCCAATCGTTGGATCTCAACATAATTAGGCATACAGCGATTCGTGGTTCCTCATCCACATATGTAGAAACCCCCGATTTTATTAAGAAGAAGAAATGCGTAATTAACGTGAAAAACCCCAATGATGAAAAATGCCTTTTGTGGTCAATTTTATCTTTTTTTCATCATCGTCGAGGTACACATATGAGTGTTGAATATTTGAGCAAGTTTGCTCACACAGTCAACACAAACGGGGTCAACTTTCCTTCCAGTTTGCAAGACATTAAGAAATTTGAAGCTTTAAATCCTGATATATCCATAAATGTAATTGCATATGATAAAAACGTATTTTTCCCGTACAAGTGTAGCGCTTACAGAAACCGTACTCATCAAATTAATCTTTTGTTGCTAACAAGCGAAACTTATCCTCGAAAATCTCATTTTTGCCTCATCAACACCGCAAATGGGAAAAACGGTTTGTCTCGGCTCTTGAGTCATCTTACAAAAAGAGGGCATCAAGTAGATGTTTGTGAATTCTGTTTCCATCGTTTCACAACAAATAAATCGTTGAACGTGGATGGAAAACTAAATTTGGAGAAGCACAAAGAGCACTGTTCAAAATTCAGCCCGCAGAGAACAGTACTTCCCAAAGAAGGGGAAACTCTCAAATTTACAAATTATACTGCAACATTGAAAACAAAATACACAATTTATGCCGATTTTGAATCGTTTATTGTACCAATAAAGAGTGGGGAAGAAGAAGAAGAAGAACCGCACATCACAAGTAGCTTTACAAAAAAGACAACCCGTCACATTCCCTGTGGATATTGTTTTGTAGTGGTGAACATAGAGGGGGAAATTTGCCACGGGCCGATCATCTATCGGTCGCGAGATATGGGGGAGAAGATCATTGAGAAATTTCTAGATGAAATTACAAGTGTGGGAGAACTGCTCTATCGGGATATGAAGAGTGAAATCCCAATGTTTGAATTGAGTGAAGAGCAGAAGAGAGATTTTAATAGTGCGGAAAAATGCGGGCTGTGTGGGAAGGATTTCTTGATTGGCGACATCAAGTGTAGGCATCACTCGCACGAAACAGGTGAATTTATTTGCGCAGCTCATCAAGCCTGTAATTTAAATGGGAAATCACCTGATTTCATACCCTGTTTTATGCACAACTTTGGGGGGTATGATTGCCATCATATTGTGCAGGCATTAGGCAAGTGTAAAAAACCAATACGCTGCATTGCTCCTTCAGCAGAGAAGTTTTTCTCAATCACGGTGGGAAAAATCAAGTTTTTGGATAGTCTAAAATTCATGAACGCTTCGTTGGACAGTTTGGTGAAAAATTTGTCAGAAGGACAACAGACAGAGTCAAAATTCAAATCTATGTTTGCAGTGTTTAAAAGCATTGAACAACGACAACTGCTTATTAAAAAAGGAGTATACCCCTACACATATATTGACTCTCCACAGAAATTTGAAGAAACCTCCCTTCCCCCCAATCGAAAGTTTTTACAATGATTTGTCGGATTCGCCTTTAGAAGAAAGGGAGTACGCACATGCACAGAATGTTTGGCAAACATTCAAGATAAAGAATTTGGGAGATTATCATAATTTGTATCTGCTTTGTGATACACTCCTTTTGTGTGACGTTTTTGAGGATATGAGGTCATCAATGTTTGAGAAATATGGTTTGGATGTGACTCATTTTTTAAGTCTTGCGCATTATTCGTGGAATTGCATGCTGCATTTCACAAAAGTTGAACTCGGCTTGATAACAGATATAGATATCTACTTGATGGTCGAGCAAAATGTGAGAGGCGGTTTAGCTGTAATACCCCATCGGTATGCTGAGGCTAACAACCCTTATATGGGAGCAGATTTTGATGCAAGCAAACCGACAAGCTATATACTCTATCTCGATGCGAATAATTTATATGGGTACGCAATGTGCGAACCTCTGCCTGATGGAAATTTTCAATTTCTATCTGAGGATGAAATCAGTCAAGTTGACTTTTTCAACTTGGCTGATGATTCAGAGTATGGGTACATTCTCGAGTGTGATCTCCAATATCCCAAAACGTTACACAACAGACACAATCATTTTCCGCTAGCGCCGACAAAAGAAGAAGCACCTCACCATCTATTGTCTGACTACCAGAAACATGAGGGACAGAAATCATCGACAAAACTATTGGCTACACTGTACGATAGGGAAAAATACGTTTTACATTATAGGAACTTGAAACTGTATGTACAACTAGGAATGTGTCTTAAACGCATTCATCGTGTCATAAGGTTCACGCAATCTCGCTGGCTTAAGCCCTACATTGATTTTAACACAGAGTGTAGGAGAAATGCTAGAAATACATTTGAAATTCAAAATTTTAAGGCGATGAGTAACCTTATTTTTGGAAAATCTTTACAATCCGACCGCACCCACTGTCAGGTAGAGCTTGTCACCGATGAAAGGAGATTGGATAAATTAATATCGAAACCTCTGTGCAAGCGATGGCATATTTACAATGAAAATGTAATCGGAGTGTTTCTAAGAAAACCTGAAATCTCGCTGAAAAAACCAATTTTTGCCGGCTTCACTATTTTAGATTTGAGCAAACACCTCATGTTTGACTTTCATTACAACAAGATTTTGAAAATGTACCCTGTTGAATGTGTGAAGCTGCTTATGAGTGATACAGATTCTGTTTTGTACCGTATAAGAACAGAGGACGTCTTTTCCGACATTAAGAATAACCTAGATTGGTTTGACACAAGTGATTATCCTCCGTCACACATGTGTTACTCTTTAAAAAATAAGAAGGTTGTTGGGAAATTTAAGGACGAAGCAAATTCAAAGATCATAACACAGTTTGTCGGTTTGCGTCCCAAGCTGTATTCCTTCAAATATATGGACGATGCAGCTGTTATTACAAAGAACACGGCGAAAGGTGTGAAAAGGAATGTTAAGGATAGGTGCTTATCATTTGATTTATACAAGAAGTGTTTATTTGAAAGAAGCACACATTACGAAAGGTTCAACATGATAAGAAGTTATTCGCACAAGATTTATCAAATAGAATGTGCAAAAACGGCGCTCTCATGCTATGATGATAAAAGATACATCATGCCCAATTCGGTTGACACCTTGGCATGGGGTCATTACAGAATAGGTGAGGAGGGGGAGGAGGAGGAGGAGAAGGAGGAGGAGAAGGAGGTGGTGAGAGGGGTGAAGAAGTAGAACCTTCCTCTCCAAGTGCGCAGCACTGAGTGAGTAGTGGAGAAGGAAGGATGCGTGTTGTTTCACAAAAAGAGGGTGGCTAAAAATAGATTACCTACGCGTGCCGAGCCAGTTGAGATACAATCGCGCGTGTGTGATGTCAACAAAAAAAATGAATGAACTTAGACAGAGATTAGCACAAGAATTGCATTCTGTTCCAAGAGTACATTTTAATAGGAGAAAATATGAGATTAAAAGTGAGGTGGATCTGCTTCAGGCAGATTTAATTGATATGAGCTCGCTGGCGAGAGATAATTCAAATTTTACTTTTATTTTAGCTGTAATTAACTGTTTTTCTAAATATGCTTATTGCGCGGCAATAAAATCCAAAAGTGCCGGCTCTGTGTATGCTGCGCTTGAGCCTATTATTCGTAAAAATAAAAATGTTAAACTTTTTCAGACAGACCAAGGTACCGAATTTTTTAACACAAAAGTAAGATCATTATTGGATAGGTATAATATTAAACATTACCATGTTTTTAGTGAGAAAAAAGCTGCAATAGTCGAACGTTTTATTAGAACTATTAAATCGAAAATCTATAAATATTTAACGCAGCATGGAACAAAACGATGGGTAGGAGCATTAGCAACATTGGTTAAAGAGTATAATAATGCTTTCCACAGAACAATTCAAATGCGGCCATCTGATGTTTGCAAAAAACATCGAAATCATATAATAGCATCGCTTAATAAGGCGGCCAATGAGAACTTACGTTTGAAATCTAAACGAATAAAACCAAAATTTAAATTGGGCGATGTTGTACGCATTAGTAAGTACAGACAGGTTTTCGACAAATCGTATAATATTAATTGGAGTGGGGAATTATTTATAATTCATTCAGTCTATCCGACTAAGCCTCCTACTTACATCTTGCGTGATTTGAAAGGGGAAATAATTTCTGGCCGTTTCTACGAAGAAGAAATGAAAAAAACAAAGCTGGATGAGGAGGAGCAGAAAGTTTATTTAGTAGAGAAAATTATAAGGAAAAATAAAGATAAAATATTGGTTAAATGGTTAGGTTTCAGCGAACCTACATGGATCGAGAGAAAGAATTTACTAGGTTGAGAACAGTATTGTAAATACTATGTATTATATTGTAAATACTATGTATTATATTGTAAATATGTATTATATTGTAAATAAGCGAAATGTTGTATATTGGAAAAGAACTGAAAAATATTATCAATAAATTGATATAATATGTTGAACCATGTGTTTTATTCAGTTATCCATTGGCTATCATAGTGATACAATGGTAAAGGATACGACCATACCCATCATCAATTTTGATGAGGTTATTACAGGTAAACCGAACATTGGCAAGAGTAAAAATGGTAGTTTATTACCGCATAATGCACGCATTATCCTGATTGGAAGATCCAACAGTGGTAAGACAAATACGTTATTGAATTTGATTTTCAATAAAAACGGATTGAAATTTAAACATTTATACTTATTTAGCAAGTCTCTGTACCAGGATAAATATGAGTTTTTGAAAAAGGTGTTTTCAAAGATAAAATGTGTAAGCTTTTACATGTCAGACAATACTGATATGATAAAGCATCCCAACAAAGTTGAGAGAAACTCTCTTGTCATTTTTGATGATTTACAATTAAGCAATGTACCTCAAATTCGTAATTACTTTACAATGGGTAGACATCGCGAAATTGACACAGCCTACTTGGTACAAAGTTACGGATCTATTAAAAAACATCACATCCGAGATAATTGTAACGTATTGATTATTTTCAAACTTGATCAATTAAATTTGAAATTAATTTATAGAGACTTTGTGGGGGAAGATATGAGTTTCAGTGAGTTTAGAAAACTATGTTGGGAGGTGTGGTCAAATGCTCCACATAAATTTCTCTCAATTTTTACCGAATGTAAGGCTGAAAATGGAAGATACAGAGAGCAATTGGATAAATTCATAAAGATTCCTTTGCAATGAGGTAACTTCGGTGTTTGCACGATTTTTTGTCATTCAACGTCGCGGCATTAATGGAGAAAGTTAAGAAACGCCTCGCGCATGGTGCGGAAAGTTTAACAGATAGAATTAAAAAGTTGAGAAAAACTATTTTGGATAAGCATAGGAATTTATTGGGTTTTCAAACACAGAGTGAAGAATTTAATCGTAAAAGGTTGGAACCAATAATTACTCCATTAATTGAACTCAAAAAGAGCACAATCTCTGCCAATGAAACAGTAAAGCGCGAAAAAGAACACAAGGTTGAACCGTTGGTAACGGAGAAGGAGAAGGAGGAGGAGGAGGTGGAGGAGAAGGAGGAGGATGGGGAGGAAGATGTAAATATTTCTGCTAATGATAAATCTGCTTTCTTTGATTCGACTTTGAATATTACTAACCGTCGCACTCGAATAGAAGAAATTTTAGACAACTATTTAGGTGTGTTTCATAACGAGAAATTAGATAATTCTATTCCTTATGGTATACGATTTGATCATAAACAAAATTTATATTTTATCGGCGATGAGCCCGTAAGTTTTGATGATGTTTTTATAACTGTCGGCGAACAAAGGTTTAGAATGACTCATGGTTTGTTGGAGCTATTGTTTAACAGTAGGCCAAATTCAAATCTCTACAATAACAAAGATTTGGCGAAATATAAAAAAATATTATCACTCACATCTGTACATATTAATAACCAGGGTTACGTAATTCGCAATTCTGGTAAAAAATCTCAAATTATACAGAAACTTTTTCCACCCAAAAAACGTTCAAAGTATGGGAAGGGATTATTGAATTTTGTTAGAAATAAATCATGTGATAGAAACTACATATTCTGGGATGATGTTAACGAACTAGTCGAACGGTTATTTATTTTAATGGGTTCTAAAAATGTCGGTAATTCTGCTCACGATATTGAAATCGATTCGATATTGCAAGAACTGCAGGAAGCTAACTTCATACAGTAAAAAAGCGAGGACATTGGTGTGACAGCCCACGTTGGCAGGAAGCTGTTCGGTAGAGCGAAAGAGGAGAGAAAGAAATATGAGAGAGATGAGGCTGGGTGAAACCGGCTGTTGCGAAAGAGGAGGTTAGAAGAAATGCGGAGAGGGCGCCCCCTCACCCCTCTGCGAAACATCGTGTAAAGTGAGAATAGCCGACTAAAGACATGAGCTGGGGTGGTGACGTCAGTGCTGTTCCTTCTAGAAAGCTGGCACAAATCGGAGCGTTGGAACCTGTCCACTGGAGCGGGTGTACCGAGGTGTTGATAATTAATTTCGACATTCGAACAATGAACACCGATCGATTCGGACGAATGCATCGTCCGCATGCAAAGCAATTAGAGGAGTTAAAAAAATTAGTAGCGAATTTTGACAAGTTGAAATTTGAATTGAGTGAGTTGAAGAAAGCTGTTTTAACTAGAACAGAATTTAACAATGAAAGAAGCCAACTTGTCTCATTTGAAAATCTCAATAGTGGATTAAGTATAATTAACAATGTGTTGGAAAAACGCATGCATGATTTAGAACAGGTTGTTTTAACTAGGAGAGAATTTGAGCAGGAGAAGGCTAGTGTGCTGGTGAGTAGACATGCCCTCAATAATGAGATGAAAATTATTAGCAAAGAGGCAAAGGCAGAAAGAGATAAACTACTCACTCGAGATGAATTCAATAGGGAAAATTTACTCACTAAAAAAGAGTTTATAATTGAAAAAGCAGGATTCATCTCATATGAACAACTTAACACAGCTGTAAAAATATCACAGGACCTATTAATGGATTATGTGCATAATAATCGAGATTTCAAGAGGCATTTAAATGATCTGATGTATAGATATGCCTATTATTTGATAGAAAAATGTGTAATGGCTGCCAGAACGTTTGATTATAAAGAGTTGGAGGGACGAGGTCTATTGCCAGAACATACTGTCGGCGAATTTCTTCGACGAATTGATATGAATGAGCCAACGATAAAATATGATAGTAGTTTGTTTTTACCTCCCCAACAAGAACGTCTATTACAACGCTATCAATCTAGGAATCGAGGAGTGTAGAAGCATTCTATTTCTGTGTACAGCCCTCCACCTGCTAGGCACGCGTTGCGACTGTTAAATTCTAAGGTTAATGACCTGAGAGCATGTCTCTCTCTCACACACACACACACACACATAAAACATGTGCACGTGCTCTGCTTTTAAACGTTATGAAATAGTTTTTCACAGCAGGGGGACGGAAGTATTATTAATAGCTAAATCGGTGGGTGGAGGGTGGGGGGCAGGGGGGTATATTAACACTGCACGTACGAAAGAGAGAGAGGGCATTGAGAATCACAGCAGGAGGTAGCAAGTGTGCAGATGCAATTAATAGCTAAAGCGGGGGGGGGGGGGGGGCGGGGGCGGGGGGTTACGGATATGAGCAAATATAGATATAGTAATTGCAAGCAGGTATATATAGATATACAATTGCAAGCATGTATATATAGATATAAAGCTGTATGTTCTATATTTATTGGGAACCTTCTGTGAGAGGTGGGGTCAGGGGGAAAGGTCCTCTCTCATTGGTGCTTGCGGGGGGTCCCCCTTTAATCTATTGGGAATAAAGTGGGGGGCACATAGGGAAGGGGGTATGTGACCTTAAAAACAAAATAGCTGTCTGGGACAGGGGGAAGGGGTGGGTGTTTACAAAATGTCTGACCTGGGGGAGGGGGAAGGGGGGTGGCCACGCCCCCCTGTCTTCTGATTGGTCGCATCAGAATCGGCTAAGTACCCCTACTAACCATTTCTGATTTGATTTGATTGGTCAAAGTATTCGAAAGTTATCATCGAACATACAAACATACAGACAAAATCGCGAGCCTCGAGTCACGAGTCAAAACATAGGACTAGCTCATTCAATCATATATATGTGATGAAAGTACACAAAACATAGAGAAAAAAATACATTGAAAATAAACAATAATTATTGAACTTTTCTATATAAGAGTGGTCTTAAAATCCTATCCCGGGGGAAAAATTACGAAAATAATCCCTTCGTACACGCTCTCTAAGCGATTAGGCACTTAATACAATAATTTTATCCCGCATTATCGGTCAAAATTAATTCTAATAAGTGTTTTGGTCCAGCCTCGGAGAACACGCGAACCATTTGATAACATTTATAGGTTCACTTATTTAGAGTCCATATTAGCACCAAAGTTTAACAAATCACATTATTTGATTCAAATTTTGAAATTATAATCATTATATGCATACAATCATGTATAATCATTATATTATATCAGCTTTTTGTCATCTCCCTAGGGCTGGAACGCGGTGCGGTCCGCCCCCCTTGCCAGGCCGCTAGTAAGTGTAGTAGTATCCATAGATCAACCATCATATTCTATATTCATCCTTATTTTATGGCAGTATCTAATTTATTTTAAAGTATATCGATTGTTTATATGATGAGATGTATATTTTAAAATTCCTTTTGTTAATATTTTTTTCCTATCTCTATTATTTATAAAAATTTTCAGCTATCCTATTAATGCAAGCCTATCTAATAATTTTAGTTTGAAGTGACTGACAATTGAATAAACTGACAAATATACATAAACAGAATTTATTAATTTCGAATTCCTTTAATTGCTATTACTTTATACTGAAGACTTCCGCAATGGCGGATATTGACAACAGTAATAGCAATTAGAGGAATTCGAAATTAATAAATTCTAATAATTTTTCTAATTTTGTTATAAATGTTCACCCCCTCCAGCATGGGCTGGTTTAATTTAGCCTAAAATTGTGACCCGCGACTGTAGTGTTTCTGTATAATAAGGCTCTAAAAATGTGCTATTTTTCAAGATATTTGTACATAAAGTACTTGGTAATAGCAACTTTCCAAAATACAAAAAATGGTTCATTTTTGACCAGCTGCAAGAATTGGCTTTTAGGCTTATCGAATTTAGAATTTAGTGTTCTACAATTCTTATCAAAAGAAATATCTTGGAAAATTACAAAAATAATTATGATGGAAATTTTGAGGAAAATGAATCATTCCAATCAATTCATAAACATGAAGCATATAAGCCATTAGCTATTGTTAGCAAATGTCTGGACAAATTTTTTTTTCGAAAGGGAATGGCGTTAGTAAGCGCCTTATTACACAGATCAACTGTGCGGACATGCACAACAATAAATGTATACACCCCCCTAGCGAGTGTTTGAGTTCTACAATGTCACTTTGCATGTAAAAGTTCTGCTGTATTAAAATTTGCAAAGGAAATGGTATCTGCAAAGGAAATGGCTCTGCTACCATAATATACAGTATTATATGACTAGCCAGCAGGATCGCTTCACACGTTTTAGCTGTCCAACTAAAACCACTGATGGGAGGCGGAGATATATACGCAACCAAATTTTAAAAGTAATACATATTCACACCTGGTAAAAATTTTGCTTAACTAGAGTCTTAAATGAACCTGGATACTCAACTTATAAGGCCACATAGTTCTTGAGAAACGGTGATAAAATATATTTTGAAAAATTGTTGTTTTTTGTCCCAAATGCTGGAAATTTCACATGGTTTTCGAGAAAGTGTGATGAGTCAGTCGGCCAATGGTAATTAGCTTTTCTGGCTTCACCAGATAGGTTAGTCAGTATTTTTTTTTTTTTTTGTATTATAATGAACTTGTAGCTAGCTCGCAAGTTTCTCTTTGCTGGCTGTGCCATATTGTATTCAGAAACGTATGCAAATTGAATTTTTGTAATGTTTGGTGAATAAAAATATGATATAAAAAATTATTTATAGGTTATAAGTATAAATTCTAATTAATAACAATGATTAAAAAAAGGTGGTTAGTAATTAAAAAAGTCAACTGTGGGATTTCAGGTAAAACCTGCTCTTAGTATGCATCTAGGGATCTTAACTAAACATGTGCACAAAATTTCAACTTCTAGCCGCATGGTTTACAAGAAATAGTGATGAATCAGTCAGTCAGTGGCAATTGGCTTTTATATTAACAATGGCCAAGTAAAAAAACATATTAATTATGTTAATTTAAAATAGCAGGGCGCGCTAAGCCGCGAGCTCACCGACAGAGTTTGTCTATCACTGGGGTAGATGAATGAATAGTGTTGGTATTCTATCGCCGTATCGGTGGCTCCACCTGGAGTTGTGGAACCGTCACAGTACGCTGTGAAGGAGACCCACCTGCAACCGTCACAGTACGCTGTGACGTAGGTGTGACGTCAGATATAGTGAGTTCCCGCTAGCGACGATACAGCCGGTTCCTGATATAGGCAATTCCTCCGGCTGACATACAGTGAATTCCAGATATAGGGAATTCCCCTAGTCGACACATATACCGAATTCCTCCTCAGAACAGTTTTATAAGCATAGGACATTTAACACAGATGTAGTGAGTTCCAGATATAGCCAATTCCCCGTTCCCACATAGAATAGTAAAATAAACAAGAAAATAAAAAATGACATTAACAATTGGGTCAAGAGCAACTACTTTACGGGTGAAGGAAATCAGATGGGCCCACCACTAACAATAGATGGATAGGTAAAATTTGTGCTATACCCTCAGCAGTCGCCTATTGTTATTAAATTTCGACCTTTTGGTCAACTATTGTTATTGAATTTCAACTTCTCCACTCGGAAGGAAATATTGGTGGCCCTTTCTCTTTCAATAAAGGCACTTTTGCCAACCAGCAGGCACAACGACTCAATAAGCTCTCAGATGATAATCGTGCGAAGCAGCTACACTTTGGCCACATACTTCGTATCTTTATACGAGCAAAGCACCAAAAGAAAATTACTTAATTATTATGACTAATCAACCATATTTTTTACCATATAGAAATGAATTTATTAAACTAGAACAAAATACCTAATTACGCAAAATTTGATGAAGTTTCTCACGGCTATTCCATTTCAGAGTAGAATGCTTCTTCAGCCGCTCCAAGTGATATGGAAAATCATTGATTTAAAATAGTAAACTATTTATATGGAACAATTTCCTCACTTCAACCAAAGCCCATAGAGCCTTGTCATATTTCTTATTAATCTTGGAGTCACCTCATATGTAGCCTTCATATTTAGCTGCTAAAAGTAGCATTGTCTTAGTTTTTAGCTCTGCAGTTACGAATCCCACATTTATAAATCATATTGCCGTTTGCTCCGCGATTGAGATGCATCATTGCACCACACTTCACACATTGTATTGATTGTTTCACCAGTTTATAGTCTTTTAGAAAACTTTTCATACCAGTTTTTGAAATCGCTGATGGAGCGCAGTAATATTATCAAACATACCATCCATGGTGAGACTGTAAGTATGTGTGCATCATGGTGTGCCATGGTACTGTAAGTATGATGATGTGACATTGGATTTGTTGGAATATTGGATCTCAGCTATTGTACCTATTTTCATTTTTTTGCATTTATTGTATATGTATGTTTTGTATTTTATAAATAAATACGAAGAAAAAAGCCATAACAATCTTTATTCAATTTAAAACTTCATCAATTTTGCCAATGCGAAAAAAGGTAATTAGAAGGCTATAAAGTGAGAAAGTCTTGAAATCTGTTTTGAAATGAGAAGAACTTTACCAAATTCACATTTAAATACACTTTTATAGTATTGAAATTTGCGTAAAGGCATGCAATTTACAGGTGAAACTACTGATAAACTTGGATGTGGAGAATGTTCCAGTCAGAAAATCTTAGTTAAGAGCTGTTCAGTCTTGCTTGCCGGACTCTTTCTACATTTTCTGGTGTGCGTTAGTTTGTAGAAATTTATGGACCCAGTTATTTCTTATTTGTTTACCAGATGATCTTGAACCCATTGCCATGTGGTTTGTGGATGGGAAGGTGGCTATGACGTACAATGTTGAAGTGGCGGCATGTGTATACAATAGCTTAGCTCGTCCTTACAAACGTACTGTAGACAAATACGCGGTGAACAAGCGAGCAAAGGCATAGTGGTAACTAAATGGCATTTTTTTGACAACCCAACCCCATCCTTCTACCAGTTTAGCAAGCTGAGTATTATCCATTTCAAAACAGTTCCTCTCCCGCACCGCACTCACCGCTGTATTTATTTCTTAAAAAACTGTATTTACTTTCTTATAAAACTAGGCCACTTAATATTTTCATGATCAATTATCTAACAATTAGGCTCTATAGGCCTACTATCGATCTTATAAGATCTGTTTTTGATTATAAAAAAGTATTGAAAATTCTACTGTTCTTATTGATTGATTGACCATTTTTACAGGAAAAAACTCAGTGGCTGTCTCAAGAGAAAAGTGGAATGCTGTGGAACGATTGCATTCGCAATGCTTCTAGAGGTAAGATGTGCAAATTAAAGTTGAATGAATGTTATTATTCTTTGTTATCTAATTAATTGTTGACATCTTGGTATTTGTAACGATTGAAAAATTTCAACGTAAGTGCTACCAGGAATTTATAGAGGTTTACAGAAAAACTATATAATTTATTGGGAGGCTACTCGCCTATTCCTGTATACAACAGTTTGCTCCCTAGTCCCTAAAGTACGATTCTATGTTGTATAATGAATGGAAAAAACGAGCATCGTCTTCATATTATTTATATAAGTTACTTTTTTATTTTCATTATTATTATTATATTTTTTTATAATATGCTTAAGAGAAATGGATTTTTTCAGGATCAAATCAACAATGTACACGATTAGGCCTGTATAAAATTTACAAAATAAGTCGAAAATCACGAAACCAATTATCTAGAACTTACAATATCTCATACTATCAACATTCATCAATTAAGTGGATAGTCAGACAGTAATAATTCAATCGATAATAAAAATTAATCAGTTTTATCTTTCGTTAGCCAACAAGCACAGACACAGACATTCTGAGTACCCAAATTAGCGGGGCTTCAATCAATGCTTGACAGGCTAGTGAAAATTTCTGTACTTCGAGCAAACTAATATGAATAACTGATACAAACAGAATCTTACAAGAAGCTCAAAGCAACGGCTACAAAGAAGAAACTATATTGAAATAATCAATAAGGACTTGAGAACAAAATTAGGTGGTAAGGACCACGCGTAATATTACCCGTGGTAAGGACTGCAGTATAGTGTTTAATCTCAAGACATAGGCTTCCAGATAACATTCCAAAATGGGTAAATATGCCATATATTTATAGAATATATTCGAAAAAAATGTGCCTAGCTGTAGCCAAGTCCCGGAGCATAAAACTTGGGAACACTTTTGTATCATCAACTTTATCAGGTAAACAGCACTGACTGCATTTAGTTTGGAGATTACGTCTTGAAGACTCCAGTTAAGGAGTATAAGACAAGTCAGAATAACAGATATATACAATCTTATACACTAGTTATCATAATTACTATATCAATTAGTTGAGATGAGGCTTAATAAATTTTGATGTCAAAGGAACTCTTGTACACGATAAAAAGCTTTATCAACTAAATATTTTTTCAATTGTTTTTTAAATATTTCTATATATTCAAGACTCTTTAAAAACTGCGGTAGCTTGTAGTTTCCTACCAATGTGACTAGGTTTTTGTTTGAATAACCTACTATTGTAACTCACCAAGTGATAATCTCCTCGGCTTCTTGTATTATAATCGTGTACGTCAAGATTTTGGTTAATATCACTATTTTTTACATATAAAGTAGCTTCATACACATATAAGCAGGGTACAGTTAGGAGATCAAGTCACTTGAACAACGGCCTACATGAATCTAATCGATTTACTCTTTCGATACACCTTACAGCTTTCTTTTGGATCTTAAACACCCTATCAAGGTTTTGTTTTGATGAATTACCCCATACCAAGATAGCATTGACGTAGCGACGGGGGGTTTTCCGGGTTACAACCCCCCCCCCCCCACATAGACTGTAAAAGAGGCCTCCAAAAACGAGTAGGGAGGTATCAATGAAAAAAACGATAATATCGGTTACTGGAGGTAAAAAATGTTTTCATACATGAATAGTAAATAATAACGATACAGCTGAAAAAAAGGATTTACTGTAGTTGAAGTTATAGAGGGGATAGGTAAACAGGGCGAATTTCCCCGGGTCCCAACGTCAAGGGACCACATCATATTTGGCAAATGTAAGCAAGTGACAAAACAAAAATAAAATAAGAGGCCCAAAATTGCTCCCCCAGGGCCCCTTATTGTTCCAGTTTACAAGGTAAATTTACTAGTCATTTGTGAAGTTGTGTATTCTAATTTTGGAGATTCAAGATTTGGAGATTGAAAAAAATGACACAAATGTGAATGGTTTAAAAAAATATAATATTTGTCAGGTTGTGTATTTATAGAAATAGGTTATGCTACATGTATAAATAACATGGAATTCAATTATACAATCATTTATTAAAATTTCCACTTTTTTACAAGGAAAATGATGGAGCAGGTGGTAGAATGTGTCAACGACTTGAGAGGGAATGGGCATTTCTGCCCACTTGAACCATAAATTGTAGAACCGCCATGTCTCCCAATTCATACCATGGTTTAGTAGAATTACCCGTGAGGGTCTCCTCACTATTAAAAGCCATTGGATTATTTTTACTAAAATGAAGAAGGGAATAATTATTTCAATTCGTTGTTTAAATTTCAGATATTTCAATTGTGCCATGGACGGGAGAGTCTCCAATCACCGAGCCAATCCTCATTTGTCGAGATTTGACATCATTTACTGTTGGATGGAACTTATCTTCCACTCATAACTTTCAGGATGAGCCTGTTCTCTACGCCGTAGAATTTCATTCCACTAGAAGGGACATATGGGAGCCTTTAACCACGGTATAAACTTTTATTATCGATAGTTCTCACATAAATACTGCCCTTCACCAATTCTTATTTTGAAATTACAGCCGTCACACTAGAAATGTATCCATTATTATAGCTGCTTGAGTTGAAATGAGTTTTGTTCATCTCAGATACAAAAAGGCTACATCAATTATTGTGTTGCTTATCAAACTTCTCTATTGACGGATTGGACTCAGGAAGTATCAGAGGTGTGCCGGATAATATACGAACTCACCTGCAGTGATGGGAGTGAACTGTTAAGAGTTCTGTTTCGGTGGGCTTGGCATATTGATATAACTCTGGGAGGGAAAACAATCGCAAACTACCTCACTTCTCGTGTAGTATGCTCTTTGCACTAAAACATAATGTTGAGGTGTGAAGAGTCACCTACAGTTGAAATCGGCTATCATACTGTTTACTATGCACTAGAAATGGTGATTTCAAGGATCGTATAATATAATAACGATCTGTTTAGTGTAAATTGCTTACGTTTGTCTCTCAGAGTCCAAGATTTCTCCATGACGTTGAGCCTTAGGCGATAGGCGTGGGAAATGATGATACAAAAATGTCTGGCCTACATCAGGAATCGAACCTTACACCGTCGGAATAGCAGTCAGGTGCACAAACCGCTACCACGGCGTTCATATTGGAAGAAAATTGGAAGACTCGCTGATCTGCTACAATAATTGCTTTAAAAACGTTTTCTAATTTTAAACATTTCAGATATTTTTGTTGAAAGACAGTAGAACATGATTATCAAAGAATTAATCAATTTATAAATCATTCTTTTTAGTAGGCCAACGTATTATTTTTGCCTCAATTCCTGGAGAGTCTATGTTTACAAGCAGATAATTTTTCTGTAGGCCTATTCCTAATTGAGAAACAGTATTTTAAGTTTTGGGGTTCATTGTAACAGCAGAGTGACTTTCTACGATAAAGAATCAAATTGATAAACAGACGGCTAGTCTTCAACACTCAAGTAATGTTTATCATTATCAACATCACATTCTGAGTCTGTTGCCATTAGATTCTGTCTATATTATGTCCACACGTTTTTCTATTTTTATTGCTTTTATCTTATCTCTAGAAAATCCAGATGCTTTTGAATAATTTATTACTTTTGTCTGTACAGTGAAATTGTTTTCAGGTAATAATCACTATAATATAAACTAGCAGGGCACTCGATAAAGACGCTTTCTTGAAATAATATACAAATGGCCCAGTCAATTAATTATTGATTTTTATAGATGATTTATTCAATGATTTGTTAATGATATAATCAATTAAATTAAGATTGAAGGTTTCGGTTTGTCTAGAAAAATCCCAATTTATTTTCTTTCTAATTAATTAACCTTATTTCATTACTTTTCATGCAATTTCTGTATGGAAAACAATGATTTCTCTATTAAAGACAGTCACACTTGAAGACAATACATCTTTTAATATTTTACAATTATTTTAAGTAATGGAAAACCAAATAATTGAGATTGTCCCATATGTAGTCTTGAAGTTCCTTTTTAAAAATACGTTAAAACTTCTGATTTTATACTGTATTTCCTCTATTTCTACTAAAATTGGGTTCATAATTATTATTCACGTCAGCGTTCAGCTACTCTGAAGCTGCTCTGTTTCAAGCTGCTGTACCTCAATAAATCCAAGCAAAATCTCAACGATAAATTTTCTATAAAATTGTTTTCGAAATCATAATCCGAACAAAGAGAAAGCCTCTTGATTGATTTTTTTAATCGCATCAACATTATAAGACATGTAATGCATGTAATGTTGAAAGACAAATAGGGAAGTTGCCCTAATTAGCTTATAATCCAGGACTTTGTTTTGCATTTTCAATATAAAGATTGGTTGATTTGCAAACACGGGGATGCTTATATGTTACACTCATCGCTAATTGACATTAATTCTCTTCACACTGCCTCTATAATATGGTTTCAATGAATTGAAAATCCTGAAGTTTATAGAGTATATATAAGAAATTTAAATTCCATTTCACATCAGTTACAATCGCATACAATAAAATTATTTTCAACATTTGATGATTCATAGAAATTTGACGAACGGTACACAAAATATTTCTTTGTAGTGGGGAAGGTGATGTTGTGGAAAATATCCATAATGAGTAATAAGACGAAGTTGTCTCAACAAAATTTACTGAAAACAGTGAGATACTAGTTTCGGTTGTTACACCATTATAAATCTCAACCAGACTAAAACTAAAGTGCAGAGTAGCGTAATTCATACTAAACACGGAATAATACTATTGGCTGAGGAAGAAAATGCCTCTAATAGGCATTCATTGAAGGTCTGTGATTGTTTAGTATATATTAAGCTACTCTGTACTTGAGTTTTAGTTTGATTGAGATTGATAATGGTGTAACAACCGAAACTAGTATCTCACTGTTTTTAATAAGAATGGGGTTGTGAAAAGTCTTATTAT
This sequence comes from Conomelus anceps, assembly GCA_948455865.1. Lineage (NCBI taxonomy): Eukaryota > Metazoa > Arthropoda > Insecta > Hemiptera > Delphacidae > Conomelus > Conomelus anceps. The sequence goes on from OX418216.1 coordinate 34,965,895, forward strand.
TCATGCAAAATATTTCAATAGTTCGAAGAAAGAGAATCAACATATTCCCAATTACTGTACGAGACTAAGCTCCGTGTCCCTGACAGCTGAAGAGGAGAGGTGAAGAATACCATACTGGGCAGCACGGTCGCCCGCACAGAGACGCACAATTGCATTGCTTTTGCGATGACATAGTGACGTAGTGCATTCCTCCGAGGGACACGGAGCTCAGTCTCGCACAGTAGACTAATTATTGGTGAACGGCTGAGGAAAAACTATTATGAATTGATATTTGATGTGGTATTTATATGATATATTATGATATATATTTGATATTGTTACGAAAGCAAACAAGCAGTTATTCACGCACTTGTACTATTTATATTATTCCATTGTTTTCATGGACAGACGCAGTTGGTAATCTGATTCTTCACATTCTCTCTCATTAGATGTCTTTGTCACTCTTATTCTTCAAGTGTGCAACTCTCTCACTCAATTGAATTTCTCGAGATTTCTTCAGACTTCCTGAACAATCGAGGTCTATATTCTGTGGCCTTCTACAGCAACCTTGATTCATCTAGAAGGTGCTACTTCTTGGAATTATGACAACTATCTCGTATACAATGGAGCTCATGTGAACCTTTGAGTTGAGTCTTACAAAAGCTTGCATGACTGTTAGTTTACAAACCTGCATGACAGATTGTGTTACAGATCTCGTGAGAGAGACAATCCAGTGCCAGTGGAGTAAACAGTGCTTGATTCCAGTGTCAAGTGCAGACAAGTGTTTACTGTTTGTGTAGCTTACTAATACAGTAGTTTAAAGACGTTGTGTTAAGTGATACTATTTGGGACTGTCAAATAACGAATTGGACTGTGTTTTGTAAGTGATTAGTTGCTCTTTTTATAATTTCTTTCTACATTACTGTACAGTTTACTGGACTCTAGTTTCTTTTGTTATTGATTAGCCTGAAATTGATATTTATTAATTCTTGTAAATAATTACTAAAAAAATAAGTATTAGCTTGTCATTTGTTGATCTGTTTTTATTTATTAATTGAACTTACAATTAGTGTGTGTAAATAGACTAATTTGTGTAAATAAAGTGCAAGTGTGAACTTTAGTGTTGCCAGCCTTATTTTAGCCTTTAGAACCTATAACAATATGATATATATTTTCGATTCAAAAGTCCTAAAGGAATAAATATTATCAACTCTCTTTAAATGTTTCAATGCTTCGTTTAAAATAAACTTGCAAATTAATATTCTCCAACTTAAAAAATCAAGTTAAATTTTATGATTGGAAATTTTCAGTAAGACTAGGCCAAACGTCTAACCTAAAACTATCCTTACTTCTAACTTCTATCCCAACCTTCAAAAATTTTGATTCTCTTGTTGAAGTTTTGTGAAGAAAGCAGTTTTGGGCTAAATCTTCACATTCGGTTGTATTAATTTAGCTTTGATTAATAAATATTTTGGGAAAAGTAAAAGCAGAAACGAGAAAGAAATAGGAATATTTTGAAAAAAAACTACAACAAAGTCCAGTCAAGAAAGCCACTATAACATTGAAAAGACTGTCTTTTTATTGGTTTTATGCATATTGATATTGTAAAATAACAGTCTGAAATCAGTTATAGTGATGTTGTAGAATACATTATACAAAAGACTCAATGATTCAAAAACAATTCTATTTACCAAACCAGCAATTGCATTTATATTTTTCTTCGTTCAAGGTACGGAAATTTGCTTTTGTTACAAAAGGAAAAAGGATCTCATGGAGCTTGTAGAGGAAAGAGCAGGGGAACAACTACACTTGTTTGCATTCAAAAAGATATGATTTCATTCTGACTGAGGTCAAATCTTAAACTAACTTTCCAATTATTGCTAATTGCTGATTTTTTTTTTTTTTTTGAGGATGAAGCCCACATGGGTCTGAGACCTGTGCGTGGGTAATGAGCTGGAAGATGGTGATTGATGAGTTGGACCTACAGTTTTAGGTGGGTTCCGAACCACCGGGAAGTGATTTTCAGCAGAGAACATTGTCTTTTTTGCTGGCCAATCTAATCGGTCACCGTTACGAACAGGACTTACGAGAACGCAGCTTATCTATCTGATTGAACAGATACCTGCTACGGCTCGCGGCTATCACTTCCCTGTAATTCCCTGATTGGTTACATTGAAATGAGTTCTCTTCACACTGCTTCTTTCCACAGCCTCCTTCTAGCTATAAATAATTAACAATAGTAAATGTTTGTAGTAGCTATTCTCCAATAACATATTTTAATAAAGAAACGATTTTCAAACACTTTCCTTTATGAGAGAATATCATGATTCAGATGACATTTGTAACATCATAATTTACAAGAACGACTTTTCAGCTCCGGGCAGCACATGTAGAGCCATTCATTAACGCTAGTATAATTCGTCACGGTGAAGGGTGAAAGCAAGATTGAAGAGTGGATTCTGTGAAAAACAATTCCATTAATTTACTCAGACCAGGGAGACAGATATTCTAAATTATGGCAAAACGCTGTCGTGAGATGAGACAATGTACCAAGTCTAGGCAGGCGGTTATGTTTTAGGCAGTGCAGTTCATTTTCTTGAAAAGTGGGCTACTATTGAGTCAGGAAAATTTGACACTGCCTAAATTGCGAGTGATTGTGTGTGTATGCGTGAGCGCGCGCGTTTTCGGCGCGTATGAAAATGTAACTCCGTTCTAGTAAGTGATAAATATTGAGAACAGTAAAAAAATATCAGACAGTGAAAAAGAACAACTAGTCAGCTAAGTAGCTCCAGCTACGTGGAAGCAGAGAAATTGTTAATAATTAAAGTATCTAAAGAAGCAGAGTAACAATTTAAGCAGTTGGAAAATAGGAATGTGTAACTGAAAATCAATTAGAATAAATGCAGTCTAGGTTACTAGCTCTAAAAACTAAATCCAACAGTAACAATAATTCTAATCATAAATCTAACCAAATGAAGAGGAACTCACAAAAGAAACAGAATGGCTTCGTATTGAAGATAGAAAAGTTAGTAATAAAGAGAGGAAATTGAAAACCTCCCTTTCTCCACCTCAACAAAAAACGGCACCTATTGGGCCAGGTAAATAAAACCTTATCAAGACTTAATCGGACTTTACTAAGAAATTCTTGAGTGAATTAAAAGCATGGTGCAGTAAACAGTCACCTATAGTCCTTACTAGGGTGCTTTTTTCCCCAAGAGGACGGCAGAATACTTTTACGCACTGATATGAGTTAAACTCACCTTGTGTGGGACTCACTCTCTTTGAGTTTGGAACCTAGCAATGTAGGAGGCGTTTGACATTGTCGCGCATCTCCGGCACAGCCACACTCGCAAAACGGCGCATACCCACTAAACTGCCTAGTGTTCACCCCATGAGTGAGACTGGAATCCTCACAAAGAGAAACTGCTTCAGTCTACTCATGGTATCTGGAGGGGACGATAACAAACTGTCCCACCGACAAACTGGTCCATTTCAATTTGCACACTGCCGACAAACTGTCCCAACGACAAACCATCCCACCGACAAGCTGGTCCACATTCCATTTGAGTGTTACAGTTTGACGCTGCATGCAAACGACAAACTGGTCCAAATTAGTTTTGGTCAACGAACGACAAACTGTCCCACCGACAAGCTGATCCACATTCCATCTGAGTGGTTAAGTTTGACGCTGCATGCAAACGACAAACTGGTCCAAATGAGTTTTGGTCAACGAACGACAACCTGTCCCACCGACAAGCTGGTCCACCTGAGTGGTTCAGTTTGACGCGTCGCGTAAACGACAAAATTGATCATCGATATATCCTAAATATCGATTGTTGAAAGTTGCCTTCAATACATCGATATTCCATCATCCAAGGTCGACATTTCGATATATCGACCATATTTAATTATATCGATATTTTTTAATTTCGTAACAAGTCGTCATTTTCAAGCAAGGTTCAAACCATATTAGTTTTGCCTTGACCAAAAAGAATACGAGAAAAACTACACTTTCAGACTATTTTTTATATTATTATTTATTTTTTATTTATTCAGATTATTTTTATCGTCATGTGTAGGCCTTTAGTTTCATTGATATGATTCCATAGTTTGCGTTTATAGTTTTGCTTTGCCAATATTATTACTTGCTAGACTTTGCTAGTGTACTTGCAAACTACTCTACTTGCAAAGGGGTACATACTGTTAAGAATTTGATAATAAGTAAATTGACTTGTCATCACCTGCACCCGACCTGTACTTGCAAGGTCTACTTGCAAAAAATGTGAACCAGGCTTTACTGCGTTGTTATAATGATTGTCTTAAGATAAATAAAAATGCGACTTCCGCATGCAAAGAAAAATCGTTACCTTTGGACCTATTTCGTGGTGTTTTGAAACCCTTTCGGAGCACCTACACGTCTAGGGCCTCAAAAGGTCAAGATAGCAAATTTAACTTTTTAAAATAAACTTTTAATGGAAAATTTTGAAATTCTTGCTTATCACGCATCTAGGGTTTTATCAAACCTGAATACCGAATTTCTCTTGGTCTTATTTTTTGGTGTTGTGATTCTAGACTTAAGAAATTGTGATCCAACTACATTTTCAAAACATGTTAATTTTGGGGTAGATTTTGAAGTTATTTCTTGGGACTCGGGCGCCGGACTCAAAGACCACTCCCCCACCTTAAATACGCTCCTGTTACCAAGCAATGCTGTTCACTCTGTATACTTTGCCGCAGAACTGTGAGTACTCGTCTATAGAATGCCTAGGCATTATATTCAATGTCTAGACGTCCTACACTGTGCAAGTGAAGAACTAGCAAACTCATTTTATTTCATACTTTGCCTAAAATGTTTAGGCATTCTATAGCCGGTAACATATAAATCAATTTTTTGCTGACTTAAATGTATAATATTAATATGTATTCCATAGAGGAGACTTGAATGATTATAATAAACTCATTGGTGGTGTCAGACACAAATACCTATTGCCATAATATATTATTTATTCTCTCTGACACAAAATTCGTAATTATAAAACCGGAAAAACTAGTACTGGTATTTAATATCAATTTAATTGATGGACTATTTATAGAATAAAGCATTTAGTCTATGTTCAACTGTATTGCCATATTTTCATTTTTTGTATTATAACTTTTACTAAATTTATTTCAACCAATTTGTTAATTTGAACTGGTTTACCTTAGTTAAAGTGATGTTAGTTACCTTAGTTAGTCCAATATGTTACAATGGGTTTTGTAGTTATTTTTAAGTTGAATATTGAAGGGATCTTTCATTATTTCTCATTTATTTATTAATGTATGTTATCATATTATGATTAAAAATCTGTTAAATACATTTATTTTGTTTTTTATTTGTGACTACCCTTTACCGTGTGATCTTGTACGGCAATGGCAAAGTATACCACAAGCTGTTATTAGAGAGTAGAGCATGCGAAGAACGGCTTAAATCACCAGTAACGTCGTGATACTGTAAAGCCTTCTGAGCGCTATGCAAAACTCTCTATCAATTAATTAGAACAGCCTTACAAAGAACACAAACACATATTATGTGTTGAAACTTTTCTTGCGTACGTAAATGCAGCATGATAGAACTTGATGCACGAGATTATAACATTCATTACATTAATATAATTCAAGTTTTGATACAATATTGTAAGTAGACCACTCCTTTCTGGATAATAATGTGGCACTTAAGAGGAACATTTTTTTCTTGGTCATCATTTTTGTCAGAGAAGCCCGGAAGCTATTTCTATCAGAATGATAATTCTAAACTTTTGTGTACAAGGCCGGTATTCCACTATAACATAGTAAATTATGTTGTAAAATATCTTCCATTATAAAGGCTCTTACAAGAATATCTTTGACAGTAATAAGCCAAAGGTCGCCATCACAGCGAAATCTAACCCCATAGGGGCCAGGGATCGTAGGTCTTCCCAGATCTAACCCCATATTCAGTAATTTTTCAATTTATTTTATAAAATATAATGACAAATTATTAAATTTCATAAAATGAATTACTTGTATTGAATAAATAAAATACTCAAAAAAAATTGCAGAACAATAAATATAAGACGAGACCAATTTATAATACTAGACCCTTTTATAATTATTGTGTGATGGTGACCTTGGGATTATATTCCACTATAAAAAAATTGATAAAATATATAAACATATCTAACCTCAAAGTTCTTCAGTATACTTCATGTAATGCCAAACTATTAAATGTCATGGATTAGAATACTTTGAAGAAGTAAATACGTACTTTATAAAATATGGCATTTTACACTTTATAAGTTTATGTGTATGGCCTTTAAAATATGGCAATTTACATTTAAAGAACTAAAAGAATATTTATAAGATATTTTATGGTTGAATACCGGCCATAGGATACTCAGTGCACATCGCACACAATAAAACTAGGCCTAACTGGACAATTATATTACAGTAGAGTCTACAATAAGCTATATTTTTCAATACACAACTTCCTATAGTTCCAATAATAACCAATTTCATAATTATGTGCGAAAGCTCCTTGCTTAGTATGTGTTGAGATGAAATATTCCACGTGTTAAATCACTGTGATCTTTCAGTAAGTAGCTAAATTTTTTGTTCACTATTATTGAATAAAATAGAAATGCTTCATAAAATATTGCGAGCTAAAAAGTAATCAGTTTATACTGAAGACTTCCGCAATGGCGGATATTGACAACAGTATTTAATAGCTGATGGAAATCGATGAATGCTACTGTACAAAAATATCAGTCACCACCGGGAATCGAACCACGGACCTCCCAATTGCCGGTTGGGCGCCCTAACCACTAGACCATGAAGACCTTTCTGCATAGCAGCATTCATTTTTAACTTGGCCATATCGGCTCGTATCTCACAAGTTAGTTCGAAGTTACTGACAATTGAACAAACTGACAAATTTACTTAAACAGAATTTATTAATTTCGAATTCATTTAATTGCTATCAGTTTATACTGAAGACTTCCGCAATGGCGGTTGTTGACAACATATGCAGAAAGGTCTCCATGGTCTAGTGGTTAAGGCGCCCCACCGGCAATTGGGAGGTCCGTGGTTCGATTCCCGCTGGTGACTGATATTTTTGTACAGTAGCATTCATCGATTTCCATCAGCTATTAAATACTGTTGTCAATATCCGCCATTGCGGAAGTCTTCAGTATAAACTGATAGCAATTAAAGGAATTCGAAATTAATAAATTCTGTTTAAGTAAATTTGTCAGTTTGTTCAATTGTCAGTAACTTCGAACTTACTTGTGAGATACGAGCCGATATGGCCAAGTTAAAAATGAATGCTGCTATGCAAAAAGATCTCCATGGTCTAGTGGTTAAGGCGCCCGACCGGCAATTGAGAGGTCCGTGGTTCGATTCCCGGTGGTGACTGATATTTTTGTACAGTAGCATTCATCGATTTCCATCAGCTATTAAATACTGTTGTCAATATCCGCCATTGCGGAAGTCTTCAGTATAAACTGATAGCAATTAAAGGAATTCGAAATTAATAAATTCTGTTTAAGTAAATTTGTCAGTTTGTTCAATTGTCAGTAACTTCGAACTAACTTCTAAAAAGTAAATAAATTAAAGATTAGACCTATCTATGATCCTAATTCTCTGAACCTATAAGTGATCGTATAACAGCGGCCTTAGAGCGAGCATACATGAGTAGTTTTGAATTAAAAATAAAAAATTCTATGATGTTTGAGAATGTTTTAGCTTTTACGAGTTTCTTGACTGCAAGAAATTTGACTGCCACTGCAATTTACAGTCAGATTTGAGAATTTGTGATGTATATGGTGAAAATGTCATGTCTGATTGTCTGTAGCCTACAAATGGTTGATCTTTGGCGAGTAATTTTTTTGGAAGGAAGGGATAATGTGCACGATGATGAGCGAAGTGGCCGACCTCGGCGACCTACTGCATTGCTGCTGTGCAAGCCATTGTTGAATCCGACAAGCGCATCACAGTATCACATTCGAAATCATGCATCAATTGCCACCAAACATTGAATTAAGCCGTACATCTGTGTACAGCATTATGAAGAGCTTCAGCTGTCAAAGGTTTGTGCGAGGTAGATGTCTCGCTTACTGAATGACGTGCATAAGGAGCAGCGAAAAGCGTTAACACTACTTGGTTTAAACCAATGGCGGCAAAATCGTATGCAGCTGGGCTAAAAAAGCTACCGAATAGATATGAAGAGTGCTTGAAAAGGGATGGTAACTATGTTGAAAAATGATATACAGAATTATAATCAATAGTTTTGAAGGTGTTCAGATTTGTTTTAAGTTTTTTATTGGATAGGGAAACTTATTTTATGAATACTCCTTGTAATATCGATTTCCCCAATACATCAATTATTGAAGAATCGATATCTCCAACATACCGATTATTAAAGAATAGGTAGTTCGATATGTTGGTATATCGATAGCTTGGTCAGATAAATATATTGAACATTTCTTCAGTGAACGACAAACTTTCCCACCGACAAACTGGTCCACATTCCAGAGTGGTACAGGTTGACGCTGCGCGTAGACGACAAACTGGTCCAAATCAGTTTTGGTCAACGAACGACAACCTGTCCCACCGACAAACTGGTCCACATTCCAGAGTGGTACAGGTTGACGCTGCGCGTAGACGACAAACTGGTCCAAATCAGTTTTGGTCAACGAACGACAACCTGTCCCACCGACAAACTGGTCCACATTCCAGAGTGGACCAGGTTGTCGTTGGTATACTTTGTCGTTGGGATGGTTTGTCGGGGTCCCTATCTGGAGTACAGATAGACCTGCAGATGAATCCTCCCACCTTGGTAAGTCAGTATGGAGAGGGAAGGGCCTCCCTCCCCATACTATCCCACCAGGTGCATCATCCTCCATCAGCCTCTGTGAGTGAGAAAACAGTACACCCTAATGAAAAATAAGACGAAATTGTCACAACCACATTTATTAGAACTTCGAGAAACTAGTTTCGGTTGTTACACCACTATCAATCTCAATCAAACTGAAAAACTGAAGTACAGAGAAGCCTTATATATACTATACATGAAATGATACTATTGGCTAAGAGGGAAAGAGCCAATAGTATCATTTCATGTATAGTATATATAAGGCTTCTCTGTACTTCAGTTTTTCAGTTTGATTGAGATTGATAATGGTGTAACAACCGAAACTAGTTTCTCGAAGTTCTAATAAATGTGGTTGTGACAATTTCGTCTTATTTTTCATTATGGATACCTTCCACAATATCACCTTCGCCATTACTAAGAAAGTTACAGTACACCCTAATAAAATACACCCTGCTATTTACATCTATTACTTCTATGTACATTCCATCATTAAAAGTCACTCTCTATTACTATTTGCAGCTATTTACATCCATTCTCTTTACATGCTTCTATTATAAGTATATTAACATCTTCTATGTATATTATGTTATTTAACATTTGTCTCCATATTTATAACATGTAACACTAAATTACTGATTATATGTACCTCAAATAAAGTGTATATAAGGATTTATATACACTTTTATATACTCTTTACACAATAATTTATATACACTAAATAAAGACACCTACTTAATATATGTTGAAAGAAATCCTATATGCTACCATACTTAATAGGCTATACTTAAAGTCTATAATAAATAGTCTAAAAAGGAAATCCTATGCTACCTACTTAATGACTACACTTAAATTCTATACCAAATTGGCTATACTAATTATACTAAAAACCTATTCATACTACCTACTTGACCTACTTGACTTACCTACTAGGTCATACTGCCTGCTTGGTATACCAAGCTATTTGCTGCCTACCTAACTACTACATAGCTATTGAGCTAGCTATTCTATTGCTAGTTCTCTTTCTTCAACCAGCTTGTGGCCCACAATTTTTTGAATGGCATGAGAGGATTCATCCCATATGAGGTTGTTCTGGAGCATTGCAGCTATTATGTTCTCCTTATTGAAACTTGTCACATTCACTATATGCATCTCTCGAGCTTGAGCTCATCTGGTGCACTCAAAGACTGTGTACTCTGCTGTGTCTTCATCGCCACAGTAAGGGCAGTCAGGTAGAAGGTGTAGATAGGAGGAGAAACGTCCATGCCCCTATGAAATTGTGTGAGCTTATGATGTAGCTCACCTTGCTTTCGTAGACACCATGTCTTCACTGCTAGGATGAGGCTATGTGTCCAGCGGCCAGAATCTGAAGTGTCCCACAACTGTTGCCACTCCTGTCATAGCATCTCAGCAGCATCCTCTCTTGTCATGCCAGTGTGGATTCTTAGTTACTACGGTGCTTAGTTAAATCTAAGTGCCCATTGGTTTTCCTATAGTCAGCACTAAGTTTGAGGTGAACAAAACCTACCTGTCGTTTTACTAGTGTAGTCCACACTATTCTTTCTTTAAGTCAGCTATAAAATACAACCAACTGTCCTATAAAAGTTTAAAAAAAAGTTAATCTATGTAGGTCATGTAGGAAACACATAGTCTCAAAAATCTCTGGATGGACATTGAACATTTAAACGCATCTCAAAATCAACTATTGATTTTTCTAGCATTAGGCATTAGCATTATTTATTCTTCAAATATGAAAACTCCCACCTTCTCCCTGGTAACCGATATTATTGTTTCATTTATTGAGGACTTCCTGTTCATTTTTTGGGGCCTCTTTTACATGCTTTAGGGGGATTAGAACCGGGAAGCCCCCTCGTGGCTATGTCACTAAATGTATATGTATATAGTATCATAGCCGATTTCGACTGAAGGTGACTCTTCAGAACTCAACGTTACGATGTCCAAAGAGAGTACCACACAAATGAGAAGTGAGATAGTTTGCGATTGCTTTCCTCATTAGGCTTACATATTTATATCAGTATGCCAAGCCCACAGAAACAAAGTCTGAAGCTCTGTGCTTAGTAGTCCATTCTCACCACTACACAGGATCTGGCTGCATAGGTGAGTGTGGATACTAATCAGCACACCTCTGACCTGCCTGCCTACCTTCCTGCATCCAAGCCATCATTCGATTGAGATGTTTGAACAGCAACACAATTGATGTAGCTAAACAAAACTCAATTCACCTCAAGCCGCAATAAGGCAAATAACACTCCTAGCATCAACACAATAGAGTGAAAGGTATTTGCTACAGAACTACTGACATTCTAAAAGAACCACTACCTTTATGAAAGAACAACGCGAACCAATTAATTTAGTTAATGCCCCAAAGTTGAGAGCTAATTTTTTAATTATTATTAATTACTCCTCAAAGCTGCACTCCTCATACTAAGTTGCACTCCTCTAGGATACTTGCTGCGTTCAGGCATATATGTGACTGACCAATAATGTAGGTTAAAATAAATGGATATAAGCTTTTCTAGACCTGAATCTATAATCACTTGAAACGAGATTTTAGAGGGTTTGTTTTCTAAACTTTTCCCGGGAAGGACCCCCGGACCTCTACCCCCTTTCGAAACCCCCTATATTCGGCTATCCTAGATACGCCTGTGCTCCTGTCTCCGGCGTATTGTGAGTTTCCATAAGGGCCTACAGGTAGTTTTCAATAACTACATAAGATTTCTTTTCGATTTAAAATACGACGATAATGCCTCTCGGCGCTCATGAAATATACTAATCTATTAAAAATAGACTAAATGAGAGAATATGTCATATATATTGTCTGCTCTATACAATTTTAAAATCCAGTACGCCCAGATATCTAGCAGAATCGTTTTCTTTCATGAGTTTCATACATGGGAGAGCTACGAGAAGAGGTCCGAGGTGGCCATACTACTTTACAAATCCCAATTCATAGAACAACTATGTTTAATTCATACATGGTACCTACCATTTTATATTAATTATAAAAGGTGAAACATCCTTGAGATCTCGCTATGTTCTTCCAATGTCAAATGCTGATGTGTGACTGTAGTGGATTTTCCTGTTACAGTATTGATTAGAGCTCAATGTAATTTATTCCTATGTAAGCTGAATCGTTCAGCTACTATTTTACTTGAGTCTTCTTCAAATAGGATTTTCCTTTAGATTTAAATGAAATTGTCTTTAGGTTGATAAGGCGTGACTTTTTTCCTATTATGTATTTGGTAATGGTGATGTAATTATGTATTCTGTTTGATGAGTGAAATTCTGTAGTGGAAATAAATCAGTATGTATTCTGTGGACATGTGCTTGAAAAGAGCTTTCTAGTTCTACCCTTGTCCAAATAATAAATCGATTCATTTATTGACGTTATTTCCAATGACCTTGTGCTGGTTTTTTAATTAAATCATCTGTGCTCCTTGTCTCCAAAACCAACAACCAAATCATTAGTATTTACGCATGGTGCAACCAAGGGACGAACCTTACACTTAAATGTTTTTGGCCATGCTCACTGGAAAAATAATAATTACACTCAAAATTGTCACTTTGTAGAAAAACACTTCTTAATTTATTTCAATATGATGGGATTCCACATCACAATCTGGTTATTTTTTATTAGCACACTCAACCAATTTTGAAAATATGTTACTTGAATTCCTTTAGATTTAACAATAGTTCATTAATTTAAATTTGAGCACTACAAAACCACTGATACGTGTTGAATCAGAATCAATGTTGAAGATAAGGGTTAGTGAAGTGAAATAGTTTCATTTTATCAAGTGCCATCATGAGAGTTAATTAGGTCAAGACTCATACCTTCCGGGGGGGGGGGGGGGGTAGGTTAGTCGAATTTTGGATGGTGGAATGACGTTATAAATCCACCGTTATCATCCACCTCTAACCACAGAATCAGCTGTTCCATTTCAATACCCACTCACATAATACACACACTTATACATAGCCCAAGCTCACCACAGCGAAATAATATAATTATTAAACATTCCATTCTACTGAGCAAAGACTATCTTACCCATAAACCCAAATGGCTGTACTCTATGAAATCACACAGATCAGTTATGAGTAATAGCATACTGATCCTATCTATAGAAAATAGAATTGTGAAAAATAGAGAATAGAAATGCTCTCCGTATTACAAAATGAATATTGATGAACCATATTTTTTTCAGACAAAGGACCGAATCTTAACAGTATCGCACCTAACACCTGGGTTGTTCTACAAGCTGAGAGTAACTGCTGTCATGGCTGAAGGACTATTAGGTCGGCCATTAACTTCGTCTGATCTTCGCACTCTTTCTGGTCAGTTGACTTAGTTGACAGTTGTATTGGGAGAAATGGGGAATCCCATCTTCCGGCATCATGAACACACTCTTTACAACAATTTGATGGAAGTAATAGAAGTTATTACTGAAAATTCTAATAATTAACCGACACGCCCCCCACTTTGGCTGTCCAATTTAAAAAATGACAGTAGCCTAACTACTTTGAGTAAAAAGATGGAAACCCCTCAATAAATTGATAACTACTATTTTATGTGTACCGTCATTGTTTTATATTAAAAATAAAAAAATGCTGTACCAATAGGGGGTTTCTACTGGAAAATAATTGATTTCCAATAAATTCATAGAACAAAAAAAGAAACCATATCGTGTTTAAAATAAATAGAGATAGATTAGTTGACCAATAACGTTTGGAAGTTAGAAAGCTCAATCTCTAAGGGCGCCCAGCTGAGTTGTGCTGGGACAGCTTTTTAACCAAACCAATCATGAAAAATGAAGCAATCATGGTAAATGTTCGATCCTGAACGATGTAGGTTGAATAGCCTCAGGGCAGTATAGCATAGCCCCAGGCCGGAGTCACCCCCTCCACTTCAATGTTCTACACCTACCTATCCGTCCAACAGAAACCAACAAAATGCATGGTTTTGAATAAGTTTTTTTGGTACGCTCTACTAAAGGACGTCCTCTCATCCACAAACTACTCAACAAATAATATGCAAATGACTTTTATTCTACATGAACTGATGATTAATTTGATGTAGCTTTGTAGCTCATAATTATGATAAATGATACTTTTTTGGTCTTATACTTTTTAAACTCAGTATGAGTTTACCAAATTTCATCAAAATCTGAGATGGTGACCAAAAAGTGTGTTGATTATAAACATAGCTTTTAAGTTGTTAAGACGATTATTTCTGAAAGATATAAAAGCAAGTTCCTATCATATTACCATATCATATTGCCATATCATATTACCAGTTGGTAATATCTGTTAAAGAAATTAAAAATGTCTACACTATCATCAATATATGTGTTGTTCAATTAAAAAATTCCCTGTGAAAACAAATTAGACAAAATTAAAGAGTGGATAAATGATGACATCCTTGCAGAAAGGAATAGGATTAAAAATGCATATGATGAATTCAAATTATCTAGGAATATGATAAGTGAAGATAATCACAAAGCTCTAAAGAAAAGCTATACGAAAGAAGTGAAAAGAGCCAAATGTAAGAAAACAGCTGAAATTTCGAATAATAATGTGTACTTTAACACAGCAGTGTGGGATGTAATAAGCAAAAATAGGCAATTAGCTCAAGTAGATGCTTATACTAGTGTCCCCAGAATAATTAACGAAAATAACAAATATATTGATGATAGTGTAGACATTTTTAATTTCTTTAACAGATATTACCAACTGGTTGCTAAGAATCTTCAAAAATATCTTAATACAGTTATAAGTAATTCGAATATGTCGTGGAAAGCTGAGGCGATTCAGTATGAATTAAAATTCCATCCAGTATCCCAAGACGAGTTTTCAAATATCATTGATAGTTTAAATAATAAAAAAACTGTAGGAATGGATGGAGTATCCAGTAAAACTCTGAAAGAATACAAAGATTAGACCCTTTGATTCATATAATCAATCATTCATTAGAACAAGGTGTTTTTCCAGATAATTTGAAAGAGAAGAAGATCTTGCCAATCTTCAAAAGTTGTGATAGAGAAAAGGTGGAAAACTATAGGCCCATTAGTATTTTAAATGTAATAAGTAAAATTTTTGAAAGAGTAGAGAATAGAAACTGGAAGCATCCATCCTATTTTTTTTTTCAATAATCCCCTTTGAAGCTAGAGGCTGGAATCTAAAATGAAAAAAAAAAGGGGGGGAGTGAACAGATTTGATATTTTTAGTTAATGGATAATTTTTGCTTGTCATGATTCGAGATTAATAATAAGAGCTGCTAAAAATGCCCTTTATTTGGTAGAAGGAGTAATTTCTAGATAGCGTCAACAATTTTGGAATTTTCAAATATTGATTTTTGCAGATTTTATCATCAATGAAAGATTAAGATTGAGTCAAAAGTGCTCTTAGAAATATCATCGCTTTTTCAAAATATCATCCTCTTTTGAGAGAGGAGTGTTGGGCGAGTGAGGTCCACTGTTCACAGAACTACTAGTTTTTGAAAAAAGGTTCCAGTCAGGTTCGATTTTGATACTAGTGTCAAAGAAGTAACTATAGCCTTCATATTTGAGACCAACCTCACAATTTTATTTCAGTAGACAAATGATAATTTCCATCGAATGCGAAAAGAAATATGTCGATATTCGATATTCTTTCGACGACATTCGACATTGTGACTGAGATAGTTATTGCTTTCACTCAATAAAAATTCAGTTCCGCTCTCACAAGAATAATGCCTCGGGCACCAATACTGCAGGCCTGAGTGGCAGCAGCAGAGGTCTCCACTAAAATAGATAGAATCATGCCCTGTTTCATCAACCTCAACTTTCAGTCTACTGAAAAGGGGTTTTCTCATTATTGTTTTTGTACTCTCTTATTCAATTTTTCTGACCATTCCACATCCAACTCAAAACTCCACTCAACGCAGAGATTGTCTCATAGTTAGCCTACTTCTTCAGTAGAATAGTAAACTTTCGAAGGAATTTCAATTCTAGAAACTGTTTTATTGATAATTTAGTACACATGACAAAAAATATCATAAATGAATAAAAGCGTTATAGACAGCGTTAACGATAGCGTTATCGTTGTTATTTAAATTCTTCGAGTTTTGCTCTATTTCGAAGGTTCAGTGTAAACATAAATAAATGAAAATAGATGAGATAAAAATAAACGATTTGTATAATCAATCAAACATCATAGGGCAGCAACAAAATAGCCCTATTCAGGTATAACTTAATTCTTTTTTTAAATTAACTCTTTTGAAGCTATTCATTTGAAAAATTGAAAAATCTTGTTTAATGTCTCTAATATTCTTCGGCTCCACAATATTTCTTTACACAATTGTAATGATGCTTAACATGTCCAGCACGGTGTGAGTAAATAACCTGCCACGTTTCTCCATAATAAGATGTGCACTGGACATATTGTAGCTTAGTAAAATATAGTTTGTAACTAAGACAATGACGAGTCTACGCCATGATTTTAAAATAATTATCACAAGCTCCTAATATCAATATGATCGTGAATAAATAAAATCCACCAAATGCATTATTTTGTATTAGACGTCAGACAAGTAGTATTTTAGATCTCAATTCGCCGACTTTCTATTTGCCATAGTCTCGCCATCTAGTTCACCAAATAAAATATATTTTGTCTACACACCATACAATAGTCTATACGCTATTTCTTCAGGTACTTTGAGTGCAAGTCACTATATTGAAAAATAAGTCACATATTGAAAAATAAGTTGACTAAATGTAATTTTTCTCGTGTCGAATTGTTGAAGACAATTTTTAACAATAGTTTTTGAGTTTTCACAGAGTGTGTAAAAAAATACTTGTCCTTGAGCCGCCTGTGCAAGAGCTATTTATGGCGACTCTTGTCTTAAATTTCTGTTTCCTGCGATCTTTTCGTACTTTTTTATACGTTCGGACCAATCAGAAAGGTAATCTACAATTCATGGAAAATAATGCAAACCTTACTTGTAAATAGCTTGATTTCAAATTATCGGCGAGTTGATTGGCAACAAAAAATCATTTTTACACATTTGCTTACGGCAGTAGAGAGATTTCGAATTTCCTAAATCCTTCCTTCATAAGTAAAACTTGAAATTTCCTCTAGAGTGATCGACAGTATAGAAATTCAAAATTTATACATAAATACAACTAGGAGCTACAATGAATTCACTTGTATCAATTTTTCAGATGAAAAAATAAAACCTGTGGAGTATGCAGACTTAGTTGAACAAATCGTGCATGAACATGGTTTGAACGCTGTAATAAAATGGGATCCTTCTCCAGGTAAAACATTCTCTTATTCTACATTGGATTCATTGATTTTACTCATTTTTATTTCGTTGCACTATTTTAGAAATGCATTATTGAGATAAAATGTATTGAAATTCATCTGATGTTTGATTGAAGAGATTCACATTTGCTCTCGTAGCCCTCTACCGAAGGTGATTAGTGCTTTCCAAAATAATTTAAGTTACTCCAATTTCAACAAAAATCTTTACGTTTCAAAAGCCTAAAACAGTGGTTTTTGAGTATTAGTCTGTGTGTTGTGAATGTGAGTGTGTGTGATGTAAGTATGTATGTAGCCTGTGTATGCATCTATGCATGCATGTCTGTGAACACGATATCTCATTTCTCAATGAACGGAATCACTTGAAATTTCGAACTTGAGGTTTTCACACAAGAAGGACCCGACAAGGAACTTTTCGGTAACACGCAATTTAAAATGACGGTACTTTACTGACATTAAAAATCAATTTTTCACGTTTTTCTGAACAACGGCTCAAACGATTTTAATTAAACACGCCCTGAATTTATATTTATGACCTCTATATTAGCTGGCATGAATCCCACGAAGGAATTGGAGGGGCTCCACCGCATTATTAAGTAACTTTTTTATTTTCGAGTTAAGAATATGATTGCTTTGCGAAGAAAAGGTTCAAGGCAAAAATGGTAGAGCAACAAATCCTCTAATTTATGTTCAAGAAATGTTTTTCATAAACTGAAAATAAGCTCAAAATTCATTAAAAAAGTGATACTTTAAGATGCAAAATTCGAGTTTATGATTTTAATATAAGATACTTTTCTGAATTTCAACTGTTGATTCTACAAGATAGTATTAAATCCTACCGTAGGATCAGATATTTCAAATTTATGGGATACCTCTGTATACCGCAGTCTACTTTTTCATCAGAGTACTCTACAAAATCAATATTGAGTTATAAATTTAATATCAGAACGGGCTAGGAAAGTCATGAGAGTGTGCCAAGCCAGATTTCTTTCTAGTATAAATCAGTCTGAACATCAGCAGAACATCAGATAAACATTCTTAAGGAAGAAACGCAGAAAATTGGATTACAAGTTTCATTTGAGAAAACAGAGTACATGTCGAACATAAGAAACGCTCCAGAATTCCTGAATACCAAGTAAGGTAGAATAAAGAGGGTGAAAAAGTTCAAATATCTAGGAGAAGTAATTAAAGAAAATATCTCCGAGAAAGAGGCAATAAACCAGAGAATCATCAAAATAAGAATAGCATACAATCTGGTCAAAAATATCTACAATAAAAAGTGTATTTTAAAGAACGCAAAACTAAGACACTACTTCTCAGTTGTACTACCTGAATCTCTATACGCTTCAGAATGTCTGACACTACAAACGCGACCAACAGCGATTAGAAGTAAAAGAAAGGAAACTCCTAAGAAAAGTCATTCATACCTGTAGCCTGTAGTAACAAATAAATTTTCAGCCATATAGAAAAAATCACGGACGTAATAAAAAAAGAAGACTAACTTTCTACGGCCATCTACACAGAATGAATCCAAACAGGCAAACGAACAAAACTTTTAAAATGATTGACAAACGAAAAACAAAATTCGGATGGAAATTCGAAGTCAAGAGGAATATGGAGAAATTGAATGTGACAGAGCAGGATATCAGTCAGAGAATGGAGTTGAGGAATAAATTACAGGTTGGTGTTCCAGAAGAACAGAAGCGAGAAACATGGTCTAGAGAGAGAAGATTGGCTCAAAGCGAGAGAATGAAGGAAAGATGGAGAAGAAGGAGAGAGGCCAATGATGAATGACAAATTGAGAATGACGAATGCTATATCTAGTGAACTATTGTGATCCGTAGTAGGACCTATACAAAAAAAAAATCAGTTTGATTTCAACAGCCTTTTAAATGTTAACTTTGACAAAGTTTGAATTCGGTGGCGCCCGAGGTAATTGGGAAAAACTCTCCTACAGCTACAGAACATGCTTCTTGACAGCTTGTGTTTAAACACAATAATTCTGTTATTTCTCTTCAATGCATGGGTAGATAAATGAATAAATCAACAATATAGAAGGGGTTATCTCGGATATCGGTCAATGAAAAAAGTTATTGTGTCACCAACGTTTAGTAATTTTTCATAACTTCATCAGGGTCTGTTGAATAAAGACAATACATTTATTTAAGACAACAGAGATCACTTAAATTTATGTATTGTCCTTATTCAACAGGCCCTGGTGAAATAATATAAAATTAGGAAACGTTGGCGGCAAAATAGCTTTTTTCATTTACCGATACCCGAGAACACACCGGCTATATTTTTGATCAGCGGTCGAGACACTGATCCATACTACTTAATCAACGATGCAATAATGCTATAGTAGCAAATCCAAAACATGTGCACTACTTATACGAATAATACTTTCACTAGTGTATTTAATTTAATAACTTTAATTTTATGAGGAATTGCTCATCATTGGCGGGCCGCTTAGCGCAGTTGGTTGGGGCGTCGCAGCCTCAGCTTTCTGTCGTTTAATCGGTCGTGGGTTTGAATCCCGCTCCACCGTCAGGTATTTATGTGTAATCATTCATCTCATTACCCACGCACAAGTCTCGGTCTCATGTGGGCATCACTCATACCCACATGAGTCTGATGACTTGTGCGCGGGTAATGAGGTGAACGGATAAATGATAAGAAACATCCCCGGCTGAATGAGATTCGAACTCAAGGCTGCGGGAAACGAAGCGAGCCAGAGTCTTATCTAATGACAGACAAGCGCTCCAACCAACTACAGTAGATCAACAAGCATTTACGAATTTACTAAATTTCTAATTTCTTTACCGTAGTCTAGAAATTACTTAGTACCGAGGACTTGATTCAATGTAGTTCAATTTAATTCTTGAGAAGCAGTAAAAAGACAATAAATTCACTTTATAAAATTTTAAATGATGTATTAATTCATGAACTAGAATTCCAAAAATTTGACTGAATTGCTCCTTTTACAAACAAAATCTATTATATTGTTAGTGACAGCAACACAGATTGGAATGGGAGACAAAATTCTAGTCTTCTACACTGTTACAATATTATCAAATATTTGCTGTAATTATCAAGCATCTATGTCAATCAAGTCAAATAAATAAAAGTATATTATAAAAAATCAATAACTATATTAATATCAAGTAGAAGCCTGTAATTATATAGAATTTAAAGCATGAAAAAGTCGCACAATCATGAAGCTTGGCATTAATTTGATTGCTTTCTTCCTTATAAATGATATTACTTCTTTTCAGACAAACCTTGTTACTATGAAGTTGTCAAATGGGTTCCTGATTCTCAAGAAAGCTCGATTGTTGAAGTGAAAGACGTCAGATTAAATGTAAGTATTAGCCTACATTGTCTGAAATATTAATATTTTTTAATACAGTAGTATAATGTTGTAAATGCTAGTTTTATTTCAGAATGTATTTTTTCTATTTAATTTCATTTCATGAGATAGATCCATAGAACTATAAACTTTATTTTTTAAACTAATAAAGTTTATAGTTCTATGGATAGATCTCGGTAGTCGACTATAGTAATTTTATAAGAGTCGGAACTATTCCTGCTTTTATAAGTCACGGACTACACAAACGTGAGCGAATGAGGTAATTTGCAATTAGGCTACTTTCTTCGCTGAACTGTTGGTACAGTACTGTGTTCCAAGTCCACTGAATCAGTACTGAAGCTCTATCAGTGAAGCCTGCTCTATCAGTGAACAGGTGAGTGTAAGAAAACATGATTGCATCAAAGGCAGGGCCGTTATTTAGGGATGCTGTATAGAGGCGGGTGGTCTACAGGCAGAGTACGTTTTCAACTGGAAAATTTGGGTGGTGGTTCACAAAAATGGGGTTTTAACCTAACCTTCTTCCCATCCCTTCTCCAGTAAACTGCCGATTTTGGCGGTCATGACCCCTTGATTTCTATCAACCAATATCTGTCAATAAATGTCGTCTTTCTTGCTAGACAAAGAAAGAAGATACACGCAAGGTCATTGGCACACAATAGGTTTTCATCCAGGAAAATCGCTAATAACATTTACTCAAATAGATTTTTCAATAGAAGTCAATTTTTATTGATTTTGATAGACCTTTTTGGCGTAACTTTCCACTGTGAAGTAATGTATAAGGTAAAGCACAATCGTTACGGTATATTGACTTATTTGTTCCATTTTTTCACAGATGGACTCTGCAATTTATATGACGTTATCAGATTTAGAATTCGATACAAATTATTCAATCGCAATAACGGCTGAAGCTATTAACTGGACAAGAGAAAGTGACAAGTATTGGTTCACATTCCGCACTCCAACTTGTCTGCAAGCACATAATTGGAGTTTAAAAATTTGCGGTAAGTACAAAGTACAAGAATAATACAACTTTTCAAAGAATTTTCATTTGATGTGAATTTCCCAGTTTTGGAATTTGAATTATAACATTTTAATTAGGTAGTATTTATGTAAAGGAATATTAATTGAAATAATTATTAAATTAATATTAGGCTAAATTTCTTCAATGAGTTTTGAATTATCAATAGACTTCATCTATCAGACATCTTTACAAATATTACTGCAAGTGCAAAAGGACTTCTCAACAAGAGACATGTTGCGTTTACAGAGTTCAATTTTAATAAAATTGAAAATATTAGAAGCGCCACAGGGTTGGAATGAGGGCGCGAGCTGCGACATTGGCCTGAAATTCAGGGTGGAATTGAAATTTTTGAACTTGCCATAAACTAAAAAAGATAGTGAAAATATGATATCGAAGAAATCTTGGGAAACTGAGATGCTCTCTATTAATGATTTGTAAAGTAGGCTATTTCCTATTCAAGAAGCTTTAAAGTCATGATAATAATCAATATTAGACCCTGGTAATGATTTTTTAAATTATTTGTAGAAGTCATAGTAATAATTAAACTCAGTAATGAATTTTTTTATTGCAAATGATGCCCACATGAGTCTGGTGATCTACGCGTGAGTAATGAGTTGAATGGGTGAATGATGAGAATCATCCATGGCTGAATGAGGTTCGAACTACCAAGGCTGCAAGAAACTATGCCAGCCAGAGCCCTGTCTTATCTCAGACAAGCGCTCCAAACAACTGCGCTACCAGAGAGTTGTAGAAATATTCTTCATTACACAAAATTTGAAGTCGTAATAATAATAATAATAATAATAATAAGGCCTTATTTTTTATTCTGTTAGAGATTTTAAAATCCATAATATAATATTTTGCAACCAAACAAAACGTTTCAAATTTTATCGTAGAGAAATGGATTTTAGAATGTGGGTTTGGTAAAAATGTGTTTACGATGGTGGGGGGGGGGGGGGGGGGATGCGCAGTCACTTTTGGGTTGGAGATGGGCCCGAACAATAAATTTATAGAACTCTACTGAAGATGTTTCTGTTTAGTATTGTAGTGAAAATGGAGAGAGAGAGAGAAGGAACAGTGGTTCTCGGTGTTATCAGCTATGTAAATGTTTACTTCTAAGCAATTAATTACTCTTCTTTTGACACTTTTATGGTGTTTACTTGGAGCTTTGCAGAATGTTCTAGTTGTTTGATAAGAAATTAATGAAATCGAATATTGTGGAAGGTGCGAGGGTCCTTGATTGTTTATTTCAGAATTCGGTAGAAGTTGGTAGAAAAATGTAGAGATATCTCAATTACGAAAAAGTATATAAATAAGAGAGAGGCTTTTGTAAGTTGGTTCAGTAGTTCAGTTTTTGTTCTACGTTGATAAGTGGCAGTAGTGTTAGTTCCTGTTAATACAGTCAGTGTAATCCTGTTGGCGCTATTACAAACCATGTAATGAACTTTCGTTGTCTGTAGTGATAATTCTCTTGACAGTTCTATAGTGATAATTCTTTTACCTATTACTGTATTACGAACTTGTGCTATGTGAGTTAATTGTTCTTCCTCGACGATTCTTTTTGAATATTATTGGACAGTTTATTGTACAGTTATTATTTAATATTAGTTCGGCCTTTTAACTTTTAGTGATTGATTTTTGTACAGTAATATTGAAAACTCTTCATCAGTTGAACAATATCGATTTATCTGTTGATTAGTAACCGATTTGATTATTTTTATAATGACCGATTTCATTATTTTGTGCAAGAAATTACTGAACAGTGTGAGTTGTGGATTATTTGTGTTCATAAAGTGCGAGTGATAAATTTAAGTGTAGCCAGCGTTATTTTAGACATAGAACCCGTAACAGTATATTTCATACTGACAGTTGAGTAACATCGATACTTCAAAATAGAAGAAGATGAAAACTGCATTTCCATTATTCTTTAGCCAATGCTCTCAATTGTCGAACTTGTCAGAGTTTTTCCTTCCCTCAGCTTCAAAATAAAAGTTTTCACAACATTCCTCGTTGTTTACATAAAAAAATAGCAACAACCTAGAATTGATAAAATGAGAGCATACAGCTCCATTGAAATTCTCTTCGTGTTGCGGCTGATGGATGTGCCGTCTGCCGTGAATACACAGGATACTGTGAATAAATTTGAATATTATAATAACAGATAGCATGAGCCTTGTAATAACTAATAACAAATGAGAGATTAAGAAAATCATGGTTCCTACAATACGAGAAAAGTTAAAGCAACAGTGGAAATACGTGAAGAGAAGTTCTAAACTTTATTCACAGCATTAAAATACGCCTTTTACACCAAAGGAAATAACGTAATAAAAACATCTAAAGGGAATGAAATTGGTAAGAGCTTATTCATATTATTCAACTTTGTAAATTTTGTGATAAATCACGAAAGCGAGTGTTATCTTCTGGAAAGAACAAAATAGAAACTGATCGTTAAATACAAATATTTGAAAACAGAAATTTTGATTAGAGGAATAGTCTAATGAGTGGATTCGAAAAAGTTCTAAAGGAGATTGGTGATTGATCGATTGATTTTTAGGCTTCCGTAATGAAGTAGAAAGTCTCTTTAGCTTTTAGCGAATAGCTTTCCAGACGGGATTTTCAGGACAGACTTTCAGGACTTTTCAGGATTTTAAGGGAAGTGATAGCCGAGTGCCGTAGCAGGTACAATGTATCTGTTGTATCTGTTCAATCAGAGATAAGCTTCGAAACTCCTAGGCGCTCCTTTTAAGGGTGACCAATTAGATTGACCAGCAAAACAAAACTGTTCTCTGCTGTAAAATCCCTTCCCGGTGGTTCGGAACCCACCTAATACTGTAGGTTCAACTCATCAATCACCATCATCCAATTCATTACACACGCAGAGGTCTCAGACCTATGTGGGCTTCATCCTCCGAAAAAAAAAGACTCAGGCTCAGGTGATCTAATGAAAGAGAGAAGAGAATTTAAAGGGTTGAAAAGTTTTTAAGATGAAACAAGCCACTTTAATAAATCTACAGTTGTTCGTTGTACAGTTAATTGTAAAGCTTAAAGCTAAATTGTAAAGCTTATTTAACTTACAGACACAAAAACACGAAAACCAACATAAAACCAACCAACATTCCTCTACAAATACTTACCAAATTTGATCCCTTTTGGTAGTAGCTCTACTAATTCAGTCTTTCAATGCACAAATAATGTTAGGTTTCAATAATATTATAAACTTTGCTCGTAGTATAAATATTTACTAGCGTTGTTGGAGGCTCTTCATTGCTACACAATTCCCTGCACTCGTTGTTATTAAATGATCTGCATTTAATGTTTTCATGTTTTCTTTCAATTTAACCATCCCTCAAATAATATCAGCTTGTACTATCATACTATCAAACAATATCAGCTTGTGAGTATTATGAACTCATAATCAGTAGCGTTGCCAGGATTTTGAATTGGTGAGGGGGGTAGACCAGAGATTTTGGAGCCCTTCTGGGGGTCTTATGGAATATGGTAGAGTCTGGAAGTGCTCCCCCAGAAGCTTTTTTTATAAATAATACATTTAAAATCGTATTCTGGGAGATTCTAGAATCATGTCTAGAAAATCTTAAATTCATCAATTTTAATCCACATTATGGGACAATTGGATTTTCGATGTACAAAACGTGATTTAAGGCTCAAAAAAAGAAATTTTGTAGGAGTATTCATTCAAATAAAGTTTAAAAATTGGGTAAACTAAAAGCTTCAATAGCTTTTACAGACCGCTTGATTATAAGAACTTAAAACCATTTTTTAAATATTGTTCATTAACTATTTGTAAACAAATTTGAATGTGCAATGTGATGGTCACTGCTCTATTGTCACTGAACAATATTGTTACATAATAATATTACAACCTGCCCACTCCGCTATTGCCTCTCATACATGTCTCACTAGTGTCACGTTGTGTCTAGTGAAAGAGGTAGAAATTTTTTATTAATGAATAAGTTTAAGTTTTAAGTTTTCCTTTCAAAAAGTATTAAAAAGGAAATTTTAATACTTTCGAGGAGGCGAACTGACTCACACCTCATACAGTCGTTGCTGTTTATTAGCTGCATCAATATTTCAAATATCTTCAAATCTTACTTGTTTGTCAATAATGAAGTACGTACAATAAATTCTAGATTTTCGCTTCAATTGTGTTAAATCATTTCACCAACGGGAGGGAATCAGGCTATGAATTTTATAAACCTGTTCACGTCTATAAATCAGGCTATGATTTTTACCTGGCTGAGGTACTGGGAGGGAATCGAGCATAGACCCTTGATACTTGTTATAGAAGGTCCTGGACAGACATGGGCGAACTTTTCAAGGAGAGGGCCAGATGAAATGATAACTTATGTGGGTGGGCCGAAAAAATTATGAATACTCATTTTTATGAGATAATCTTGTTTTTTTTACATTTCACTCATCAATTTAAAATTTTAGCCTGAATGATGATTATCCTCAATAATTAAAAATATGGTAGAAAGACTTTTGTTAAACTCACAGAGACAATACAACTGAGATCAGCTTTTCAGGCACTCTAATTCTTAAACTCTTTCTCATCAAAGTTGAGTACTCCACCGGAAAATTCGTGAATAATTGCCACTTGAGAATGAGATTGCCACGTGAGTTTTCAAGACAGTTAAAGACACATTCACTCATTTTTACGCTTATTAGAATTTTAAATCTTACCCAAATTGAATGAAATTAATATTATCTTGAATGTCTTACTAATAATAATCATTACATTTCTTTCAATGAATGACTTTTTATATTTAGTTCCACTTTAATGTTCAGTTGAAAAAAAAAGATAATAAGTTTGTTTTCAATGTTTTGGCACTTTCACTGACGTCTGGTATTTTTCACTAAGAACTTAATTACTTCCTTTTTGTTCAGGATTAAAATAATTCCACAATTATTACATTAAGAGACAACATTCAAGTTGCGCATTATTTCAATAAATTATAATATTAATAATGTTCAATGTGTGGACCTATTTGTATTGAATAATCAATAATTAAACTAGTTTCTTTTTTGGTAAATGTTGACCAAATTCAAGTATTTATTTGTTTCAACATAGACAGGAAACTTCTTGTAACAATAAACAATTATTATTAATGAACAAAACTGCTCCTGCATTGGACATTTGACTATATTTGGCCTTCATCGAAATTTGAGTCATTCTCCCTGTTTAATTTTCGTAGCCCAACTCATTTTAACTCATTTTAAACACTTGGTGCAAACTCAGATGAGATAATATTGTACTTGGAAGAGAAAAAATCAATGAATAAGTAACCGTTATTCTAATTCAGCAATACAAAAAATACATTTTAAATTATATTTTTTCACATGTGTGATTTAGCGCTAAGGCTACTCTTAAAAGCATGTCGCGGGCCAAATTAAACTAGCTCGCGGGCCGCACTATAGGATGAAGTTAGTCAATTTTAAGCATTCACTGACTATGAGAGAGTATTATATTTTTCTTTCGCTAGACGACGAAAGAGCTAGTTTAAGTCCAAAATAATTGAATAAAAGTGCTTGATAAGGGTATGGGTCACCGAGGGTCATCTCTCAAGATTAAAGTCTTCAAAATTTTCAATTTATAACAGTCTCAATCGTCGATCGCCACGTCTAATTTTATAATTGACTACTCAATTTTCTCAAACTCTCTAATATTTTCTTTTTTTACTGTAACTTGATTGAAGTTGGTAATTGTGAGATTTAATCAGAAAAACTAAAATCAAACTGATCCTGTACTTACATTAAGACATTATTTATGAACAGCAGCGTAGCCAAGATTACCGGAGATTTTGGTGGCCTTGGGTCGACTTTGCGGGGTATTCAATACCCCCAGAGCAAGAGGGGAGGGGTCTAAAGGTTTTTTCCCGGAAAATTTTAGGAATTTAGTATGTTAAAAACGTAATTTAAGGCTGAAAAACAGAAATTGTGTACAAGTATTTGTTAAAATGAAGTACATAATTGAGTAAAATAGAAGCATAAATTCAATAAATCATCGCTCTTATGTATCGTTTGCTTATGAACGTAAAACAACTTTTCGTGTATTGTTAGTTCATTAATTAGTTGTTGCAAATGAATGTTTGTGTATAGAATAAAAGTACTCATGAGTGCTCATCTCCTACCCAAGAGTGAATACTAATACTGAAACACGAATGACTAGTACGTACTGTACTATGCAATCCCCCAAAATCCAAAATAAATTATTGTAAAACTTCCATTCTGAAATCCACTTTTCTAGAATGAAATTTAAGACTTTTAGTGTCAGTTAATAGTGGTTTCAAATTAATATTACAATGTTTGTTCAATTATTAGTATTTTTTGTTACGTAATAACATATATATTTACAAGCTACAACCACCTGTCCTTTAAAAGTTACAAAACAAAGTCAATTCTAAGTGGCTTTTCAAAGAAAACCCATAGATAAATATCTCATGATAGATGAACATTGAGCAAAGCCAGGGCAGGAATGTACATTATTACCTTTCATTTCATACAAAAAGGCGAGGAGATTATTGCTTGGTGTCACAATAGTAGCTTATTCAAACAAAAACCTAGTTATATTGGTAGGAAACTCTACAAGCTACCGCAGTTTTTAAAGAGTCTTGAAAATATAGAAATATTTAAAAAACAATTGAAAAAATATTCAGTTGATAAAGCTTTTTATAGTGTACAAGAGTTCTTTTCACATCAAAATTAAGCCTCACCTCAACTAATTGATATAGTAATCATGGTATTTAGTGTATAATTAATTGTTGATCTGACTTGTCTTATACTCCTTAACTGGAGTCTCCAAGACGTAATCTACAAGAAAAATACCAGATTAACAATAAAATATGATTGATGGTAATCATTTAACAATTGGTTTTTTCTAGAATTATCTTTCTATCTTCACGTATGAAGAGTTTTTTAACCCCCTGTAATAGATATTATCGTTCTATTTATTGAGGCTCGTTTTGGGGCCTCTTTTGCAGGCTCAGGTAAAGCCCATGTTATACGAGCAGCTTTGACGCGACAGATTTTACGGCGCGTACACGCCAAGCCTACCAGGCAATAGACTTCCCTGTGTGCAAGTTATACGAGCGTTATATCTGTCGCGTCGGACCCTGTAAAGTCAGCGTCAGCGTCGACAACGCGTCCAGACCGGTAAAACGGCAGCAAAAACGCCGTTGATATTATACGGGCAGCTTTGACGCGGTAGATCTGTCACAACTCTTATTATTTTAAATGTATGGGACTTTCAGAAGCTAATTATAGAAAACTGTCTAAAGCTAGTTTGGCCAAGTGGAAGTGTTTGAAGTGTAAAGAAAATAAACTGCCATCAATTAATCAAACAAGCAAGATGGATTTAACTTAGGAATGCAAGGGGGAAATATTGAGTGAAATAAAATCTATTATCTCCACAGAACTACTTGGATTTTGAGAAGAGTTGAAGAAGACAAACGAAAATGTGTCCAGCTTACGTCAAGCGGTAGAATTGTTTTCAGCCAAGATGGATGACTACAAGTTGATAATTGATAATTTCAAAACGGAGCAAAATGATATAAGAAGAGAAAATGAAAAACTGGCTAGGAGGGTCTATATCCATGGTATACCTCAAACGCCTAATGAAAATGTGTATGCTATCATTGAAGACTTATCAAAAACTCTAAAACTGAAGAATGAAGTTTCTAAAATTGATATAGCTCATAGAATTCCAACTAAGAATAAGAAAACTATTCCACCAATACTAATAAGGTTTAATAACAGAAGCATGAAGAATACCTGGTTTTCCCAATTCAGGAAGATACAGAGAGATTTGAGAAAAATGGAACCACCAGGACAGCTGAGAACCACCGCAATCAATAGGAATCTACCAGACGGGCCAATATTTATCAATGAAAATTTGTCAATGTACTACCGAGGTCTTTTGATGGAAACTAGACTCTTTGCAAAGGAAAACGGCTACAAGTTTACATGGGTCATAAATAGAAAAATATACATACGGAAGCAAGAAGACTCCAGGCCTATCCGACTGGCAAGTCACGCTGATCTGGACAATCTCAAGAGTGTTGATAAGTCAATTTCTTCGGTCAAGAACACTAATGGAGAATATTAATATTCTCTTTGTTTGATAAATTTTTCTTATCAGGACTAGTTAACTCTTATGATAGCAATCGAGGAAATA
Source organism: Conomelus anceps (assembly GCA_948455865.1). Taxonomy (NCBI): domain Eukaryota; kingdom Metazoa; phylum Arthropoda; class Insecta; order Hemiptera; family Delphacidae; genus Conomelus; species Conomelus anceps. The sequence goes on from OX418216.1 coordinate 34,995,659, forward strand.
TATACTTTGCTTAATAAGGAGGTTAAAGTAACCAATGAAATTGACAACTACTGTGAATACTTACCATCACCTGGAAATAAATTGAACTTCATTAACATTTTTCACATGAACATTAGAAGTATTGGAAAAAACTTCGATGAACTGATTGTTTTTTGAGTGATATGCTATTTGATTTCGATATAATTGTCTTGACTGAGACCTGGATTTGTGAAGACCTTCCATTTGAATATAAAATCAAAGGTTACAGAACAATAAATAAATGTTCCCATATGAATAAATGTGATGGTATTTGTATATTTGTTAAGGAAGATATCAAGTTCGAAAATTATCCGATGGACATAAAAGAAACTAACTCGTTAAGTTTAGTTGTAGAGATAGGAAATATCAAGCTGCTAATAATCTCAGTTTATCGCTCACCTAGCGGTAATCTCGCTGCATTTTTAGATAGCCTCGATAATAATCTTCAGCTGCTACAAGATAAAAACAACTCTGTTTTTGTAGGCGATATCAACATTGACTTGAATGCTAATAACAAGGCGACAAATGAATATATACACATTCTAAATAAATATGGATTTGAATCCTTCATTAATTCTTTCACTAGAGTAACAGAAACTACACAAACATGTATTAACCATATGTTTCTCAGGACCAATAATAACGCAAATGACCGATCAATCGGTAGTATCTTCAAAACATCAATTACAGACCATTATTCTACTACTTTACACATCCACCAAACAGATAACAAACATACCGGACATTTAAAAAGAATTTTTCCTATAGTTGACTATGTCGTACTGCCTAAAAACCTTGAAGAGGAGGACTGGGATTTCTTGTATTCAAATGAGAGCTCGGATGTTGACAGATTGACGGAACTATTTGTGAAGAGGCTTCAATTGCTAATAGATAAGGCAACCATGATAAAAACAATATCCCATAAAAAACGAGTATTAAAGCCTTGGATTACGTCCGGTCTTGTTAACTCAATTAATGTAAGAGATAAAATGAAATTACAAATGATAAAAGAACCTTATAACACCGTACTGAGAAGCAGGTTCAGGGAGTACAGAAACAGATTGAATGAACTAATAAGCCATACTAAAACAGATTATTATAGAAAAAACTGGAAGAACATAAGAATAATAGTAATAAGTTGTGGAAGGTCGTGAAAGAAATCATAGGCAATAATCCCAATAAAGGAGATGAAGTTAAAATTGATCCCAACAAACTAAACAGTTTTTTCTCTAACGTTGGTAGGGAATATGCAAGGAAAATTACAGCTGCGCCTGTGAATTGTGGCGAAATATAAAATGATCCCTTACCGGTAATAAATCAGTCATTCTTCCTCAGACCGGTTACAGCTGATGAAATCAGGAATATTATTGGAAAATGAAAAAATTCAGCAAGCCTCGGACTAGATAGAATCAATAATATTACTATAAAAAATATATCCCCTTGGGTTGAAAACCCCTTATGCTACATTATAAACAAATGCTTTGAGGCTGGCAAGTTTCCCATCTGTCTTAAGGTAGCCAGAATTAAACCAATATTCAAGTCTGGTGACCGCGATCAGCCTGGAAACTATAGACCCATAAGTTTGACCAGCAATCTGGCCAAAATAATTGAAAAAGCAATTAAGATAAATTAATGAATTTTATAAATAAACATAATATAATTGATAAATGCCAATATGGATTCCAAAACAACAAAAATACTGAGGATGGATTAGCCAATTTTACCAATGAAATATCCAACAGCATGTCTTCAAGTAATAATAAATGTCTGGCCATATTTATTGACCTTGCTAAAGCATTTGATACCATACCCCACAATAAATTACTTGCCAAATTAGAGAGGTACGGGATCAGAGGGCTCCCCCTTGAATTATTTAAAAATTATTTGAATGATCGATCACAATTGATTGATGATAACAACTGTTATAAATCAAATATACTAAAATTAAATGACTTCGGATTACCACAGGGTGCCGTGCTATCCCCTATTTTATTCTTAATTTATATCAACGACATCTTCAAACTGAAAATTAAAGATTCTAAATTAATTTCTTTTGCTGACGACACAGCCTTAATAATCAAAGATCATTCATGGATAGAGACGTTTTCGAAAGCTGAAAAAGTTAAATCCATTGTTAAACAATGGCTTGATCGTAATACATTGAGCATGAATACCACAAAAACGAAATACATTACTGTCTCTCCTAATTCAGTTGGACAACCACCTGAGGTATTGAAAATTAAGATACATACAAATTGTGAATTTGATAAATGGGAGGAATCTGCATGCCCACAAATTAAAAAGGAGAAATCGGTTAAGTATCTGGGTATTGTGGTCGACTGTAACCTTAGGTGGGAGCCTCATATAGAATTTATTTGTAAACGACTTAGGTTTATATCTTATATGTTCTATAAGGTACGAAAAATATTGAATATGAGCGAGCTAAGGGTCCTATACTTTGCTTATGTTCAATCTGTACTACAATATGGTCTAGTGGTATGGGGAGGATCTTACGATATTTTCATGGAGAGGATTTTTGTTATGCAAAAAATGATTATAAAGACAATCCTGAATAAACCAAGAACTTTTTCTAGTAGGGACTCTTTTGACCTATTCAGGGTGATGACAATACGCCAGCTATATATAAAGAAACTTATCTGCTATATATGGGTGAATAGGGATGAGTTTTCAATGAGAAATATATATACTTTGTATAACTTTAGATCGAATGTTCATAACATATATAACATAAACAACACTAATTTATCAATAGTACGGGGGCAGCTGACTTATCTCAGCACAAAGCTAATAAACTTGATCTCCAGTAGTTTGGATGATTTTTTCGCTGAGAATAGACTAAGGATGTGGAATAGGATAAATGAATGGATAATTGGAAATTTCTTCTTTAACCTCAATAGTATATTATAATTTTGTTCTCTTTCTCTTTTTTTATTTTTATTTGCAGAATCAATTGCAGGATAACAGGAACTAATTAGTTCTGAACTGATACTCTCACCCAGCGGACAGGAATTTCCTTTGCTGGGTGGTGCAAAGTTTTACTTTACTTTTGTTTTAAATTGTGTGCGTAAGAAGATACTTGTATACGATCTCTTTGTTTGATCACAGCATACAGATGTATTTTTTTTGTATTATATACAGTGGCGGCGATAAGAACCTGCGGCCCCCCCCCCCCCCGCAAGTTTGTTCATCGGGCCCCCCTCCCCCTATAATATCTTTAAAACTATTATTACAGGTATTTCGGGTGGATCCTAGGCAAAGACCTTTCTGCAAATATTCCGCTTCTGACTCACAACTAAGTTTTAAGTGATGTAGACATCACTTAATAGCATTTTGTATTTCATCTATTCTAGTATATACTTTTTGGATTATCTCGTGTCCTTTGTTTATCCAATGCCAATGCTTTAAACTGAGAATGTTGTAGTTTTGTTCATTGTATGGTACCTAATCGTAAATAAGTTATTTAGGTAATTGAACAACTATTTACACAATCACTTAATATTAAAAAAAATTATGGTTGAATAATTGAAATACTGTCAGTGGAGACAGTTTATCATAGTTTTACAGCCACATACTCACTGAGTTATTGAAGATGGCTTAATCTACGTTTTTTCAAAAGAAGAACTCTTCCACAATGTTATCTACATTAATTTCTCGCGTTTCCTGTTGTTCAATACTGAGGATCACCAAATCACTAAGTCTTGATTGGCTCTAGTACTTCTCAAATAATTTTTGATAAGCTTTAATTTTGAAAAGCTTCTTTCTGCCGTTGCAGTCGTCACTGGTAGGGTGAGGTACAATTGCACCGTTGTGGCAAGGTTTGGAAAGCTACTTAAGAGCAAATTATTTTCTTCAATCAGCAGTTTTGCTATATCTCTGACAGTTTTTTTTGCGGCAATCTCATCTGATAACAATGACTTGAATGAGAGTATTTCTCCCGTTAGCTGGTCATTGATGTCATCATGATACTCATTTATGAGGACAATTGCTTTTTTTGTAATATCTTTCTCAGGAAGTTTTGTCAAGTTTTCCGGCATCAAAAAAGAAAAGTTTTCGACTAATGTTGAAGTTTGTCGAAGTTTGAAGTTTGTAAACTTGAGAACCTGTTTTGTATCTGATTAATTACAATATCCAATGAGGCATTAAATATTTTCATTTCGAACGATTTTACAGGGTTGTCAATTCTAGATAAAGCTGTCGCTCGCACTCGCACAAGAGTTGGAGCTGTGGGGGAGTGGTAACTACAGTGATACAATGTGCGAAGGTTCTTTTGTCTGTGGTCGGATTATAGCTGAATTACTTATCTGCCAACGATAAACAATACACATACTTCGTATCATAACAGTAAATAATAAATACTGCTATCTAAAAAATAATGGTTATTGCAGTTTTGGATACACATGCCTGCAGACATTTAGCTTATTTTAGTAATTTTTTGACAATACTTACATAAATATTGTTAATAACAATATTTTGTTATGATAGGGGGCCACTGAGGGCCCGGGTCCCAGTAAAATTTCCCCAAAAAAAACCTGGTCAAGGCTTGCGGGCCCCCCCAGCTCACGGGCCCCCCGCACCGCGGGCCCTGCGGGCCCGCTATCGCCGCCAATGATTATATATCAATGCAATATATCTTGTTCTTATTGTGAATTTTTGTGGCAATAAATTGATCTGATTGATTGAGATCTGCTACCTCAGCAAAACCACCAGTGTTGCCACCTCTAGTATAATAATTTATTTATTTAAAGTTTGCAGTAATTATGGTGACAACACTGCCAACTCATTCCTCTGGCGTACTCACGTGAGTTCGCAGGTTCACGTTGACAGCATAATTTTATTGTTGTGACCTTCGGGCACCCTTGGTACTGGTCGCGGCGTCTTTTCTGCTCGTATAACAGCTCCGTTTTTTATGATCAGCGTCAGCCTTTTATCTGTCGCGTCAAAGCTGCTCGTATAACATGGGCCTTACAAGCTGTGACCCGGAAAACCATCCGTGACTACGCCTTTTTACCTTGAGGCTTCCGTTACTCAAGGAAGACTTGAAAAAACTATCGAGTGAATGCTTTTCAAGTCAAGGAAGCCTCTAGGTATGTTCACTCAAGGACTTTTCAAGTGAATTCTTTTCAAGTCTAACCTGAGCTAAGGAAGCGGAAGCCTCATAACGGGAGCCTAACATATCTAACAGTCTACGGGAAGTTTTATATATATATATATATATATATATATGATAGATAGATAGATATATAGATTTTATTATAATCTCCTTATACTTCATTCATGCGTATAAACAGAAACTATTTTTTCATTTCAGCGCCACAAAAGCCAGAAGGACTCACCGCCATAGCAAGTGAAAGTGACGAGGGAGACTATCTATGTGATGTGATGGTGACATGGGATAGACCTCACACAGCTCCCGACTTCTACGTTTTATCAATAACTCACTATACGACCGCTCATTGGATTGCTCAGAAAAGCAAATGGCTGAATACCTATCAGGTCAATTCTACTGTTAATGGAGTGAGTCCTACTCAACATGAGTTTTCTATGAATGTTTTATCTTTTAATGTGTTCATGAAGCATGGGGCATGTCAGCCAACTTTGAGTTAGTTTAGACATCTAAAAATGAGAGTCATCTTGAGGGAATTATAGATAGGAAAAGGGTTTCAGGTTAAACCGTAGACATAATCTTGAATGGAATTAAAGAAAAAACAGGGTTTCAAGTTTAGCCACAGTTTCTCTCCTTAAGCGGAGATTGAAGTCATCGAGAGGATTCCAAGTTGAAAGACATAATTTTGAGGAAAATTGAAAACAGAAACTGGATCTTGATCATATCAAGCCATTGTATTATAAGCCTTGGGCATAATTTTGGGTAAAATTAAAGGCAGGAACAGGGCAGGTTTCATAGCCATAGAGTGAAATTACAGAAAGGTAGAAGGTCCCAAGTTTAAAAGAAACAACTTTTTCCTGTTCCTACTCTGTGGTGTATATCAGTTATTCGGTAGTACAAAAGTACGAAGGTGCTTTTTGTTTTTAGTAATATTTATTGCTGTAATTGATCAATTAGAGCAATAAGAACAGTTCAACTATAAACCCTGCTCTAAGTCATAATTATGATTCACCATCTTCAAAGTTAACAAAGTATGCTTATTAATGGAAGTAATTAATTAGTAGTAACAAATGGAGATAAATTCAGCGATGCTGGAGCTAGAAGAGATCAGTGGCGGATCCACGTGAGGGGGAGGGGAAGGGGAAATCCCCCCCCCCCACTCAGAAGAAAAAGATAAAAAAGGAAAGAAAAAGAAAAGGAGAAACGAAAAATGAAAGGAAGGAGAAAAGAAGAAAATATGGTAAGAAGGAAAATAATAAAAACAGTGAAAAATGATGGAGAGTTTTCAAAATTGTAGAAAAGTTACAAATATGAGACAGCATTGTCAAACGAACAATTAATTTTCTATTGCAAACATGGCGCAACTATAGGAGGGATCAGGGGGTAAGTTTCCAGAAAGTTTTTCAGAAGCAAAAGAAATTTCGGAATTTTAACAAGCCCTGAGAGACAATAATTTTTGACAATAGAGCCAAAAAAGATGTCTTGATTCGCTGAAAATGTGGCTTTAGAAGGATTATTTTCAAAAAATTTCCGGGTGAGTAGCCCGGACCCCCTTTTTGAATGAACAAACAACAGAAAGTCTAGAATTACTGTTGAATTAGTCTGAATTTCAGAAAACCCCTCCTCATTTTCAAAGACATTTGCAAGTAATATTATACTATACTGTACCCCAATCAAGTGAGGTGGGGGATTGAAAATAGCAAGGTGAAAATAGTTTCAAGTGGGCTTGCTTTAAAGTTTGGCTACTTGAATAATGAACTTTTAGCACAAGTGTTCGGATCTCCCACTGACAATGATGCAAATAATAGAATGGATGAATTTGTGTCTAGAATCGCTTAAAATGTAGGTTAAGAAGGATTATTTTTTTTTAAATCATCCCCTCCGAACCCCCTTTTAAGTAAACTATTCATTTAGTATTGAATTATTGTCAGAGAAACCCTCTTCTTCTCTTATGATGTACTACATAATGCCTGGAGCCTACTAATTGCACAATTGGTCATACCCCCCTCCACAACAGACTGACCGTTTAGTTACGCCACTGATTGCAAATATCATGTACTTGGTCTGTTAATAATGCCAGTTCCAAAAAGTTTTTCTCGACTCTGCGGCCTAGGACTACTGTGGCAGGCCTCAAAAATAGTTTAAAATAGAATAGTTTTTAAATTGCTTACAATAAAAGTAATTTTTCTTGTAAATTTCATTTTTCATTAACAATTTGTGTCAGTGTCGTAACAGTGGGGAGCCAGGGAGGCAGTTTCCATCCCCTAGAGAATTAATACATTTTGGAATTTTAGCAGGCCTTGTGAGACAATTTTTGGCGGAAAAGTCGAAGAAGACGTCTGGAATCGCTAAAAATGTGGTTATAGAGGAATTATCTTTTCAACAAGTTTCCAGGGGAGTACCTCAAACCTCTTTTTGAAAGAAATTTTTAAGTAGCCTACAGTACTGTACGTGTACGCTGTACGGTACCCCAATCAGGAGCGGTGAAGGATCAAATGTAGCAGAGTGAAAGTTTCTACTAGTACCCAATGAGGGTCTGAATCTCCCATTTACAATAACACAAGAAATATACGAAATGTACTCTGACACATAATATGGGTTGAAATGTAAAATTAGAAGAATTCATTCCTCTATCACTTGAAATGTCGTTTTATAGAGGTAATTTTTCAAAAAAATTCTCGTGGAGTACCCCAGAACCGCCGTTTTGAAATAAATAATCATGTATATTGCCACAATTCATTGCTAAAAATGACTCATTCACCCCTCTAGAACGTTTTAGAGGAATTTAACCGTCAATCAGGTCGTATTCAGTATAATATTATATTATTACAGTTAACAGGTGAGCAAATAAATTTCTTTACATAAAACTTATTTAGTTGAAAGTTTTTGTGTCCTACAAGAAAGAGGATTTCAAAAGTTGATTTTATTTCAATTTAAAAATCCTCATTTTCAATCCAACCGGGCCACCCCCCCCCCCCAGAGTTTTCCTCATCAGATGCTCCCCCCCCCCAAACTGCTGCTGGATCCCGCCCCTGGAAGAGAGATAAAAATTTTGAATGAAGTAGCTTCAGAGAGAAAATAGTTATGTTATTATAATCATTTTCAATACAGAACAAAAGATCAAAGCCGATAGCCGATGTCTTGTCTTTTCAAAGGATGTCTTGTCTTGTCTGTGTAGAAGTGGAAAGGGATTATTGGATTTTGGATATCAACCCTAACTAAATTGGATCGTCTTCTAGTCAAAGCAAAACGATATTCGCAAACCTGTGTCAGGTATTACCAATTACTACAGCACGGTATAGATAACCCCGCAGTCAGCCATTGCGTTTCTATAATCGATATCTAGGAAAATCAGTAAACGCTGGGAATGCGAAATCTCAAGATCCCCCAATAGTCTCAAACATATAAATTAAATTAAGCTATCAATTTTGATAACTCTCGGAATTCCATAAAGGCCTTAAATATCAATTTGATTAATTGGTCATATATGATAGGCCCACACATGAAATAGTTATCACAATGTATGATAGATTTACATGAAATTAATTATATAGCCTACATTAAAAGATTTAAAGGATTGAATATAAATAATCATTATATGCAGCATATAGATGCTAGTGCCACTGTGTATGATTAATTTACTTGAATCATGAATGTATAGAAATGAATGAATAATTAATAAATAAATAAATTTACGGGAATGAATGTGTATAAAAATTTTTGTATGCAGAATGATTAATGTTACGTGTTCTATCACTAAAATAGTGCTGGCAACACTTAAAAGTAGGACATGAACATTATTTACACATCAATTAAACTACATTTTCCAAATACAGCATAGCGAAAGCCTATACTATCCTGGCAAGTAGAATATTAAATTATAAGCCAAATGTGACATGTTATATACTAATTTTCGTATCACTTCAATGAGCTGAGAAGAATAAGCTATAGCTCTATTAGGTGTGACAAAGGAGTTCAAAGGCGTTCTTGATTCAGAGTGACAAAGATGTAAGCTCGTAATGTAGTAAGCACGAAAAACGAATTCAATGCCTCAAAATACATGTAAATAAATGCATAGGGGACTGACTAATTTGAAAGATTTTTGGGTACGTCTATTAAACGAACAGAAACAAATGCTGGACAGTCCATTCTCATCAAATGCCCTGGCCAAGTATCATAAGGTGATTCCAGGAAAACATATAGTAGTCTTTTTCTCGGTGGATTCTTATGTATTTTTAGACGCTGAATCCGAATCTCAACTCTGGCATCTCGAAAAAACGCTTGCTTCACGAGATATTGTTGTTATTTTACTGAGAGCCAGAAAAAACTGGTTATTCTACAGCAGTTATTCTACAAAAAATGATATATTTTATCTGGGCAAAATAATAGACCATCCAACCATAGACCATACGTGGATAATATTGGTAATCCACAATAAATTAATTTTCACTTGGTCTTAATATCTCTGGGCGGTGTGGGGGTGGGGGGAGGGGCTTGAGCCTCTATAAGCCCCCTGGATCGGCTACTGAGTGTCTTCATAGATTAAATCTATTTTTGGAATGTCTTTGCAGAGTCTCAACAGCGCTGTTTTTCGTGACTTGGAAGCTCTACCTAGAATGATGGTCACATTGATTGCAGTATCAGAAGGTGGGAAATCAAAAGAAGCAAAAATCTACAGAAACTCGTGTATCCTCACTACTAGACCCATTCCTCAAAATTATTCAACTGACAGTAAGTCTTTATTCTTATAAAAAGAGGTACCTCAATTGTTAGTATAGTATAGTGCCTTAGTAATTTTTGATGGAGGCATATGGAGGCTTATTAGCAGTTAATTTAATATTATTTTTCTAATTTATTATTTACTAATTTAGCAGTAATAATTAATTTATACTCATTTCACCAATTAGGTTACTATTATACCTTTATTATGTTCAGTATAGTTTTGGTTTATACATTTTATTCACTTGTTGATTACAACTTTCAGCTTTAAGTTTATGGAATGAATAAAGAAAATTATCAGCCAAAGTCGAGTAATTTGGAAGCTGTTACAATGTTATTTAAAGGAATATTATTCAATATGTAAAGGGGAATTTTTAAATTATTATCTTGTGAACAATAATTATCAACCCTTATTTATATAGAATCATATCGCACCCAGTTCAAAATCGCTTTGTAGTCTATTATAAATGAACGTGTTAATTCACAGTATTTGTTTGATGAGCTGATTGGAAATGACATCGGCAGGAAATGATCACCAAAATCGATGAAATAGCCAAAATTGGATTGTTGTTTCTTGGGAATTGTAATAATTCAATATAGTGCTGTCATTTCCAATTCCTCAATTCCAGTTTCCCAGCAGCGTTTCTTTATTGATTGATAAGCGACTTGACAGGAAAGCAATGGGCACGTTCCACCCCTCTCCCACCGTTAACTAGCGTCAATATACATGGAGCAAAGGAACAACGTTATTAAGGAAATTTTCTTTACAGCTATTCAGTAATAACTGGAAACTTAACTTCTCACTCTATATCTTATTTTGTTATAAATTATATAATTCAAACATAATGAAACTTCATTGCCCATAGAACTTGAGAATTCGCGTAAGTGGAGCTCATTTGTGGATAGATCGCAGAATATATTATTTTTCTCACACAATGTGAATCGTTGTGATCGATATAAACCTGACAAGAACGTGAAAGGTGTTCGAAATTTTGTTTCAAAATTTTAAAAGATTTATCATTTAAACTTCAACCAGTACTGCAAATTGTTTTGGTGGTAGTCTGCTCAGTTGGTTCTATCATTTTGTAACTAGCTGAAGAACTAAATGAAACTTTTTATATAGGCTACAAAAGCCTAGTTTAGCTTAGATTCATTTGATAATGCAATTAAAATTTGATAATTACTATACAGCTCTGACGAAAATAATTTTTGGACTCCCATATAATTCCATTAGTAGTGGTTATTTTCTTCGTCAGTGCCTTAATAATTTAATTATCTTCCTTTTGCTTATGTTTTCAGCTTCTCAAGCTCAAACAGGAGTTCTACTGTGGTCTGTTACAGCTTTTTGTTTGTTCATAACGCTGTCAACGGCAGCAATATTTGTTTTTATATGCAGATACCAGTCCAGGCGCAAGCAGAAGAAAAAACGAGCACAATACTTTAAGGTGCGTCTGCCTGTCTTATTCTTCTCTTGAGACTAAAGGCTGAAGATAAATATATTTCAAAAATTTTATAGGCTTATTTATGCTCTCCTACCAGTGTAGCTGGTTCATGTTTCAAGTATTCCAGTCTACTTACTTAGATCGGTAGGTAACCTACTGATATCATAATGTAAGTGCAACAATATGGTGTAAAAGCTATAAGCTTTTAATCGATTTTTCACTATTTGATGTCAAACTCCCAACATCGTAAAGTTTCTTCTGTAAACTATTCCTGCTTTTTAAGGATCTCAACCTTTAACAGCTGGCTACCCACTTTTCCTTATCAAAATACCCCCACGGTATTACATTTTGTAAAAACTACTATTGTTATCTAGTCTTATAAGATTAATGAGAAGTTTTGTTCTATAACTTACTGAAATTATATAGGTTATTGAAGATTTTTCTAATCAGCATATTTTGACATTGGGCTGACTTTATTATGAATTTGTTTTTGACAAAATAATGAAAGCACAATTCGATTTGTTCAGATTTTCGCAATTTTTTATGATTTATTTTTATTTGAAGGATTCAATGGTTTAAGGATCAAACGGCGACCCACCTGTGATCCTCCCGCGACCCATATTAGTAGGAGGAGGGACCCACATATAGAAAACCTACTTCATTGCTGTGTATGGCTTTGAATTATTCCCATTCTAAAGCAACCCTATAACTTTTTATTACTTTCCTAGCACTACCTCCGTAGGTAAGGGAATTATTGCTTTCCAAAAAAAATTATGCACCCCAATTTTAAGATTTATTGTTCCAAACTCCCCTTAGTACAAAAAAGTGGGGTTTAGGTATTGGTCTGGGTGCATGTATGTATGTATGTATGTATGTATAGTAGGCCTATTTTGTGTGTGTGCGTGTGTATGTGTGTGTGTCAAGTACCAATGAATGGAAACACTTGAAATTGTGAACTTGAAGATTCTTACACGTTGAGGATGTGTTATGGATCTTTTCGTTAATACGCGATTCAAAATGGCGGTGACATTTTATTGATGACAAAAATCGATTTTTCACTATTTGATGTCAAAATTCGATTTTTCACTATTGTTTTTGAGAATGAACGATTTTGATTAAACTCACGCTCTGGATTTCAAATTCTGTCCACTATCAACTGATATGAATGAAATTAAAAAAAATATCAAGGTTCTTCGCCATATTCCTAAGTATAATCTAGTTTTCTTGATTCATGACAAAGTTTTAGACAAAAACATCAAAAAGGTACATCATTAAATTCCCGATAAATCATATTGAGAAACATTTTTCCACAAAATTGAAAATAAGCTCAAAATGCATAAAAAAGTGATGTTTTACGATGCAACATTTTTCCAAGTTATTTCCAAGTATCATACCAATTTTTGATTCTACAACCTAGAATTCCACTGTAGGAAGCAGTTACAGACTGGAAAGATGATATATTTGAAAATTTATGAGATATATCTGACTGTGTTCTGCATTCTACTTTTCCATCGCAATAACAGATAATTCAGTACTCTACAAAATCAATATTCAATTGGAAATTTTGGCAAGGAAAGTCGTGTGAGTGTGTCAAACAAGATTTTTTTTGATTGGCTAACAAAATACCCTTTAATAACCCAAACCGATTAGATTGGCCAGCAAAAAAGACACTGTTCTCTGCTGTAAAATCACTTCCCGGTGGTTCGGAACCCACCTAAAACTGTAGGTCCAACTCATCAATCACCATCATCCAACTCATTACCCACGCACAGGTCTCAGACCTATGTGGGCTTCATCCTCAAAAAAAAAAAAAAAAAAAAAAAAAAAAAAAAAAAAACCAAAATGAGATTGCTATACATGATCCATTCGAGAAGAAGTAGCATTTTCAAGCGTTTAAAGTGCGTAGTTTGAGGTAGTAAACCTGCGCAAATGAATGAACTGAGACTCCATTATTACTTTGTAGCCTGCTCGGTCATATTTTGTGATTGTGTCATGGGAGGGCTTCTGAAATGATTGGTGTGAAAATCAACACTCAACTCCCAAAACCATCTGCAACACAAATAAACAAAAGCAAGCAATTGAATAAGTTTCATTTAATAATGTACGTTTAAGTTGGAATAAATCACTCTCAGAATCACTTGAAAGGATATTATATTTCTTCATGACAATGATTTATAATGATTTTTAACCTGAACTTTTTCAGAATTTGGAGAAAGACGAAACCGGATGTAGAGAATGGACAAACCACAAAGACATTGATGAAGACGAGTTCGAGATAGCAAGGGATCGAATACTTATTTCTCACCTTCTAGGCACTGGTGCTTTTGGAGTTGTGCACAAAGGGCTTCTCACAAACGGGGCTGGGCCGCCCACAGAAATAGCTGTCAAAACACTGAGAGGTACGTATATACGTTATTTATTACTACGGTTTCCAAATTATTCAATGATTATGAAATTGGAATCATGATTGATTGAGCTCACATAATGCTATTATTAAGTGGCTTTTTTTCAATTTAATCTTGAACATATTGATCCATCACGAAATGCTATGTTATAAACTTTTTTATAAAATTAACCACTTTTAGTCACTGACCCGCAAAAACACGCAATGTCTAGTATTCTTTAATTTTGTACAAAAGGTTATATTTATTTTAGTATATAGACGTGTTTTAAGATTTTTCTAATGCAATTGCAACAGTCTACATGACAATCAATCATCTTCACGTTGGTCTTCTTGTAGTTTTTATTAATTAAACGTTCTACCAAGTTCTAGATGCGAAGTTAAGAGCATTTTTCAGAGTGTTTATTCTGTATCTCTGTGTGTAGAATACTCATTAATACGATATTATTTTATGGTACATGGTTTTGTAGCTAATAAAACTACAAACTAGAATGAATTTGCGAGTATGAAATGTTTCATTGGTTTAGACAGGCTGAAAACAGTTAAAAAAATGGATAAACGTTTGAAGAGATGACCTTCATATAATTTATGCGGATGAATCGATCGATTTTTATCCCATTTTATCTTCTAATCGTATTCACGCGTATTTTATGACCCTCTCGTAATTATCCACATTTTCTAGGTGCTCAGCACTGAATTCGTATTCTCCTTTTAAACATTTCATTCTTTCTGATGATGCCCACATGAGTCTGAGACTTGTAGTAGGGTGAATGAATGAGTCATTGTCTTTATTCCTTAACAATTACTTGCTCCAGCAGGTCCATATTCAATTTTAAGCTGTATAATATTAACTCCGAAATAAGTGATGGGAAACAGGGGTCCCCCCACTTTCTGGAATAATTTCCAAAAACACTCTTATTCTCATCGCTGTTTCATTCGATTCTCATGTTTATAATATTTTTCCCTCACTTTTCCAACCTGCTTGCTTTCTTTTCAACTGTAGTTCTAAACTTACTGGATTTTTTGGACTCAGTTTTCAACGGAATTTATTGATTTACAACATTTTTAAACTCGCCTGCATTCAAACCCTGAAAGCTAATATCCGGACAGAAAATATTTTTGTGCTAGTGCTAAAGGCTGTCATGACAACCTGACAAACGTCATAAATCAGTTTGATGTATGAACAAAGCGAGAAGTCACTCATCAGATGTAATTGGATCTATGATTATTGTATTGTAGCGGATATGAAATTGGAGAGAGTTGGAGGAAAGAAGAGACAGGGTTCTCGGTGTTATCTGCTATGATGTCTACTTTTTAGCCATTAATTACACTGCTTTTGACACTTTTATAGTGTTTACTTGGTAATTAGTAGAATGTTCTCGTTGTTTGATTAGACATTAATGGAATGTTATCGAATATTGTAGAAGGTGCTAGTTTCCTTTGTTTATTTATTTAGAAGTTGACAGAAAATTCGAGAGATATCTCAATTATTAAATTTTATATAAATAGAGGAAGTCTCTTGAAAATGAGTTCAGTTGTCTCTGTAATTCGTCATGGTAAACAAGTGTGACAGTTCAGTTCTACAAGTAGTAGTTCAGTAGTCCAGTTCTACAAGTAGTTCAGTTCTACGTTGATAAGTGGCAGTAGTGACAGTTCCTGTTAATACAGACGGTACAATCCCGTTGGCGCTTTTACAAACCATCTAAGGAACTTTTATTGTCTGTAGTGATAATTCTCTTACCTATTACTTGTGCTACGTAAGTTAATTGTTCTTCCTCGACGATTCTTTTCGAATATTATTGGACAGTTTATTGTACAGTTATTATTTAATATTAGATCGGCCTTTTGACATTTAGTGATTGATTCGTGTACAGTTCATTGGAAACTCATTATCAGTTGAACAATATCGTGTTATCTGTTTTTAATTGCTTATTTTTGTGTAAGAAATTACTGAACAGAGTGAGTTGAAGATTATTTGTGTTAATAAAGTGAAAGTGATAAATTTAAGTGTTGCCAGCGTTATTTTAGACATAGAACCCGTAACTGTATATTATAATAATCTTGATAAGATATTATTATCTATTATGATGATCATTTATGGATGTATGATTCCAGGAAATAACGTATGTTGAAACCCCCTGAAGTAAATAAACATGGATATGACTCAAAATATTCTGATTCTGCTGATAAGAAATGGATGGAAGAATATTTTGTTAAAAAAAAAGTAGTTAAGCTCTTCAATTATTGGAGCCTGTATGATGAAACGATATAATGTAGGCCTATATTCGATATTATAATATCCTATTAATAAGCTTCTGGTTTTTATTTTTATTGATGGGAGACCCTTACAGTTAGGTTCACCTCGCCGTTTGAGGGTTTGAGCCATGTTATGAGGATCTGTGATTATTATAGGTGGGTTCAGAACCAGATAATAAAGCTGATAACATCTATTCATAGCATCTGGGTCACCTATCATGCATATGATACGATATGAATGCGAAAACAAACACAGTTCAATTATTGCAGTATAGCCTACTAATTAATCACATCCATGATCCATGTGCAGATAACATCAACATAGGTGAGTGGCTAGGCTAGCGTAAGCTAGGCACCCGTGCAATCGCGGTCGTGGATGCGTGGCCACCTTCAGAACTGCGCTTGGATGCTTGAATGTCTAACTACATCGATAATACAGGGGTGAATTCTCAAGGTTCGGTCAATAAGAATTCAAATTGTCACAAGAATAGCCATCCATACATTGATAATACTGTTAGTTTATTTCTGATTTTTCATCGTGTTTATGTTTTGGATTCCTCCTAAAACTCTGTAGGTGCCTGTGCTCTAATAGATAAGCTCATATCCGACGTGGTGAGTGGTGGAAAGAGTCTCCTCACCACCAAACTTAATTTTATAGGGCTCCTACAAAAAAGTTTTATAAAAATAAAATCAACATAAAAAGTTCTAAAACATTTTTCCAGCAGCATTTGACATTAATTTGATACTAATTATTGGAAGAGAAATCATTTTTATTGCAAACTTTATTGCATCGGAAGAACAATGTTAATACTAATAAAAGAGAAATAATACTTATACGAGCGAACTAATACGAACAATATTCACAAAGTTAAACCTTTTTTCAGGTGGTATCCCCATGTTTTTCAAGTTGATATCCCAGGAGAAAAATTCTGTGTTTGCAATCGCTAATAAAATGCAAAATATCAGAAAAGCTGCTTTAATTTTCGAAAAAATGTCTTTATGCACATAAAGGCGCTTTATAAACAAGCCACAACAGTGAGCGGTTGAGGGTGGACAAATAATTTGATCAAGCCTCAAGGATTCAACAATTCAACTTGACCTCTTGACTTGACAGATAACATGTAGTCAATACTCAAACATTTTGAATCAACTATGATGTGGGGTAACGATTCATGTTTACTTTTGGCAAATACATAATTTCTCTTAAACTGTTGGCATTTATTTTCACCTATCAAAACACTCTGCGATGAAATAAGAGAGTTATTGATTATTCGGCGTTACATGGTTTTCTAACCCAATAAAGTTGTCACTAAATTGATAATGTCTATTAACTCTATCTTTACTCTGTATCTGCATTAGGTCATGCCACAGCCTATATAATAACCGTTATCAGCTTTTCTATTTCAAAAGTATATATTTTTTATTTATATTTTTATTGATGTTGTGAAATTCCACAACTAACATTAAACAGAAGGATGAGAAATTGGCTATTCACTTTTACAGCATAATTGTAGGCGCTCAACTTGTCAAATAGCCTGGCTGTGTTCTATATCACACCCGCAGAAGATAGAATTAACCTCTAGAATATACCTCTTTTGAGCGACAACTAAAAGGCCCTTAAAACGGCGAAGCCTAGAGCTACTTGCATTACACATTGATCGAGCTCAGTTAGATCCGTAAATATATAGTTCAGTAGATCCACCAACCAAACACTGTCCAAGCCTCCGATTAACATACAAAAATGTCAGGGTACCGAGCTCCGCTTGGAGGTTGATGTTATGATTTTTATATTTTTAATTATCTTTTCAATACAATTGATAACTGTTTAATAACCTCTATAAAAACCTGCATGGTTCCCTACTCATGGAAAACAGTGGTTGAAATTCAGTGAATTATACACACATTCATACGGTGTCAACTCACTGTCTATTGTTTGCAGAGGGAGCGCATATTGAAGCGAAGCTATAATATATCTGTTTCTTCTTATCCATGAAGAGAATAATGAAATAAAATTCATTGTAAGTCCTTGATCAATTATGGAGAAAAACGGCTGAGAGTACCTTCTCACATTATGAACCAAAGTAATTAGAAAATTTTAGTTTTGCAATCACCAAAGGAAACCAATTCTCCCTCAAAATTTCGTTGGGGGGGGGGGGCTGAACTCAAGCCCCTCTTCTGGCTACGTGCTTGATCATAGCCTATATAAATATAGTGAAAAAATGCAAGTGCTTTAGAATTATAACATTTTTATTAATTATTACTGAAATTGTGATTTAAAAGACAGGTGCTTTTGTTTTGTTCATTTTTTGGTATATCTTTGGAATATTTCAGTTTCCATGAAATATATATTGATTTTGATTCAGGGAGGCATTTGAAGCCCTTCCGTATGCTATTATGTTTTCATCAAACATCAATGTAAAACGTTTTGAAGGAACGCTTATGTTAGTTTCATTTTTCTTGATTTGATAATATTAAAATGTAAAATGTCTATCAAGCATCAGTCGCACTCAACTAATAATGATGCCTGTAAGTCATCATCATTTCATTTCTAGCCTAGGCTGTAGGTGCAATGGAGTTTCGTGTAGAGGGGAATTAAGTTATTCTAGAGATCGGTAAGGCAAGTAAAAAATTTTAATATAGTCAAAGCTAATGTTCAGAATTTGTCCCAGATACTTTTTCACAATTTTAAAAAATGCCTGAGCCTCGTTTAATCAAACCTATCACAACAATCGACCCAGATCAAAGCTTGATTAAACAGAAACATCAATATTTCAGTGAACTACGATTATTAAGCATTGTAGTGGATGAGGTAAGAGTGCAAATTGAGCTCAGAATTTACCAATATTCCTTAATATTTATAAATCAGAGAAACGAGTTTCAACAGGGATCAGTTTCATAACAATTTACTAGCTATTACAGTCACAATCTACTAGAAAAAAACGTCCATAAGATTTTGTAAGAACCAAAAATGCAATTACCAATAAAATTAGTTTGTAAATTGTTATGCAATAGGCTCTGAATGTACGACTACATTTTAATAAATTAAAAATTATAGTGTGAGCTAAATAAATTGTCGAATCCCATTATTATTCTGTATACTATTTTATAGAATATTCTTCTATGGATCCACCAATTCTTTATATGTGGATGTAATATCATTAATAAGCACTGTCTTCGCAGATAACCCAGCTGGTGAGGAGATGAGACAGCTGACGAAGGAAATATCTATTTTGAAGAGTGTTGGACGGCACCGTAACATTGCCTCGATGCTCGGCTGCTGTACTCGTGGCTCTGGCAATCGGCCTCTACTCATTATTGAATTTTGCTCTCTAGGAGACCTTCAGAATTTCTTGCGTCAGGTCAGAACATCCAAGTATTGATAAATGCACGTTTGTCCTTTTGGAAAAATTTATACAACCTTATTGTTCGCTTGTTAGCCAGCCATCCATACCAGACAGCAATACAAGCTTTCGCTGTAAAATTTACATATTTTTCCTGATTTTTGTTGAATAGACTTTTTAGCTTATAATTTACAAAACTAGAAAATCACAATTTAAGCGTAAGTATTATGCTAAGTATTAAGCGTAAGAATTATACATAGAAAGTACACAGCATATCGTTTTAGCATATTGCGTCATATAAACTTCCCATGTGTAGTCTTCACATGTAGTCTTCACATGTAGTCTTCACATGTAGTCTTCATTGTGTAAACTTCCCAATATGTAGTTCTACATATTAATGGAAATAAATTTATAGCATATATACATGTGAAGTTTATATCACACAATAAACAAAACATATATGCTGTGTATTTTCCATATTTCAAGCATAATAGTTACGTTTAAATTGTGATATTTTAGTTTTGGAAATTATAAGGCCCCAATTTATAAGCACACCTTAAGCTTCACTCAAATTGAGCGATACTTGAAAAGCATTTACTCTAAAAGCTTTTCAAGTTTCCCTTGAGCTGAATAAGTTTCAAGTTATGTTCATAAATACGGGCTTACCAACATAATAAAGTTGGAAAGTTATTTCTTACCGTGCATTATTATCAGCTAAATGTAGTACAGTACTATGACTACTTTTGAATAGGATCGACAAAATTTTAACATATCCAATGTATCACCATACATACAGAAGTCAGTGTCGGTGACTGTAGTTCACACCTCGAAATTAGGCGGCTGAAAGAAATTGAAGTGTTGCAAAAAAAGCAACTGACTGCGGTAACAAACTATAAAATGACCGCTAGCGTCAGACTTGTATAGCCTAGTAGGCAACATGGTACGAGTAGTGTTACCAATTCGTGCATCGAGGTTGTTGATTTTCTACTACCAACTGCTGGTAACACCGCAATTTTTCAGAGCCGCCTAATTTGATGATGTGAACTATTTGGGAGGGTTGATAGGCCTATTATAATATAAATCTTAGAAAAACGGTTATCCATTTAAAATAATCTTCACAGTTTGCTTCCAATGTCCACTAGTCGATGCATTCAATAAATCTCATATTACTTAGAATTATTGATTATCTATAAATTAATAAATTTCAACTCAGGCAGAATAAATCTACTAGATGTATCTAGATGAATCTAGATGGTGATCAGAAATCGGAGGTCGTTTATATTTAGAATTCAATAGGCCTACTAGGCTTGCTTACGGATTAAACTTTTTGAGACTAAGTGGTTTGTTGCATAAGAATCTATAGATTGAAATTTTGGTTCACAAGTGAAAGATTCTATAAAACTAAATAGTTACTACAAATATAAATACGTGTGAAATTCGTTTGTAAATTTTTATGCCGCTGGCAAGCTATCATTTTGATATTTTTAAATGTACATGTCCTTATAAAAATAAATATAAAATGATTATAATGCTCTATTAAATAATTTAAAAACTTGTGCTATAAAATGAATTTCAAATGTTTGAATAGAATATGATTGATGAATCTTAGCCAGATGTAGCTTAACCAGGATTTTGAAATGTTGGTGGGGGGGGGGGGGATGCTATCGGAGGTTTTGATGAATAATCCCTAAAAAATCGTATTCTAAGAGATTCTAGACTTGTGTCTGTAAAAGCCTAAATTCATTCATTTTAATCCAAATTTTGGGATTTTTTATGTTGAGAGTTTGATTTGAGACTCAAAAAAGTAATTCTGTACGAGTATTTATTAAAATAAAGTTTAATTGGGTATATAATGTAAGAGTTAAAAATAAATGAATCATTGCTTCTACAAATTGTTTGCTTAAGAGCTTAAAACCACTTTTTTGTTAGTTCATTAATTAGTTTAAAAAATTTAACGTATGAATTTTTTTTAAATACTACATTTACTAGTTTAACTAGTTTACTAGTTACGTTGGCTCGTACAGAGCCACTTTAACAAGTAGTAGTGGTTTCAAATCATTATTACAATCAGACCTATTGTCGCCCGGGACAGAGTAATGGCTGGTGGTGCCCTCCAAGCTATTAACCTTTTGTGGTAATCAACCTCTTCCCTCATATTATTCGTTGATTGATTCATGGCTTGACAAATTTTACGATCACAATAGATTGTATGGGTTCTTGGAGCGCCTTGACTATTATTGAAGTAAGATCAATTTTTAATTTACAGTACACTGGGAATAATAATAATAATAATAATAATTTTAACTTTTCATGTGAAATTTAACGACTTGCAGTCAAATATTTGTTAAGAATAAGTATAATAACTCACTTAATCTGGCCGAGTACTTTCGAATCTATGAGATCCATCTTCAGAGGCGTGGGTTCCTAGATCATCATGTCAGTTTTTTGGTTAGAAGTGTTGTGGTTTTTGTAAAATGTGATCAAAAAGTTTGTGAGATTTAAAATTTAGTTGTTCATTGAGAATGTTTTGTTTATTGTGTGTGGTGTGTTTGTATATTTCAAATTGTTCCAAGGTGTTGAGTTCGTGTCCTTTAGATTTTATGTGTAGAATGTGTAGGTTGGTACCGATGTCAGTAAAAGTGTGTCCAGTTTGAATGATATGGTCGGCAAAATTCGATTCAGCTTTGGATGTCAGGGCTTGAAAATGTTCCTTGTAACGTTGTTTGAATGTGCGGCCTGTTTGTCCTATGTAGAATTTGTTACAATCAGAGCAGTTTAGTATGTAGATCCCTGGGAGATCGTATTTGTTTGTGTTCAGTGTGGTTTTGAGTGTAAGTACATTTTTTATTTTGTTTTTTGTTCTGAATGAGATGTACTTACACTCAAAACCACACTGAACACAAACAAATACGATCTCCCAGGGATCTACAAACTAAACTGCTCTGATTGTAACAAATTCTACATAGGACAAACAGGCCGCACATTCAAACAACGTTACAAGGAACATTTTCAAGCCCTGACATCCAAAGCTGAATCGAATTTTGTCGACCATATCATTCAAACTGGACACACTTTTACTGACATCGGTACCAGCCTACACATTCTACACATAAAATCTAAAGGACACGAACTCAACACCTTGGAACAATTTGAAATATACAAACTCACCACACACAATAAACAAAACATTCTCAATGAACAACAAAATTTTAAATCTCACAAACTTTTTGATCACATTTTACAAAAACCACAACACTTCTAACCAAAAAACTGACATGATGATCTAGGAACCCACGCCTCTGAAGATGGATCTCATAGATTCGAAAGTACTCGGCCAGATTAAGTGAGTTATTATACTTATTCTTAACAAATATTTGACTGCAAGTCGTTAAATTTCACATGAAAAATTAATATTAACAACGCAGTTCGTCATGGAACAAGAAATCCAGAAATAATAATTTCTCTGGTTGTGAGTACAGAACTACCAGAGGAGTTTATTCACAATAAATTAAAAAAAAATAACATTTCAGAAAATAAATTAAAGTCTTAAATCTAAAGTATTGCAGTTCTGAATTTTGTGGATCCCACTATATAAATATGTGTCGGGATGCCACTATTTCGTCTATAAGGTATTAGAACGTGCGAAAAAATATTATGTTAGTTTTACAAAGTTACATGTTGCTAATTTATTTAATATTAAATTGAGAACTGATTACATAACAATAATAATATTTTTAGACTACATGATACTAGTTGAATATATAAGGTTTTTAGTCATTTAAAATATAATTTATATTTATTTATCAGTAATTTAGAATATAAAATATACTGGGAATATAGAACATTTAACACACCGGGAATAATTCTATAATAATAATAATAATAACACACTGAATATATTATATAACAGTGACAAATATTTTGAAGCCCTTCCGCAAAAAATACCCTGAAAGACCCTTTCTCCTTTCAAGCCTATTGTGTCAAATTCATTCAAGTGGCTCTGAAAATACTGGGACCCAACAGCATCGTGGACTTATTTATCTTACCTTCAGTAACCGATATTATTGTTTTATTTAATTAAGCCTTCCTAATAGTTTTTGGGATCTCTTCCACAGGCTCAATGGATAATATGATTGATTAGATATAATTTAAGTAATATTATAATAAATTAATGATCTATAATGTCCTTTTAAAAAGAGGATTTATTTAAATTACATGTTTCGTAAAACAAAACTTTATGTTACAAAAATAATTTCTTCTAAAAAATTCCCCAAGACAAAAAATACTTGAAAGGTAGTTAGGTGCAAGAGACGCTCAATATGGAAAAAAATTATACAAAATAAACACGTGCGTATAACTTTTACATATTTAATTCCACTGATGGAAATTCGTTTCAGAAGTAGGCCTAATATTGCGGAATGTGTAGTCTAAAGTAACTTTATAAGATTGGCTTTCATTTTGTGCACAAAGCGACAACCTTCAAACAGTACCGTAATCTGCAAACAATACCCTACAGCGAGAAAATAAGTTATACGGCGATAATTGGATGAAAAAATAATGAAAAATGAGATTTGGAATTTTCCTGTTTTCAGGAAGTTTTCAGAAGCTGGATAACGAAATTTTATCATATTTCCCTGTCTGATTGCACTAATGAGCAGACCGCTACCTTTTTACTGTTTTTTAAGTTTTTACCGTACTTATTAGAGTCTACAAAGCATATTACGGCCTATCGTCCCCACATCACTTCGTAAGATAAATCTTGTAATTAACCAAGTAACAAAGCAGTTCATGAGTACCTACTGTATCATCATATTACAACACAGGTATATAATGAAGAATCAGACATGGACAAATTGGACAGCTTCATTTCAGAAACTTAAGAGAAGTTGGCTTCTAGCAATTTAAAAAATAGACTTGTAGACTTGCATCAAAATAAAAATATAAATAAATGAATAAATGTGTGATATGAATAAATGAGCACGTAAATCTTTATAACAAAATTGTTCTACAAGAGAAATTGTTTTATTTGCTGAATAATTCCATCAACTCGAGATTTGGTTATGATAACTGTAATTGGGAAGTGCAGTAAGAAAAATTAATTTTATGTATGTATTTTTCAGACGTACAAAATTATGTCCAGAAATAATGCGACAAAAAGTGCTGGATTATCCGAATCCGAAATGGTGACATATGCAGATTTAATGACATCTAACAGTTGTGGTAAGGAAGATAGTTTATCATTCGTTTTACTTTAATTAGCTTTACTTCACAAATCAAAATATTAATTTGAGAAATATTTTATGAGAAAGATGTTTAATCGATGCAGCCAAAGCCAATTGCAATTGGCAGCTGCAATACGTTTAAGTGGTTGTGACAACCTCTCGTATCGGTATTATTGACGAATACCTACAACTACAATATCACTATGAGCACGAAACGTGAAGCCGTGAGCCGTAGCAGGTATCTGTTCAATCAGATAGAGATAAGCAACGCTCTCCTGGGCCCTCTCTGTAAGGGTGATCGATTGGATTGGACAGTAAAAAGACTGTGTTCTTTGCTGTAAAATCACTTCACGGTGGTTCGGAACCCACCCAAAAGTGTGGGTCCACCATGTGTTCAATAGCATAGCTCAAGCGGCGAGGTTGAACTACCCGTAAGGGTCTCCACACCAATGCCATATACAAGCCATATACACCAATACAAGCCATACGCATTTACTTTTCACTATGAGCAATTAAAAAAATTCTTCAGCTACAATTCGCTTGTGAATTGAATAGGCAGTTTATTATGTTTTTGACATACCGTATTGATTCTATGTTGAAGATTCTAGTGAAGAAATCAGTGGCGTTACTAGAGAGCCAGTCTTGGGGAGGGAAGACGAATGATGTTATCCTGTTATTATGCTACTTGCCCGGCAATTTTGAAACAGAATCTCTCTGAAACCACATTTCCAGTGATACTAAACATCTTCTTTGACTTTTTTGTCAAAATTGTCTCTCAAGACTTGGTGAAACTCCAAAATTGTATTTGTCTCTGAACCTCTGGGGGGGATTTATACCCCTAATCCTCCCCATAGTTGAAATGTAAAGAAAATATCACTGTCTAAATGAGCCTTCTATTGAGGTATCTTTTTCATTAAAAGTTACTCTTGAATTGAAAATAAAAAATGCTTATTTG
This sequence comes from Conomelus anceps, assembly GCA_948455865.1. Taxonomy (NCBI): domain Eukaryota; kingdom Metazoa; phylum Arthropoda; class Insecta; order Hemiptera; family Delphacidae; genus Conomelus; species Conomelus anceps. The sequence goes on from OX418216.1 coordinate 35,021,138, forward strand.
AAGCAAAACTGAGTAGCTTTAGGCAGGTTTGGATAAATGTGTTTACAATCCTGGATCAACTACACTACTTCGCCTTCTCTATAAATTTTGTCCCAACTCAAAGACCAATAGGCTACAATATTGAAGTGCTATATAATTTTGTGGGCTTTTAAATGATACATCCACTTGTGACAACGTAATTAATTGTTGTTTTTTTTTCAGATAGCCAGAGTGACGCTATCCATGGGAAATATGAGACACTTGGATTTCCAGTTGTTATGAACAAAACATATGACATTGACAACAGTGAGTCGCATTATTTATAAGCACAACAATAATGTAGGTAGTAGCCTACTCTATTCGGGGAAAACTGAACTTAACATTTTGAATGAAACATGAAAATCATTTATCTCAATTGCTAACAGGTTGATGAACGAAATTCCATAGAATTTGATAATTATTATGAAGGGGGAGTTAATTAATTTGGCTTAACACCGTCATCAATGCGACAACCTTTATATATTTAACCTCCTTCATTCAATTTATTAGTAGATTTTTGAAAAGGAGATAGGAACTAGAAAACAGCATGGGAAACATAACCTGAAAATTTGAAATTAATATTTCATTTGGTTTTGGAGTAATGTGTCCCCAAATCTTAAAAATGGAATTCACTGGATATCGCAAAAAACAAACCCCTTACAAACTGTTTGGAATATGTAATTCGTCAGGAAAAGATTTTTTTGTAGTTGTCATGCAGAAATAATTTTGACATCATTTTAAAGCCGGAACTCCAAACTACAATGTGACACTAAAAACCAAAGTTGGAGAACACTTTTTTGGAGTTTGTACTTCTCTCAAAACTTTATCCAAATAGTTCGGTAGTTAACTTTTATTGACAATAATAAATGTAATTATTTGGTACACTGTATCCAAATAGTGCGGTTGTTGACTTGCATTGACAATTAATTTGTTATCCTATTATGACTTTTGTAGGCAAATTATGGTATGCAGCTGCCAGTTTATCAGCATCGGATTTACTATCCTTCACAAGACAAATCGCTATTGGAATGGTAAGTTGCAGAGTGAATAAATAAAACAAAACTGACCTACATCTAGAACTAAACCGGGCAACTTGACTAGTAACCAAAAACTGAGTACCGTAACTTTTGTGTCTAACTGTGGAAGTGCGTGTTAGGCCGTGGTCAGACTGCATGCGTACTCCGACGAGTAAATGGACGTGCGTGCTCGCATCTGGACGTCAGAGTAAAACAAACGTTGATAAACCGGTTTGATTGGTCATAGTAGAGAAGAGTTGGTCGTATACGAGGTCTTGCGCACACGCACGAGTCAATTCTGGAAGCAAGTTTGTTTGATTTTCTTTGCGTGGTCGTCAGTGTGAAAATGAAAGTTGTGGAGTTGATTACGCTTGTGTTTGACCAAAATCCATTGTGGGACCAATCCACAGAGGATTATCAAATAGAGATCTCAATGTGACCGCTAATCTTTCCACAGGCTTGATAAAAGTCCAAAAATTGCTTTGTTTTTAATTTTTTGTGCTGATTCTGTTTAAAATATAAAAAACGTTTCTAGTGACATCCGAAAATATTCGAAAAATTTTCTATCAGTTGTTCGTAGATCAGGAAAATTTTTGAATTCTCCTTGCATCTCCCTTGTTAAATTAATATCATTCACCCAGCTTTCGTTTTCTTCATTAACAAACAAAATGCGCAATAACAGATTGTCTAACAACTGGTCAATGCCATTGAAGTAATGAAGTATAAACTCGCAGGAGTAGGAAGTTTGCAATGTGACCACTCTTACTCTGACGACCTACTCGTACGACCTGCTCGCAAAACGATCTACTCGTCAGTCGCATGCAGTCTGACCACGGCCTTAGATGTCAGGTGGTTTATTGATGTCAATAACAATAGTTTAGTTAGCAAGGAGATTAATTACAAATTAGGTAATAAATATATAGCTGTATTGATAAAATTGAATGCTTCGCACTGTTACATAATATTCTTATACTGACAAATGCTTTAAAATGCACCTGTTTTATTAGCAAATAATGGTAGTGGTAATTTTATAGGTAGAAAAATTGAGCTGTCACCAAATCTGCAGTAAAATTTATTACAGATTAAAAGTGAGGAAGGATGTCTCATGTAACTCACCAAGAGTGAGTAAATATCAACAATTCTATTAGGAGAGCAATCACATGATGCTTGAATATATTACCAGATCGAAGTAGGGCAAATAGCAGTTCCGATCTGAGAATGAACGTTGGGTAGGGTTTTTTAGTGAGGTAGAAATCCCACTTAATCCCTTAATTATGATCCACCTGGTGTCTTTTAAAGATTTTTGCTTGGGAAAAACAGAACAAAGTAGTATCTTGTATGAATATCACCGTGAACTGTATTTAGTTCCCATAACTCATTCTATAAAATAATAAAAATTGTTCCTAATCAAATATAACTTTTTTATTTCAGGAATTCCTAGCAAAAAACAAAGTTGTGCATCGAGATCTAGCTGCAAGAAATGTCCTTGTTTGTTCTGATTTAACAATGAAAATATCTGACTTTGGCTTGAGTAGAGATATTTATGAACAGAACTTCTACTCAAAAAAGGGTTCTGAGAGGTTACCTGTCAAGTGGATGGCGATTGAATCATTCCTGCATCAAATATATACAACTCAAAGTGATGTGTCAGTACTTTTATGCATCTATCTATGTGTTGGGGTAGTTAGGGTAGGGAAAGCAGAATGACTCTAAAATCTATTAATGTCTCGCTCCTTCAACACTGTACTCTTGTGATAGAGCCAATTTATAGAAGTAAAATTTTTTTCCTATCTAAAACTCAATCAAACTTCTTCATCCAGGTTTATTTCTCTATCATCCATATTTTTAATCTTGTATTTGGAACTCGTATTTGTCTTATATTGCATGAAATTACGGGAGATAAAAAAGACATGTTTTCCAATATTAGTACCTTGCATAGAATTGTAGGTCATAGTTTTATTTTTATTCACTTTTTTTGTATTCATATAATTTTCAAAATTTGAAACACTAAAATACATTTTAAAACGCATTTGCAACCCTGTTGATTACACTAAAAAATTACAGACAATTTGTGAATTTGATACTGGCGCGATATTGTGGTAGGAACTATAGGTAGGAGGCCATGAAATTGAAAAAAATATAATATTCTTTCATAAGGTAGGTTAGTTATATTAGGAGCGTGTCGTCTAGAAACTATTTTAAACTCGAAACAAATGATTGATCTTCATTTCATTGAAAACAAAAAATATTTGTTGCATCTACATTTAGTTTGCCTTATTCAATCAATAATTTATTAAGATTGCTATTTTAAGTGATACATATACTGAATCAATCTAAATTATTATATTGTAGTACGGCACTAGCTAGTCAAAATTACAAAATTTAATATAAAATAATTTGGTTGTTGATTGAGTTGTTTCTATGTCATCAAAATGCCAATGTGTTTATTTTATAAATAAAAATGCAGCTTTACTTACAAAGAACTATGAAAAAATAGTTAGAAACTTTTTATTGTAAATTAAATGACTTGCAGTCAATTTTAATTTATTGTGAATAAATAATATTTCTACTCGCTTTTGGCCAAACGTTTTCGAGTCATGGAGACTCATCTTCAAAGGTCTTTAAAGATGCGTCTCAATGACTCGAAAACGTTAGGCCAAAGTGAGTAGAAATATTATTTATTCACAATCTAAATTGACTGCAAGTAGGCCTAGTTGAATTTACAATAAAAAGTTGAAATCACAACGCAGATCGTTATGTAACAAGAAATCAAAGCTACCTATTTTCTTATCATCTATGACTTAAAATATTCATAAAACACTTTAGTTATCGAATAATTTAGATGTCTTGAATATTGACTTCCCATTTATTTATTTTTCAGTAATATAATCCATATGTGAGCAGTACCTATTGAAGATCTTTATAAAAGTTGACTGCAAGTCGTTGAATTTACAAGAAAAAGTTCATATAAACAATGCTGATCATTATGGAACAAGAAATACAAGAAAAATAATTAGGTTGTGGCTTGAGTTGTCATAAAAGTTTGAATGCCACTAAACTGGCATTTCAAAGAGCTATGAAGAATATTCTAAGCAGAATATTCTTTTCCCCATCTAAGACTGTGCGTGCTTTGAGTGTTAAGCTGGTAATTTTCATAATAATTTAAATAAAATTTTCCCCTCAGGTGATGAATGTATAATTTGAAAATAGAATACATTGGAATATGTCTATGAGAAATCAAGCATCTGTCGTCCAGACTAATTAGTTAAGGTTTCATGAAGTATTTTAATCATTTTACCCTAGAATTGTTACACTATACTATTCGACAGTTATACACCTTAATACAATAATTAATTTGGAGAACAGTATTTGAGACCATCTAACTATTTATTAAAATTATTTATCTACGTAGCATCAAACAATTTTGAGTCATATTCATGCATATTGGATCGTTTGATCCACCATAAAATACATAAATGTTACAAATTCATCTTAAATTATATTGATAGAATATACGAGCATAACAAGTAGGCCTATATACGGTAATGCAAATGCTTGAATAATGTCTTGTTTCGAAAGAAAGGTGTGCACCCTCTTTTATATAATCTTTCTATCCATTTTCATCATCATCCAGGAAAAAATTTTTTTTCAATAAAATGAAACCTTAATAATTTAGTAAAAAATTATACTTTAGGCTATATGCGAAAAATGACAACTTACTTGTGATTCAAATCAGCTAAAATCTGTCAAAGCTCGCGAGTAGACTGCATCTTGAGGTTTAAAATTATTCTGTGTTGTTTTCCATGACGAAATACTTCATGAACAATCTAATATTAAAACTGACACTGTATTTCACTTTTAAATAATGTATTACTCACATATATTGGAGATGCTTGAGGAATGCATTTCACTTCTGAAAAGAAGCTTCGTCAGCCTCTCAGAGATTGACAGAGGCTGACGAAGCTTCTTTTCAGAAGTGAAATGCATTCCTCAAGCATTTCGAATATATGTGAGTAATACATTATTTAAAAGTGAAATACAGTGTCAGTTTTAGTATTAGATTGTTAAAATTATTGTTGTTAATTCATAAAAATAATGTATTCATAAATAATGTATTTTATTAATCAGTCTTACTAAGTAGTGAAAGAAATTATACAGATTGACAACAGTAGAAAGAAATTTAACGACTTGCAGTCAAATATTTGTTAAGAATAAGTATAACTCACTTAATCTGGACGAGCGCTTTCGAATCTATGAGATCCATCTCTATGATCTCTAGATGGATCTCATAGATTCGAAAGCGCTCGGCCAGATTAAGTGAGTTATACTTATTCTTAACAAATATTTGACTGCAAGTCGTTAAATTTCACATGAAAAGTTAATATTAACAACGCAGTTCGTCATGGAACAAAAAATCCAGGAGTAGAAAGAAACCGGGTGGGAATAAACAACATGTACAACAGTTTGACATGTTAGAGAATAAAGATATTGATTTGATGACGTCAGTTGACGAAATGGGTGATGTGAAGAAGAAAACTCTAATATGGTAGACGACAGTAGTATAAGAATAAGTAATAGTAAGGAGGGTGTTTTACAGCAAGGCAGCGTTCAGATAATTCTATAATAATTACGGGTACGGTACAATTTCACAAGTGTTAAGACTATTATTTTATGGCGATAAATGAATGTTGCTAAAATTTCAATCATACCTAGAAAATATAAGTATATTGCATTTGAAAATGTTTGATGAAACAATAGAATAATCTATGTGGACTTCATCTTTCAAAAAAGAAAGACTCTTATAGGCTATTATTTTTAAGCAATTCGGCAATGTAAAAGAATAAAAGTTCAAGTCATTTACAATTTCCAACCATTCTTAATCAATGATTACTGTCTATCACTTGAAATGGCAATCATACTTACTTTGCCATGGCCATACATTTCTAAGTAGATATTTGGCCGCACCAAACAAAGCCCCACCTCTCTCGATTCCCTGCGTCTTCCTTAGTTGCTCCTATTTTCTCCATATCAACCATATACCAATATTTTCTCCATATTATAGTGGTCCCTACCAATTTACTCATTCAGAAACCTCTAGAGCCTTTATTTAGGTGTTAAATTCAACTGATCTCAATGCAAAATAAGCTGAAAATCGAATAAAACATCTCACAAATCTGTAACTATCGTAATTTTTTAATTAATAACTTTCTTCAATTTTTTTATTGAAATTGCTTATGAATTCGAAGAAATTGCTTCATGTATGTGTATTTGTTCAATTCAATTCAAATCAATAATTACTCAATAACGTTCAAGAATATCCTCATTTGAAAATGTTTTAAGCAACAAAGCTAGTTCATTATTGAGAAAATAAAACAAAATGGTGAACTCTTTTACCGGTGCAATACATGCTTATGTCTTATATAAATATTTTTTTTTATTTATTGTGAAAAATTTACGAGTGTGAAGATGCAACAGACTCAAGTCCAAAACTGCTCCCTTCACAAATTTTGAATACGGTATGTTACATTGTCCAAAACATTGAGGTTAACACAGAATAAAAATTTAAGATATGCTGAAAACCTTCACTCGAAAAATAATAAAATGAATTTTCTCACTTGACTACTATTAATTTAAAAGATCACTCTTATGGTAAACAACAACAATATTATCAAGATATTGCATATAGCATTTTATTTTAGCAGTCCAGTGTAGGCATTGTGGTAGAACATAGAAGGATTTCTATAGTAGGCCTAATAGTAATGAATTTTGGAAAATTCAAAGATATGAGATTTATTTATTGATCAGCGTTTCATTTACAGAATAATTTAATTTTGTTTAGTAAAAATTTCCAAAATAAAATCATATTCCAGGTGGTCTTTTGGTGTTCTTCTGTGGGAAATTGTTACACTTGGTGGTAATCCATACCCCTCTATACCAACAAGTCAAATTTTCCGTCTTCTAAAACAAGGATACAGAATGGAAAAACCATCTTCATGTGGCAAGGAACTGTGAGTATGATTGCTAAAATATATTTTTTTCAGAGTTTTTCAATTTTTCTTTTGCTGTTGACTAGTATCTTAAACTACAGAACTATTATTAGTAACTTAATAGTATTACCGGTACTATTCTTCCTTTTGTTCAAATAAATAAGATGACTAATTATTTTGTATTACAAAATCAAATGAATATCAATAAATCAATAGAATCCGTAGGGGGAATAGCAACTCCTGCTATTTTGAGGTATGCGACCCTCCGGTCCCTGAGCTAGCCAGTGCATTACTACTCCTCTGTTCCTCTCCCTCCAGCACTGACTATCCTATCCTCCCCCCCCCCCTTTCTTTATCATCTCAACAACTCCTTCCACCCATCCTCTCCTGTCACTCCCCTTCTCATGGGAAACTCGCCATGGCGGACTGGCAACAACAACTGCCAAGGAGAACAAGATTACAGCCTAATATAAGGCTTTCTCCTCCTCATAAACCCCCAGGTTGGGTAATTGGTATTAGTGATTAGATTGGCAATGATGCATACAAAAAGATATCGACTTCTGCCTTGAATACGGTGCAATCTAGCTCGCGTCCGCAACTCTGTTGCACGTGCACTCTTGGGTAACTCTAAATGAGCTAAAACTGTCGGCGGCCAGACTTATCTCAGGATCTCCTGGCCTTAGAGACACATGGATAACACTCAAAATGCAAACGGTCCTTTTCAGGACCACCTGACAAAACACTTAGGGAATATTCTTCGGATTTGCCAGCTAAATATAGAAGGAATTAGCTATGCTAAATGCCAATGCCTATCAAAACTCCTGCGAGAGAACAAAATAGACGTGGCAGTCATTCAAGAAACCCATGCAGATAGTGAACAGCAGCTTGGAGCTAGAGGGAAGATTCCGGGATACGAGATCTTAGGTGCGACTTACCATAAGCACTATGGTTGTGCAACTTACATTCGAAACAACATAGAAAATGCCCGTTTGGTGACAGCCATAACCAACAGTCATATTGAAACTGTTACAGTGATGGTTGAGGACATCAGTATAGTTAATATATACAAGCCACCATCAGTAGATTGGCCACCCGAGGTATTGCTGACTGTACCACACCCTGCTGTTTACATAGGAGATTTCAACAGCCATCACACTCTGTGGAAGTATAATAAAAATGATGAAAATGGTGAAGCTCTGACAAGCTGGGCTGAAAAGAGTAATATGAGCCTTGTATTTAATGCAAAGGACAGAGGAACGTTCAGATCGGCAGCATGGAACAGGGAATACAATCCAGACTTGTGTTTTGTTACTCAAAACAAAAATCACCAACCCTTGCAAACGAGTCGACGAGTGCTAGCAGACTTTCCACATAGTCAGCACCGCCCAGTAGTGATTGAGGTTGGCATCCAGATCCCAATAATCCGATCCATTCCACGACCAAGGTGGAATTTTAAGAAGGCCAATTGGAAAGACTTCACACAAGAGCTTGATAAGATAGTAAGATGGATACCTCCTGTGAGCAACAATTATGACAGGTTTGTGAAAGCTGTCATAGCAACAGCCAAGAGAAACATTCCTAGAGGCTATCGAAAAGAATACATTCCTGGCTGGAGTAATGAATGTGAAGATCTATATCAAGCATTTATGGAGACTGGAGATTCAACAATAGCTGATGATTTGCTCCAAAATCTTGACAGCCAACGACAAGAAAAATGGATGGAAATGACTCAATCTCTGGATTTTAAAAAGTCGAGCAGAGAGGCTTGGAGCCTACTGAGAAAAATGGGTGGTGGTAGCCCTGTTGTCCATAAGGCTCCCCTGGTGACTGCAAATCAGATTGCAGGCAGAGTTGTTTCTTTATCCAGAGCCCCTCGTGATCGACAACATACTAAAGACATCAAGAAATCACTCACAAGTTTGAGGAAAAACTCACCACCCAGCTCTGAGTTTGCCAGAGAATTTACATTGGAGGAGCTCAAGGAGGCTGTGAAAGACATTAAAATAGGTAAAGCTCCTGGTTTTGATGGCATTCACCCAGAATTTCTTATTCATCTTGGAAGGAATGCCCTTCAATGGCTAACCAAGTTTTTTTCTGATATACTACAGACAGGCCAAATACCTAAAGCCTTCAAGAAAACCAAAATAATTGCTGTTTTGAAGCCCAATAAACCTCAAGATCAGACTGAAAGCTACCGCCCCATTGCATTATTGAGTTGCTGCTATAAGCTCCTTGAAAGACTTATTCTAAACAGGATTGGACCTAAAGTCTCAGAAGTAATACCTGTGGAGCAAGCAGGCTTTAGACAAACTAGAAGCTGCACTGATCAAGTTCTCAGTCTTACCTCACATATTGAAGCTGGGTTTCAAAGATGTTTGAAAACATCTGTAGCATTTATCGATTTGACAGCTGCATATGATACGGTATGGAAACAGGGGCTGCTATTTAAACTTATACAAATTGTCCCATGCCAAACCATCATAAAACTAATTGGTAACATGCTTTCTGATCGAAAATTCTGTGTTATACTGGGCAACAAAATTAGCAACCAGAAAAAACTTAATAATGGACTTCCACAGGGTTCAGTCCTTGCGCCCTTGCTGTTCAATCTGTACACATCAGATTTGCCAACCACAGAGGCCAAAAAGTTTACTTATGCTGATGATATAGCTCTTGCTGTCCAGCATAAGGTTTTAGAGACAACTGAAGAAATACTGTCTAAAGATCTGAGAGATATGGGGGAGTATTTTCTCAAATGGAGATTAATACCAAACCTGAAAAAGACGGAGGTTTGTTCATTTCATCTTAACAACAAGATGGCAAACAGGAGACTGAAGGTCCATTTCAAAGATACTTTGCTGCAGCATCAAGATTTCCCCAAATATCTAGGCATCACATTAGATAGAACACTTTCCTTCAAAAAGCACCTGGAGAATATATCAAAGAAGATTCAAACCCGCAATAACATTATTCATAAATTGTGTGGTTCCACGTGGGGTGCCTCAGCACATACATTGCGGTGTTCTACTCTTTCTCTTGTGTATTCTGCTGCAGAGTACTGCGCGCCTGTATGGATCAACAGCCCATACACTCAGAAAATTGATGCTCAGCTTAACACAGCTATGAGAATGGTTACCGGATGTATCAAATCAACTCCTGTATATTGGCTTCCATTGCTCAGTAACATTGCTCCACCTTCCACACGGAGAAAGAATGCTCTTGTAAAAGAGTTTAAAAAGATTACTGACAACTCTTTGTTGCCAATTCATGAAGACCTGCCTCACCTTGAAATGAACCGCCTCAGATCTAGAAATCCTCCATTAAAACTTGCTAAGGAATTGATCAGAACCAACTTCAACTTAGGTTCTGAGTGGGTAGAAGCCTGGGATTCACAATCACCTGAGCACCTAACTCAGCTTATCCGACCAAATAAAGAGCCAAAAGGTTTCAGTCTCTCCCGTCACCTATGGAAGGGTCTAAATAGGGTGCGTACAGGACATGGCATATGTGGAGACAGTCTTCACAAATGGGGAGTTATACCCTCACCACAATGTGACTGTGGAGCTCCCAAACAAACTATTACGCATATTGTTGAAGGCTGCCCTAATAGATCGTATCCCTATGCAATTGAAGATTTCTTTAATGCTGCACCAGCAGCTCTTGAATGGCTGGCCGATTTAGACATGAACTTATAATATTCTAGATGTAAATTTTTATGTTATTGACTGTAACTACCATGTACATGTTCTCATGTATATATTTCTTCTTCATGGAGTTCCTAACTACTTTGTTCTGTTTTTTCTCTTTTAAATTCTAGTGACTACATGTTTTATCATGATTTTGACTGCTATAGTTTTTATTTTATGTTTACTGTTGAAGAATTCCATGTGTGTCAATGCCATACGCTAGATAGAATAGAATTATAATTCACGGCTTTATTCTTAATGTGAAATGAAAAGTCTGGAAAATTTTGCACATATTGAGTGAGATGAAACAAAACAAAAGTAAAAACACATAGTTGACCTTTTTACTATCCTATACAACAATTCATCAACAATAATTGCTGAAACCAATTAATTAGAAACTAAAAACCAACTACATCCAAAAACTTCATATCAAACTCAAATATATCAAAATTTTAAATGCTAAAATTTAAGAAACTATCAATGTAATTACTATAATATAACTATGGCAAATAAATAAATAAATATGTTTTATTGACTCAAGAGCTTGAAATACAAACATAGAGTCTTGTCATAAAGAGTAACAATTTGTCAATATCTCAAAATAATTATCAGTCTTTCAATTTTCAATATCACAATATTTCTGGTATTATGAAACAAAATCATCAACATCACAGAAAAACAATAAAAATACAAACTTATACAACAGCTATATCACAGTCGTCAAAGAAATAAAGAAAAAATAGCAAAATCTCATTTAAACTTTCTACCGGTAGCTTATATGTCAATATCACAGCCTGCAGATAAAAACTCACTAATAGAATAGAAAGGGTTTCTCTCAAACCACCTATGCACTTCCTCTTGAAATTATTCAGTGGAATACTATTAACATTGAGAGGCAGTTAAATAACTTTATACCACCAACAAGCCAGTGGTCCTGTGTGTTTTTCAGTCTACAGTCTACTTCTTGGTAAATCGATACAATGACTAGATCTAATATTAAAGCTATGAAGTGAACCTCTTTGATTATAGTTGAACATATTTTTCTCCACATAAATTAAATCTGTTAGTATGTACAGACTGTGTACAGTTAATAATTTCAAATCCATAAAAAGTGGTCAACATGATTCTCTGGGTCCTTTACCTAGCATGGCTAGCTCGCTTTTGGCACAGAAGTATGTCTTTTACTGAAGGAGCATGACCCCACAATTTTAATCCGTATTCTATATGACACTGAAACAAGGCTAAATACACAGTCTATCTAAAGGAATAGTGTTTCTCAATTTACACTGATCATATGTGACTCTGGACAATTTGGTACAGACATTATCCACATGTATTTTCCAATCTAATTTGGGATCTAGATGGATACCACGAAGTTTCAGCTGACAAATTATTTGTGAGACTACCACATAACCGCAGATAATCATTTGTGTTTTCTCACCATTCAGGAGCAATTTATTTGAAGTAAACCACTCAGCTTTTTTATTAAAAGCCTCAGCTTCAATTTTATGTAGCCTCAGAGGATCAGCATGACTAGAGACAAGCATGGTGTCATCAGCATACAGTACAGTTCGACAGGGAACACTTGCAGACAGGTCATTTATCATACAAAGAAATAGAAATGGTCCCAAAACAGATCCATGTCGTATTCAACTGCCCTAGTGCTGGATGTTTTGTTGTTGCAGCATACAAACTGTTCTCTACCTCTGAGATAGGATTCTAATAGTCTGTGTAAATCTTATGAATCTTAGTGATTCATTCTGGATGCCATGTCATTTAAGTTTGAATAATAAGGCATCATGTGAGACACAATCAAATGTTTTTGTCAAATCGCACAGCGTTAGTTGAGTGTATTCACAATTCTCAAACAAAGCCAAAATACTTTTGACAATATCTTCAACAGTCATAAGTAGATTGCCATTGACAAAAGCCATATTGACTACCAGATAGAAGTTATTAACTTCAAAATAGTCAACCAATTGCAGAAATGATAAATACTCAAACACTTTTGAAAGTGTTGGGACTATGCTTATTGGTCTGTAGTTCTCAACTATGGATCTATCACCTTTTTTTTTTGTTTGGGTATTATTTTAAGGCAATCTGGGTATTGTACTTCCTGAATGCATTGATTGAAGAATGTAAGTGGGACAACAATAGATGAATTATTTTTTTGAGAAGAAAATTTGAGAAACCATATATGTCTACACTTCTTGAATTTGAAAATGCACCACAGTCTTTAAAACATCATTCTGTTCATTGTATTCCATTTAAATTGACAATCTACTTGTTGGAAATCAGTGTCTGGAACATCGATCACTGATAAAACATTTCCAGCAATTGCAGCTACAGAATCTATAAAGAAGTCATCAAGATCATGAGGATGTATATCTATTTTATTATAACTGTAGGTTTTTGTTTCATGTTTAACTATTTCCCAGACTGTTCTACATTTATTAGAGGAGTTTGTAATAAGTTCACTATATGCAGATTTTTTAGCCTCAATTATTTTCTTCTTTAAGGCAATCTGGGTATTGTACTTCCTGAATGCATTGATTGAAGAATGTAAGTGGGACAACAATAGATGAATTATTTTTTTGAGAAGAAAATTTGAGAAACCATATATGTCTACACTTCTTGAATTTGAAAATGCACCACAGTCTTTAAAACATCATTCTGTTCATTGTATTCCATTTAAATTGACAATCTACTTGTTGGAAATCAGTGTCTGGAACATCGATCACTGATAAAACATTTCCAGCAATTGCAGCTACAGAATCTATAAAGAAGTCATCAAGATCATGAGGATGTATATCTATTTTATTATAACTGTAGGTTTTTGTTTCATGTTTAACTATTTCCCAGACTGTTCTACATTTATTAGAGGAGTTTGTAATAAGTTCACTATATGCAGATTTTTTAGCCTCAATTATTTTCTTCTTATATAACTTATTTGAAGAGATATAAACTTGTTTAGACTGTTGAGAACCTGTAATTCTGAAAACACTGTAGTGAAGAAGGATTTGTTCCTTGACTGCTCATAGTTCATCAGTGAACCACTCAATTCTTTTTTCAAATTTTTTCTGTTTATTTCATAGAGGGTAACACCAGTCAAATTTATTCTTGATGAAACACTGAAATGATACTGATGATCCAAATCCAGATGCAACAGTTTGTTGTTATGTGTGAGACATAAATTATCAAAATAGCACAGCTGGTAATTTGTAAAGATGTTTTGGCAAAATAGTTTTTTAGTTGGAGTTGAGATGTTGGACTGAAAAGATGGATGATCAAAAATCTAGATGTGATTGAATTTATTTGATGTGATTGATAATGTTAATGTTAAATAATACATGTGAATTCCAATGATGTTCATATTTCTCGATTATATTATTAAAACAACAGGTTATGGGCCCAGACACAAACAAGATAAATATTATTAAATTGGGAAATATGAATATGAAAAGTGCATTGTTGAGTTGATTGGATTGTTAGTGATTGTGAATGGTGAGTTGAACTTTTAATATTGTAAAATGGCTGAATTCGATAAAATTAATGGAATATCTATGATGAACAGTAAAAATGATTTCTTGTGGAAATTAAGAGTTAAAGGTGAATTAATTAAATTAAATTGTTGGAATGCAATAGAAGCAGTCTTCACCGGTCAGTTAAATGTGGACAAAGAGAGACTCAATAGAAAAGCAATTTCCTTTTTATATAAAAGTGTAAGTGATAATTATTTGAATGATATTTGTGAATGTAAACTAGCGTCAGAAGCGTGGAAAATATTAGAGGATATTCATACTAAAGTCAGTTTTTTACAAGGATTGAGACATTTAAAAACACTATTTTCGATTGAGAAAGAAGATAAGGAAGAGCTACATGAATATATTGCTAAAATTCAAAATCAGTACCAGAGAGCATGACAAGCTGGATGGACATATACAGATAAACAGATTGCTGGATTAATATTGTTAAGATTACCTATTAAGCATTATGGAAATATAATTGAACAATTGGGAAGAGAAGAAAACTTGACGGTTACACTTGTAAAAGCACTATTGTTAGAAGAAGGGAATGAACTTCGTGATGCAGATGAAGGCGTAGCGCTGACTTCCACAAGACATCATGCAGGGCAGAAGACGCATTTTCCAACCAAAAAGCAGAATGATTGGAATAGGCGAGCTGAGAACGTTGATAAGAACGGCTGAACGTAAGAACAAATTCGGATGAAGCCAACAATAAGAGATGTTTTTTCTGCAAAGGTCTGGGACATATTGCTAAATAGTGTTATAAGGTGAAATGTTTTAAATGCGGTAAGTTTGGTCATTGGGCTAATGATTGTGTTGAGAATGCAAATAATGAGATTGTATTTAGAGAGCATAACAAATCTAAACATAAAGCTTACATAAGTACTGTTGGGCTATTGTCAAAAAATGTAGAACATACTATTGAATGGGTAGTAGATTCGGCTGCAACAAATCATATCTGTTCACAAAAGGAATATTTTGTAGAAATGGACAATTGTAATAATAATAATAATAATAATAATTTCTCTGGATGATGGAAAACATATCCAGAGGAGTTTATTAATATAAGCTCAAAACATTACAATAATATATTATTCAATAGAAAAAACTGATTGCTAATTTGATTCCTAAATGTAAAAAAATATGATACCCCACTATAAAACTATGTGTTGGGGTACAGTAACTATGGGAAAAGGGAAAACCACTGTTGAAGGATGTGGAAAAGTAGAGATCGAAATGACTGAATGACAGATCGAAATTATCTGATGTATTTGTATTGTATGTACCTGATTTTAATTTTAATTTGTTGTCTGTTAATCAGTTAACGTCTAAAGGTGTATGTATTCAATTCAAGAAAAATTATGCTATGGGTTTTGATAATAGAGAGAATGTTTTCAAAGCTACATTAGAAAATGGATTATATGTCCAAGATGTCATAAAAAGAAACAAGATTGTAGCAAATGTAGTTGATAGAGATTGTTATCTAGAAGTGAAGGATACAATAGCACTTACATGTATGGCAGTGAGTATTCAAAGTTTAAAAGTTTTGAGTGAGCAGACTGTAGGCAGAGTACAAAATTTAAATTCATATGAGCAAACTGGAATGACAAAGATGATTGAGTTGGATAAGGTGGAGGATGATTATGATGTTGAAAATGATGATGTGAATGATGAAATGCGATTAAGAATGAGAAATGTGATTGAGATTGATAATGAAATTCAGAATGATGGGATCTGTCATGATGAGAATGTTAATGGCATGGAGAATATTGATGAGAATAATATGCAAAATATTAGAGAAGTAACTTAATTAGAAAATCGATTAGATTGGCGAATAAAAGATTGATTAATTATAAAAATGATGACCTGAAAACGAAATGTTGTGCAGCTAAGAATAAAATTAATTATAATATGGGTCCAGAGAGTTACGAAGAAGCAGTGAGTGGAAAAGACTGTGTCAGATGGATGGATGCTATGTATGAAGAGATTGAAACACTAGATGCTAAAAATACATGGAGATATATTGTTTCTTAGAAGAAGTTTAGTTGAGGATGGATTGATTAACTTTGAATACATCAAATCAGAAGAAAATGTTGAAGATATTTGACAAAATCGTTGTCTAAAGCTAAAGTTGAATATTCTACTTGGGTATTAGAAATGAAAAATGAGAATACTTTGTATAATGTTGAATCATGGCGGATCCAGCGGTGGGCGATTGGGGCGATCGCGCCCCCCCCCCCCCCCTTAGGGAACTTAAAGATTGTTGTTATCATTGTAGATTTTCTAAATTTGTATATTTTATGAAAGGTTCAGAATTCATTCTTACATAATTATTTGATTTCTACTCGCATAATACATATTTGAAGAACGTGTTGGTGTGACACAAAAGTTGAAGACCTTGAAAAGGTTAAAATCTTGGCTACAATCCACCATGAGCGAAAAAAGATTGATAGGGCTGGCTCTGCTTCACGCGCACCATGATATATCCATAGATTTAGACAAAGTCATTGATAGATATGCAAGCACAAGAACGACAAGAGTGATTTCCAAATTCTGTAACATTTTTATCTATTATATTGCATAATATATATTTTCAGCATTTGAATTTGATATATTGTACTTTAAACAATGGAATTTTGTTACTGTAATAGACAGAAATATCAGAAGTGTTATAAAGAAATATGCCTTTTAATCAATAATAGGGACAAATGATTTTTTTACTTATTTGTTCCATTTAAAAAAAAGCGACGGGAAGATCTTATTTTGGGGAGAAGGGGGTGCGGTAGTGTGGATCGCCCCCCCTCCTAACTCGGTACCCTGGATCCGCCATTGTGATGAATTTTTAAATTGTTTGTATTTTTTCTGATCTGTTCCAAAGTTAGTGATGTAATGTTTTGATAATTTAATTTTGTTTTTTTGTTTTGTTATATTAATTTATTAATGTTTTGATTGTGATGGATTTATGTCTCAGGGGGAAGTGTTGTTATGTGTGAGACATAAATTATCAAAATAGCACAGCTGGTAATTTGTACAGATGTTTTGGCGAAATAGTTTTTTAGTTGGAGTTGAGATGTTGGACTGAAAAGATGGATGATCAAAAATCTAGATGTGATTGAATTTATTTGATGTGATTGATAATGTTAATGTTAAATAATACATGTGAATTCCAATGATGTTCATATTTCTCGATTATATTATTAAAACAACACAGTTATGTCCAATCAGTTTCCAGAAGCACTCTGTTGAACGAATTGAAGTTATTCTGACTGTATTGTCTCACAGTAATAATGCTTTGATCTTCATACACCTTACTCCTCATAGGCAGGTTGTTTTCCATTACAAGTGATAGATGATCAGAAATGCAGAGAACTTTGACTTCAATCTTGTAAAGTGTCTGGTTGAGATCTGTGAAAATATAATCAAGACAGGCTGCACCTCTGGTAGGAGAAAAATTTTATGGATATGAATTGTAAGACCTTAGTAAAGTTAAAAGATATTGTGATTTTGAGTCATTCGCCCAAAAACAACATTGACATCCTTAGATATAATAAGATGAGCATTATATTTACTCAAAAAGTGGAGAATCTTTTCAGTGCTATCAGGAAAGTTTTTAAAATCACCATTTGGAGACCTATACACTGACACCAACATAAAGTTCAGATCACATAACAACAAGGTACATACATACCTTACAGTGCTTTTCTGACCAGTATTGTTCAATCTGAAGTTCTTTAAACGTAACATCTCTCTTGATCATTAGACAGGATCCACCATTTTTGAAAACAGAACGACAGAAGAAAGCACCAACCGTGTAAGCCTCAGGAGCATGCATAGCTATTTCATCTGCATACAACCAGTGTGCTTCTACCCTTGCCAAAGGTACGTGTAATAAAGCCGTGAATAGACAGTATATTATACATAATATAGTGTTAAATACAAGCTCAGATGCCTCCAAACTAAGAATCTTTAAGAGAAAAGTAATTAGAAGAATATATGGAGGCATTAATGAGGAAGGTGTATGGAGATAAAGAACAAATCTGGAAATAAGTAACATTCTCCATGGAGAAGATATTATGCGCCATATAAGGTCACAAAGACTCAGGTGGATTGGTCACCTGGAGAGAATGGCAGAGCATTGTATGCCTAGAAAAATTTATAAAACAAGAATGGAGGGAAGAAGGCAAAGAGGCAGGCCAAGGAATCGCTGGATGGATGAAGTAGAGGTTGATATGAGAAGGATGGGTATCAGGAATTGGAAGCAAAAGGCAGGTGACCGTTTGGTGTGGAGGCAAATTGTTGGAGAGGCTAAAGCTCACCCAGAGCTGTAATGCCAGATGAAGAAGAAGAGGAGAAGATAGTGTTAAATAATAATGTAGGCCTGAATAATAATAATAATATAATAGACCTGGTGATGGATAAACATTTGTAATGCAAAATAATTAGTCATGTTATTTTTTTGAACGAAAGAAAGAACACCGGCAATACTATTACTACTAACTAATAGTTCCGTATTTTAAAATACTTTGTGTCAACATCAAAAGAATAGCAGTATAAGAACATTTTATTTCCTGGGACTTGACTTGCAGTATTTTTTGTTTTCTGAGAAATTTTCTCAACATGATGTAGATCGTTTTGAAACTGGATGACATCAAATTGATATGCTACTTTTTCTTTATTGAACTAGAAAAAATATATAATGTACATTATGCTCTAACAATAATACACTCTTGATGCTTTTTTCATTTAACAGGTACGATATAATGTTAGCGTGCTGGACACCAAAACCGAAGGACAGGCCAACATTTAGTCAACTTTTACTGAATCTGGATGAACTTTTAGAACGAGTATCTCCTCAAGAGTACTTAAATTTGAACATAGATGACCTGTCGTCAATGGAACACACTGATTCAGTTTGGGACTAGATAGCCAAATTATGTTTGTACAATACTAAGAAGCCAGTCCCAGTGGCGGATCCAGGACGGGGGTCACCTAAAAACGATACCCCACCCCTCCCCACTCAAGTCAAATAAACCAGTAAAATAAATAATATTACCAGGTGACTTTTTTCCTAGCCTTAACAGCTTTAACATAAGATAATAAAAATATTACATGTTTATATGTTCTATCGTTGGACAAGTATAAGTTTATCATTCAAGGAAAGTCGATCAAGTACTGTAGATTGTTTTTATGCCAATAAAAAATTCCATAATAGATTTGAGGGGTAAATGTTTTAAGTATTTGTTTTAAAAAGATTAATATCAATTTTGTGAAGAATTGAAATTGATTTTTTTTATTTGCAAAAAGTATTTTTACAAGAAAAACAATAATTTATTCTTGACATCAATTTTTAGTTTTTCGACAAAATAACGGTTCAATCAATATAAAGTATCAATATTATAAAAAGGCAAAACAATAAATGAAATTACTAAAATTCTGAAATCAAATTAAAAAAAATTGAAATTCTTATTAAGTGGTTGTATATGATTCTCCATCAATCAATAGCCTATTCGGTTTTGTTTATTACATAAGAACCACAGTTCACATCTAGAACTAGGATGGATACAATGTTTATTTAATTGACAAAACATCGACACATGAACTTTTTATTTGATTAAATTCACATAAAAAGTTAATATTGACAACGCAGTTCGTCATGGAACAAGAAATCCAGGAATTTTTATTAGACATTTCTTTAGAACTCTTTTATATTGACAGATATGAGGAACAAGTTTTTTAAAAAGGGTCCATGGGCTTGCTTTGACTTTAAGATCTCCAAAATTAGTTTTATTTATTTCCTCAATTTTCAGATCCAGATTAGTTTCAAATTCAGTTTTAGATCTTCAATAATTAGTTCTTATCGGGATCCTGTGAAATACTCTTTAAAGTACAACTTTAATTACTTGCAACTCCATAATTTGGTGAGCTAATTGAAATAAGCTCGTGTAAACAATCAGCTAATGTTAATCTGAACAATCAGCTTCAATTTCTGGATTAAATTAAGTAAAATGGACGGAGAATGTTATTATTAAATTTGTAGGTTGTAATTTTGAAGTTTTCGAGGGCGGATCCCTCCATAAACAAGGATGCGGTAGGCTTTCCTTTCGTGGAGGTTTCCATGTGCTAGGGAAACCGTAGAAGGTGAAAACTCTTATAGAATTCTTATTCCTTGAGTCCTCCCTCAACGTAAAATACAAAAATAATACGGTATAAAATTAACCCAAATTTAGTCAGTTTCAATCACAGATCCATCCACTTCATCCCGTATTATTGATTAAAGTTAATTTTATCTAGTCTTAGATTCATTGCAAATAAATAAATTAACGACCTCTCATGAAATATTATAGAATGTTAAAAGTTTCAATCACAATAATAACAGCAATAATCAGATCATAGTCCCAATCGCCCCCCGCAGGATCCGCCACTGATTCGGTGGTAGTAAACGACTCTTATGCTCCAAAAATACGCATTATTGCTCAAAACTAAGTTCATATTCCTATGAAATCTCGAATTTGTGACTTGTTAATTATATAATAATAAATTCCAAGTGTTTCCCTGCAATGTTGAATTTGCGGGTGAACCAAGATAATGCTGATGATTATTATTGACCAAGACTACGGTATTTCTTATTGACCATTTTTATAATAAAGTTATTATATAAGATATTCTGTAAATCTATTAATACTGTGTGATGTTGTCCATCACGAAATAATTTAATACTTTTTTAACCATAGCAGATTTTATCCGCAGTTGGATACTTAATTAAAGTAGCTCTAATCTACAAGAACAGCGGTGGTAGAAAATAATATTATACTGTGTAATATGTACTTACATTTGATTTTAATTGTTAGTTAATGAAGACTCTATACCAATTTTGAAGATGCATATTTTTGTGTCAGTATTTTCGTGAGGTGATCTGTTATAAAATACATCAAATATTATGTCTTAGTGGATGTTAATATTGTAACATCACTTATTATATTGGAACATCGCTTATTATACTACTTTAGTATAATAATTATTTTACTGTTCTGTAATCAAGTACCACAAAAGCATAACATGGGTGAGTATATGGGAAATTTTACTGTTTTCAATGAAAAGAAAACTATAAATGTTCAACTTGACAACATTGCATTTCCAATGAATAAATTCCGTGTAGTGTCGGCTACATGATTATTTATTGTAGCGTATTGGAAAGAATATTCAATGTTGAGAAGACAGGCTCCATTTTCTCTGAAATCAGCATTCAATCGAAGAAAAAACCATTGTGTAATGAGTAGTATTCCATCAATTATCTTACCTTATTTATGATGAAATGGGATATTGTTCCAGGAAGGCTAAAAGAAGAATGTTGATGGCATCACTTGTGTAAATTATTAATACCACTTTCGTTTGCTGGATATTGCAGTGAACAGGTCTAAATCCTGATGACTCTACAAGTAACATTAATTTCCTGTATCTAGGAATCAATAAACTTGTATAATTCGAGCTCACAGTCAGAATGTCATTAACAAATTTTGTAATTTAGTGTCCATGATGAGCTGTATGTTTCATTAATGATTTTCGAGTAGCCTACTATTCAAGACCATGCAATCAAATATTGAAGTAAAATGTAAGAAAGTAAAATGATTTGAGTGTTTAAGATGATGATGGACCCTCGTGGTCCAAAGTGGTCATCTGCTCAGTTAGTTCATTTTTAACATTTTACTCAAATACTTGACTACTCAGTCGTGAATAGTACACAAACTTTACTACAGAAAAAAATTCAAAGTACTCTCAACAGTTCCATAAAATGTGTTACGTATTATTTTGATTCTACTTTTGTTTCCAGTAAAGCTTATTTTATAATTGGTCTGAAAGTCAGTGTAAGTTTGGGAGGGACTGGATCAACGATTTAATGCTCCATAAATTTATTTTCAAGACTTAGAGGATTCAAATTATTTTTTCTCCATAGGTGTTCAAATTCTATAACTAATGCATTTATCTATTGTTATTGATCAAACAAAAATGAATTATAAGCGCATCTTTTATTCTATTAAGTTAGTAATATGGATGTTCAAGATAACTTATTTAGTATAAATAATATATTATTTTTTATTGATATGGATCATGTTATCTCATGAAATTTATTCTATTGATAAAATGCAGAAATCTTCTTATGTAAATCTTATTTAGAACATCTTATGAAATAAGAAATAAATGAAATGTCACATGTAACATTAATTTCCATTATCTAGGAATTAATAAACTTGTATGTTTCGAAAATAGCAAGCTCACGCTAAGAATAACATGAACAAATTTTGAAATTTGGTATCCATGATGCACGTATATAGTTTTTGAGTAGCCTACTATTAAAGACTGTGCAATCAGATATTTAAGTAAAATGTTAGAAAATAAGATGATTTGAGTAAGATGATGGACCCACGTGGTCCAAAGTGGTCATATGCTTGGTGAGTACTTTTTTTTAAATTTTACCAAAATATTTGTCTAAACAGTCGTGAATAGTACTCAAACATTACTAATGAAAAAATTGAAAATATTCTTTATAGTGCCATGAAACTTGTAGTGTCTTATTTTCATTCTGCTCTTGTTTGGTATTCAGGAAAGCTTATTTTATAAGGTTATTTTTTAAATGGTCTGGAAGTCAGTGTAAATATTTGGGAGTGATTGAATCAACGATTTAATGTTTTATTGGTTTTATGTGAACTTTAAAAGGAGATAACTAATCAATCTTATTATGTTACTGTATTTTCAAATCTTAGAGGATTCATATTATTTTTTCTCCATAGGTGTTCATATTCAATAACTAATGCATTTATCTATTGCTGTTGTTGATCAAACAAAAATGCAATATAAATGCACCGTTGATTGTATCAAATTAGTTAATATGGATGTTTAAGATATACAGTATAAATAATGTACAGGTATTATTTTTTATTGATTATGGATCATGTTTATTACATGCAATTTATTCGATTGATGAAATGCAGAAATCTTCTGATGTAAATCTCATTCAGAACATCTTGTGAAATAAGAAAGAAATGAAATGTCACAAGTAACATAAATGTGCATGCATCTAGTAATCAATATATTTTTTATATACTCTTGTTTGGTATTCAGGAAAGCTTATTTTATAAATAGTCTGGAAGTCAGTTTGGGAGAGATTGAATCAACGATTTAATGTTTTATTGGTGGATGGGAGCTTTTATAAAATGAGATAGCTAATCAATCTTATTACGGGTACTGTATTTTCAAGTCTTTGAGGATTCATATTATTTTTCTCCATAGGTGTTCATATTCAATAACTAATGCATTTATCTATTGCTATTGTTGATCAAACAAAAATGCATTATAAATGCACCGTTGATTGTATCAAATTAGATAATATGGATGTTTAAGATGTACAGTATAAATTATGTATTATCTTTTATATTTTCGATAATGTTATTTGATAGATATATGGTTGTCATTGTTATTCAAACCTCGTCACTTAATACCATATTATAAGAAAATATGTTTAAAGATATGAATGTTTTAAGGTGTCAAATAGTTTTTACATTGTTATTTTTGTTAGTAAAATGTATGTTTAAATACGTTTTCATTTACTCCTAGCTTCTCTGATACAATAATAGATGACGAAACTGATTGTTGAATTGGAATTACTTTTCTCTTTAGTTTGATGTGAGGAATGAGCTGAAGCAGTTTCCGCCTAAAACACTGTATAAAACTCTCAAAGTAATATTATCATAAACAATAATGAAGGTCCCGTGTTATTTTGTAGAGATTGGAAGGATCAAGAACTTTATGGGTGAATTGGTGTGTTTTGGTAAATAATTCACGTACACTTTTTGTACATTAGCAGTCGATATACTACTCCATACAGAATCAAGAATTTTTATTGCTATCCACGTATTATAATGAATTAACTAAGTGCTATTTCTAATCAAACTCATACTCATTAATTATTCTTCATCATAAATTTTATTAAAGAGTGAAAATATACTAATACTAAAATGACCCAGACAACAGACCTCATGAGTCTCTGACTCAGTATACAACATTAATTTCTTCCATTTTCCATCGAATAATAGGCCTATGCTGTTTCCTTCAGTTTCTTCGTTACATCAATATTTTTCTTTTTTCATTTATACTATCTCTCACTTCTACTCAGTTTTGGCGATTCGGCCTACATTTCTCCTTCTCCGACAGTTCTCGCAGTTTTCAAATATTCTGATTTATATGAGCAACTACCGTACTCATGAACTTTAAATAGTGCCATAGTAATTTAGTATCCTTCCCTAATAGTTTAATAAGCTGGATATGTATTTTGCGCCTCCCTGTCAAGCTGCTTTACACATTATTTCACTTTTCCCCCAACTTTGAAATTTTCAAACACTAAAATTCAAGAAGGAGTGCTGAGTGCATTCTATTGGTCTGTTATGAGCAAGACTTTGCCACAAGGTTGTAGATTGGCCATTTCAAATATTTGTAAGTTACCTTATTACTTAAAGTAGGTAGTTACCAGCTTCATCCTATTCAAGATTTAGAACCTTAAGTGATCTCCAATAGAAATAAAAAATGTAACGCTGATTCTGCTTCAAATTAAACTTTACCTTTCAAACCAAAGAAAAGTCATTCCATACGATCTGAATAAATAATAATTAATAATAAAAAATTAGTGTAAAGAAACTATTAGGAAAAAGATCAGCCTAATCAAATTTAGATTTTTTAATAATTCTGGGTTATCAATCATTTTTATATGTTGGAATATTCTAGTGATATCTCGTAAATGGAATCTTCTATTAAGACAGAAATATTTTAGAAATGTTTATTTGCATGTTAAATTTTCACTACAAATGGCCAAAGTTCATGTAACTCACAAGAAGATAATCCTTCTTTAAGTATTTAAAAAAATCTAAAACTAAAATATGATAACTTGATTGAGCTACAGAAATTACGGACTTTCAAAGAATAGGCAACACTTCTATTTCGTTTGCAATTTGAATAATTTTTGTGTCATAGAATACAAGAGTACAGAGATTTTTTACAAAGCAGAAAATTAATATGATTTACAGCAGCTCATGATATTCTTGGCTCAGGCTATCACCACAAATCTTTTCTCAATTTTAGAGGCCTGCACTTCAATTTGAAGCTAAATACTAGATTTAAAAGGTGCATAATAATTAGTCACAAAATGACACATTCAACCAGGCTTTAACCCACTTACTGTTGATCATGATCGAATAAATAAAACTATTATACGAATAAACGCTGGTCTGATAAGCCAAAAGTCCTGGGTTCGATCCCAGTTGAGTACAAGATATTTTTCTCGAGCCACTCCCGTGTTTCGGAGGACACGTTAAGCCGTCGGTCCCGGTTGCATATAAAAAAAAGCAGTCGTTAAAAAAGCGGCGAGGTGGAACTACCCGTAAGGGTCTCCCCACCACGAAAAGCCATACGAATTTACTTTTTTTAATAAAACTATGATAATACAATTAATATTATTACATAATTAGTCTAGTAGTATAGTTCATAAAAAGATAGTACTCATTTGGAATTCGATCGATGAATTTTATTTGATGTGAGATGTAAACATTTTCACTTTGTAGGTTAGCGCGAGTCCAGACATGAGTTTGAGATTTGACACAAATTCACATTTAATTATTGAACTGATATTTTTTCACTCCACTATTATTGTTAGGATGCATTTTGAGCACCTTAATATCATAGATAATTTTTGGCTGAAATGTCAACGCGGTTGTCTTATCAGTTCTTATCATCTCTAAACCTGCGAAATTCAGACAGCTTAAATATTTATTAATTAATTTTAAATTCAGTGATGTAACAATGTGAAAGAATCGCTCAAATTCTGTGATAACCTACTGATATGTTTTATTTTGTTTTTATTTCCTAATTCATACATCATATAGGTCATCATAAGTCAAATGTGACTCAATACATTGATTTTCTATCTCTCTCTTTTCTAATTACTTCCTTAATTTTGGGAAAGTTTTCCGTTTTTCACGACTTTCTACCTGGACCTGGAACCGAGAGGATCTGCAGGCAAACTAATTTATAAAATCACGGTCGATTTCAATTGAAATATTTCAAAATGTCTAAAAGTTCCTACTTTTCTTAAATGTATGCTCTTGTTGAAATTTACGATGGACGTCTTCTTTTAAAACTTATGTTCAATTTATTTAGTATGGCCATGCTCTTGTGACTAAGTGCCACGAAATAATACAATAGGATAAATTCAACACAAGCCAACATCGTTTGTAAAATATACAACACACGGGAGACCCAATCATACCCTCCACGTGGGGATCTTGAATATTTTGAACTTTAAAAGATTCTTTCAAAATTATGATTATCTAAAGAGAATATTAAATCGCCAGTCACTGTAGAAAAATTATACATTGATATAATTTTGTTTCAAATGAACCTGCATAGATGGAGTCATTTCTATTTGGGTCACCTTACTCAACAAATACACTTGTGTAATTTTAAGCAGGTCAAACAAAGTGGCGAATACCGTCCTGGATTTCTGCAGATTGCAGTAACATGGTAATGCAAAATTTGGGGAGGTTCACGGATCTTTCAAGGTTGTGTTGAGCAAGTAGAAAATGTTTAGCTCACCTTTTTCAAGAGACTTTTTTAACAAACGAACTCCAAGCTGGGCATTACACTTGGAAACAGGAAGGGTCAAAGTAGCAAATTTAATTTCTCTCAAGAGTTTGAATTGGTTAATTTAGAATGTTGGATATGCAAGAAAATAGATATCCTAAAATTTGTTTAAATTTGTTGATGCTTTTGTCCAACGATCCACTCTACCAACATAGAAATACTCTCAATTGGGTGAGTCTGGTAAAAAAAAAAAAAGCTTCCTGTAGTTTCTGTTCCTATTGAGTGGGATCAGTACGGAATTTAAATGGCGAAACTTGGTAGGATGAAGTGGGATAGGGTTGGGGGAATTGGCTATATCTGGAATTCACTATATCTGCTTGCAAGTGGAACTGCCTATATGTGTACTCTTCGGGAACTGGTTGTATCGGGAACTCACTATATCTGCATGCAAGGGGAACTGCCTATATGTGTCTTCCCCGGGAATTGGCTGTATCGGGAAGTCGCTATATGTGGAACCCCCACTCTACCATCGCTTGGAACGTGGACAGCGCCAAAGTGGGCGGATAACTGAGTGGACCAAGCACCACAACAACAACAACCTAGATCGGTTGCCATCATCACCGTAATATATTTAATTTCGTAAGGCTATTCTTTGCGTCAAAACTGGGGGCGATTGGCAAGTTGTAGAAAGATGGGAGAGGGATCAAATTAAAGGAATCTATTCCGTGATGGTGGGAAAACTATTGGAATTTCCAGAATGTTAACATAAAATTAGATATAACGTAAAATGTTCTCCATAAGAATAGAATAGAATATTCAAAAACGTCTGATTTGTTTACATCAATACATTATGATTGTGATCGTGCTTCATCTTCAAGTCAGTGTTCAATATTAACATGTGGGTTACTTGGGATAGTATAATCTAAATTTAGACAGACATATGTTCTAAAAATTTTTTGTTTTGTCTACATTTCTTCACATTGAAGAAGACAAGCTAATAATTTCAACAACAGAAAACAAACTTTCTTAGTAATGGCGAAGGTGATATTGTGGAAGGTATCCATAATAAAAAATGAGACGAAATTGTCACAACCACATTTATTAAAACTTTGAGAAACTAGTTTCGGTTGTTACACCATTATCAATCTCAATCAAACTCTAATGGTGTAACAACCTGATAATGGTGTAACAACCGAAACTAGTTTCTCAGTTTTAATAAATGTGGTTGTGACAATTTCGTCTTATTTTTTATTACAGAAAACAAACCTCATAACGGACCTAACTAGTCACAGAGGAGTTGATATAATAGATATTCCAGAAAAGTTTGTGCTAAGAAATGAATCTATGATTAGTTTTATTTTTCATACAAAAATAACTATCAACAACGTTAATATGTTTTTAAACAACATAATAATGTGTCCATTGAATGAACAATGTCATAATATTAACAATGTAATACTTGGAAACGTGGAAACGTGGAGGGAGAAGCAAAGAACTACTTTATTGTGGACAAAATTATTACTGATGAACCCATTGAACTTTTAAATATTCCAATAGAATATCACACCATCAGGAATGCCACCACATAAACACCATATTACACTAAAAATTGGCGCTATCGTGATATTGATAAGGAATATGAATCTCGGGTCAGGCTTAAGCCTGGTCAATGGCGTATGATGAATTGTGTTGGGACTTTACGGAAGGTGCATAAAGTTAGAAATAATAACTGGATCTGGAAAGGTAATGCAATATTTTTACCAGGAATTAGGCTTATATCAACAGACCCTAATATGCCTTTCCATATGTCAAGAAAACAATTTCCAATCAGACTATAGCTTTTTGTATTACTATCAATAATCCCAAGGCCAAAGCTGGGATATACCTAAGTATACCAGTATTTACTCATGGGCAATTATATGTTGCATTTAGCAGAGTTAAATCTCCGGAAGGAATGAACTTGTTTATTGTAATTAACAACAACCAATGCAACCAAAAAGACTATTCTCACACAAAAAATCTAGTAAACAGGGAAATTCTGACTCATAGGTAATTTGATTGTTAGTTCGTTTGATTTATAATACTGTAGTATAATGACTTGTTTTATGTATTAGTGTTTTTATTCAGGGATTTTTGCCCCTACAAGCCACTAGTTATTATTAATGACAGTTATGAAAATTATAGTTATTTTATAAAATGTCAGTTGCTTATCAACTTGTTCTCATGAATAGGATGTCATTCAAAAATTCATTTATTTTCATTTAAAATGATTTTTTTTCTTGAAAATAAGACAACGTTTTTGTGTATCAAAAATTCAAGAATAAGAATTCAAAACATGAGGAAACAGTGTGTACTGTGGTGATGATCATGAGTGCTTCTTCAAAAAATATTAGGCTATATCAATTTCTCATTAAGTACAGTATTTAATTGAATACTTCATGTATTTTGTTCTGCGTTTTGAGTGTAGTAGAACATGATCAGGCTTAATCACTGTTTCTGTTTCTGTCATGTCAATTACCTGTGAGTAGCTTGTAGATTATTATTTGTATTTAGTTTTTCTCCATCTGATTACAAAAATCATCATTTATACACAGTTTCTATAGTTTCCATACCTATCATGGTACATGCTGTTTCGATTCATACCGACACTCACGGACACAGGATGCTTTTTACTTTGCTAAATTTATTATGTCTCTTGTATCTTGTGAAAGAAGAAATGGAGATCTATTTAATTTGGAATTTCAAGGTCAAGTGGTGATGAGGGTTTATTGTGTCATATCTTTGACTTCCCCTGTCAAATCTCTTAGTTTCATGTCTTCATTATTATTAAAAATAAAGCCGCGGTTCATTTCCGTAAAATTTGCAATAATATTACGTAAAGTCAATTTCAGAAATTTGGAGCATTTGTAAACAAAGAAAATGTTTGGGAGATACCTCACCTGGAAAAATGTCTTCACCTCCATAAAAGTCACAGATTTGGCTTCTTTTGTTAGTCAAGAGTTTCTGATCAGAGTTAATTTAGTAGGCTATCCACACCATCCCTCTCCCTTTTCAAGAGAAGATTGCATGTTTAATTGATGCGTGATTTTCTGGCTGAATGTGATTTTAAAGAGTTTTTGCTCTCTTTCTTGTCTAAATTTATCTTCCATAACATTTTAATTTCCTTATTTCACGCATATTTATATTTTTATGTTTCTTGTGATGAAGCATGGCGTTATTGTACAACAAAAGTAGGCGTTCTATAGTATGATTCTCTCTCACTCACCCTCACTCTATCTTTCACTCTCACTCTCACTCTCTCTCAAGTGTCGTAGTGGGGTGATAATATACTCGTATATATTACAGTTCTTCACTCGAATTTATTCACCACTACTCCTTAATAATAAAAGCTTACCATTATTATCCACTCTTTACTCACAACTAACCAATGGCGAATTCTCCGAGCGTGCTTAGCATTGCCCGCATGCCTAACAAATAACGCGCAAATAAAAGAGAAAATATTGTTAATCAATACTATACTAACAAATTAAGATATTAATGAAATATCAAATATTAAAGTATTTATGTTTGCCACATTCATAAGTCACTACATATCTTCATAGTTTTCTTCAAACAAGAATATAACTGGTTCTTCTTATCAAGGACCCAACAGGGCCTTATTGGAATTGTGCCGTTGTCCGACTGTCTGTCTGTGTAAAAGCTCTTGGAAAGAAGGTGGTCCACATAGTATTCCATGTGGACCCCCTGGGATCCAAGTCTATAATGACTTGGTATAAAACCATAATATGTTATAACTGATAATAACCCAGGAAATCTACGCCGAAAATCTAAAGAAACTTAAAGAAATAAAAACAATATTCATATAAAAAATAAACAACTGACATATTGTACAAAGGGTATTTATAGATAAAAACTGATAGAGAAAATCAGAACGAATGTAGAAGTACTGGACAATGCAGAAAGAGAACTTATCAAGGAGGACAAGAAACTGATTGAGTCCAATGAGGCCGGCCGTTTAAGCAAAATACATAAATCTAAATATATATTTTCACTGGAAATAAACTCCACTAGGCTTGGTTCGTAATTATATTTAGTTTGTTTTAAAACAAATAATGTTAATCAAATAACTGGTGATTAATAAAAATATATCTATTACAAAATTATATTAAACAAATTAAACTGTTTAAAAATGTAGTTTCCTTGATATTTCAAATATTAAGTGTGTTTTCAATTAAATTTCCTCATACTTTTGTGATAATAATTATATTGTCAGGTGAGGAAAAAGCTCATAAACCAGAATGTACTCTCGGGCCAGGCCTCTGAAAAAATTTCTAATTTAATTCCTTCAGAATGCAATTGCAAGTTATTCTAGTAATGTTTGGGCTCCATACAATTGCTTGTCGTAGCTCTCTAGAAAATTGGCTAATTGGAAAATCCCGAAATATTCGAATAGGGTGCTCTTGGCAGAAGCTAATCTAAAAACTACTACTCTTTCTCAGTTGTGCTCATAATTCGCGTGTTTGATGGATGAGGGATCCTTCCTGCTTCCGCCTTCCGGAAGCCTTTTTTTAAGTTCCCCCAGGTTTTTTTCAGCTTAAAGTAATATTTATTTTTCAACAGAGTTTTTTTTATTCTTCTATAATAAACTCTTTTGTAATGATGACGCGGACTATTCTTCACACACAGGCGTAAGGCCCATGTGAGGAATTTTTTGCTCTCTAACTATATTTTGTATACGTTTTTTTTTTTTTTTTTTTTTGTATTTTATATTAATTTACCTACATACATATTGTATTTGTTGAAGGAGAAATAAAACCATTTGATTTGATTGGTCAAAGTATTCGAAAGTTATCATCGAACATACAAACATACAGACAAAATCGCGAGCCTCGAGTCACGAGTCAAAACATAGGACTAGCTCATTCAATCATATATATGTGATGAAAGTACACAAAACATGGAGAAAAAATACATTGAAAATAAACAATAATTATTGAACTTTTCTATATAAGAGTGGTCTTAAAATCCTATCCCGGGGGAAAAATTACGAAAATAATCCCTTCGTACACGCTCTCTAAGCGATTCTAGGCACTTAATACAATAATTTTATCCCGCATTATCGGTCAAAATTAATTCTAATAAGTGTTTTGGTCCAGCCTCGGAGAACACGCGAACCATTTGATAACATTTATAGGTTCACTTATTTAGAGTCCATATTAGCACCAAAGTTTAACAAATCACATTATTTGATTCAAATTTTGAAATTATAATCATTATATGCATACAATCATGTATAATCATTATATTATATCAGCTTTTTGTCATCTCCCTAGGGCTGGAACGCGGTGCGGTCCGCCCCACTTGCCAGGCCGCTAGTGTAGTAGTATCCATAGATCAACCATCATATTCTATATTCATCCTTATTTTATGGCAGTATCTAATTTATTTTAAAGTATATCGATTGTTTATATGATGAGATGTATATTTTAAAATTCCTTTTGTTAATATTTTTTTCCTATCTCTATTATTTATAAAAATTTTCAGCTATCCTATTAATGCAAGCCTATCTAATAATTTTAGTTTGAAGTGACTGACAATTGAATAAACTGACAAATATACATAAACAGAATTTATTAATTTCGAATTCCTTTAATTGCTATTACTTTATACTGAAGACTTCCGCAATGGCGGATATTGACAACAGTAATAGCAATTAGAGGAATTCGAAATTAATAAATTCTAATAATTTTTCTAATTTTGTTATAAATGTTCACCCCCTCCAGCATGGGCTGGTTTAATTTAGCCTAAAATTGTGACCCGCGACTGTAGTGTTTCTGTATAATAAGGCTCTAAAAATGTGCTATTTTTCAAGATATTTGTACATAAAGTACTTGGTAATAGCAACTTTCCAAAATACAAAAAATGGTTCATTTTTGACCAGCTGCAAGAATTGGCTTTTAGGCTTGTCGAATTTAGAATTTAGTGTTCTACAATTCTTATCAAAAGAAATATCTTGGAAAATTACAAAAATAATTATGATGGAAATTTTGAGGAAAATGAATCATTCCAATCAATTCATAAACATGAAGCATATAAGCCATTAGCTATTGTTAGCAAATGTCTGGACAAATTTTTTTTTCGAAAGGGAATGGCGTTAGTAAGCGCCTTATTACACAGATCAACTGTGCGGACATGCACAACAATAAATGTATACACCCCCCTAGCGAGTGTTTGAGTTCAACAATGTCACTTTGCATGTAAAAGTTCTGCTGTATTAAAATTTGCAAAGGAAATGGTATCTGCAAAGGAAATGGCTCTGCTACCATAATATACAGTATTATATGACTAGCCAGCAGGATCGCTTCCCACGTTTTAGCTGTCCAACTAAAACCACTGATGGGAGGCGGAGATATATACGCAACCAAATTTTAAAAGTAATACATATTCACACCTGGTAAAAAGTTTGCTTAACTAGAGTCTTAAATGAACCTGGATACTCAACTTATAAGGCCACATAGGTCTTGAGAAACGGTGATAAAATATATTTTGAAAAATTGTTGTTTTTGGTCCCAAATGCTGGAAATTTCACATGGTTTTCGAGAAAGTGTGATGAGTCAGTCGGCCAATGGTAATTAGCTTTTCTGGCTTCACCAGATAGGTTAGAGTCAGTATTTTTTTCATGTATTTTTTTGTTTGTATTATAATGAACTTGTAGCTAGCTCGCAAGTTTCTCTTTGCTGGCTGTGCCATATTGTATTCAGAAACGTATGCAAATTGAATTTTTGTAATGTTTGGTGAATAAAAATATGATATAAAAAATTATTTATAGGTTATAAGTATAAATTCTAATTAATAACAATGATTAAAAAAAGGTGGTTAGTAATTAAAAAAGTCAACTGTGGGATTTCAGGTAAAACCTGCTCTTAGTATGCATCTAGGGATCTTAACTGAACATGTGCACAAAATTTCAACTTCTAGCCGCATGGTTTACAAGAAATAGTGATGAATCAGTCAGTCAGTGGCAATTGGCTTTTATATTAACAATGGCCAAGTAAAAAAACGTATTAAAAAAACATATTAATTATGTTAATTTAAAATAGCAGGGCGCGCTAAGCCGCGAGCTCACCGACAGAGTTTGTCTATCACTGGGGTAGATGAATGAATAGTGTTGGTATTCTATCGCCGTATCGTTGGCTCCACCTGGAGTTGTGGAACCGTCACAGTACGCTGTGAAGGAGACCCACCTGCAACCGTCACAGTACGCTGTGACGTAGGTGTGACGTCAGATATAGTGAGTTCCCGCTAGCGACGATACAGCCGGTTCCTGATATAGGCAATTCCTCCGGCTGACATACAGTGAATTCCAGATATAGGGAATTCCCCTAGTCGACACATATACCGAATTCCTCCTCAGAACAGTTTTATAAGCATAGGACATTTAACACAGATATAGTGAGTTCCAGATATAGCCAATTCCCCGTTCCCGTGGGATATAGCTTGTAGGCATAGTAAGGTGCTTCTTGAAGCTGACACACAAAAATCATAAGATTCAAATTCTTGCGTCGCTTTTAGAGAAATGAATTCTGATTTTGTTCTGGGTGACCATAAGCTAAAAACCGCCTTTTCATAGATCAGATGTGTCACTCAGTTGCGGTTAGCCACAAGTTATAAGGTTTCCACCTTTATTTAAAAGACAGAGTAGTTTTTGAGACGAATGTTTTTGGCTAAATATACTCAAAATATGACGATACAAAAATGGTACTCCTTTCGAATGCTACCGTTAATAAGATGAAAGATATTCGTAGGTATATGGTTAAAACGCTATAAATGCAAGAAACTACAGGCTAACTTCGGAGATAGTCAATACTTTTGTGTTTGTATCTTATTATTAGAGCCCGGATGTTAGGCAAAATGCCTTGATTTTAGGCATAATGCCTGTTTCGTTAGTTTTTGGAAGTTTTTGCCTATTCTACTATCCATTGCCTATTTTTGTCTAAAACGCTGGTTTTAAAGTAAAACCAAATAGCATGAAAGAACGTGTGCATAAAAATTAATTATTTTTAACTAATTCTATGAATAAAAATGATAATATAATAGTGAAGATTGAGGGGTTTCAACTAAATAGCATAGCAGGGGCGTATTCAAGGGGGGTCCCCGGGACCGAACCCCCCCTATTTGAGATGACTAAGCAATAGATAAAATGCTTTTTTGCTGTAGGAAAAGTTCTTGAGAATAATTCTATACCAGTGATAATAATTCTAGTGAACAAAATTTAATCTAGACGGAATTAATATTACAATATTGGAGTGTTGAGAACTGAGCATGGCGGCTGGTATTGTAGCCATTATTGTACAGTAGCATGTTTAGTCTATCTTTATACGATAGAGTAGAGAACTTTAATTTATGGTACATTATCGAGAAAGAGTGGGTTAGAATTTCATAACAAAACTGGGAGAAGTCATTAGTCTAGAAAAACCCTATTATAGTAGCATAGCTCGTAAATGTAGCTATGTCCACTTGCTCCCCGCTATCAAAAAAACCAAAATTCAAATACATCATATTTTTGTACTATTTTTGTACCTTTTTGTACCACCAAAAGAAAATTTTGTACCACCCCCCCTAACTGAGATAATAGTAACTCTAAGGTCGGGGAGCAAGTGGACACTCTCTCCCCGCATATGTCATATGCAATAAGTGAATACACCATATTTTTGTACTATTTTTGTACCTTTTTGTACCACCAAAAGAAAATTTTGTACCACCTCCCTAACTGAGATAATATCAACTCTAAGGTCGGGGAGCAAGTGGACACTCTTTCCCCACATGTTATATGCAAGATTTGAATACACCATATTTTTGTACTATTTTTGTACCTTTTTGTACCATTAAAAGAAAATTTTGTACCACCTCCCTAAAGGAGATAATAGCAACTTTAAGGTCGGGGAGCAAGTCGACACTTTCTCACCACATATTATTGTTGAAATCGTTGTTATTGTTGAAATCGATTTGATTTGCAGATAGGAATTGTCAGGTTACATATGTCCTGTTTTGTTCTGTTTAAATTACTTTATACATTACTGTAGGAAAAATGTAATATGTAATTCAAGCGCAAAGTATTGTTTCTGCATTCGAAAAACTTTTTTCACTTGCCTTTGGCTTGTGGAAAAAACTGTTTCTCTCAATGCAGAAAAACGCTGCTTTGCACTCTAGTTACACAAATAGCTATTGAATTACCTTAACTACCGTGTTTCAGAGGACACGTTAAGCTGTCGGTCCCGGCTGCCTAAAAACAGTTGTTAAGTCACGTCAGAGGCCCTGAACTTATTCAGGTGAGACCTGATAACTCTGACACTAGACCTGAGCCAGCCAGGTCACACGATATTATTATTATTATTATTACCTTAACTACCAATAATTCTGAAGATCTCCACAATATTTTTTGAAGGAGCTTTCATCAATTTCCTCAAGCTATTTAATACTGTTGAAAATGTCCGCCATTGCAGAGGTCTACAGAATTATTGGTGGTATTAAAACAGAATTCGAAATTTATAATGATGTTTGAAATTGGCAGTTTAAAAAATGCAAGTTACAGTATTATAATGCTAACCAGCATTTAAATGATAAATTTTGTTGAATGAATGGTAGTTATCATTGAGAAGTAAAGTGCCTAGTGAATTATAATTATTCTAAATGAAAGATTCTTTGAATAAATAATTATGTTGCAACATACAGAACTGTGAAAATCATTGTTTATTGTTCCACAAATAATGTAGAGAAATAATTATAATTATTCTAAGCAAAAATTACAATAATACTAGTCAAACGTGGACTTTATTCATTGAGTTAAATAAAAAGTATCTAACATTAATTACCTAACATCATCACTCCAATTGTCAGCTGTTTGACTTTGGTCGATAGATTTGTTATTGAACAAATAGCTTTATTATTCTTTACATTAATCAAACAAGACAGTATTTCCAGGCCGGAAAGGTCTGTGTACCATAGCAGGCATTCACCTTCTTTCACATTTACTGGAATTTCGATCACCTGTTGAGTGCGTGCTTGAATAGTATAGGTTGCTATAGCAGTACGTTTATTGTTTTCATCATGCACATCACTTTTTTCAGAATCAAAGTATTGCATGGGAATCTCTTTGTTTTTATATATAACATCTTATTATTAACAAAGTCTAATTGCAGTTTTTACACTCTCATATTATCTAGGCCAAGAAGCAAATCAAAAACCGTATGGAAGTTAAACAAATAAAATTTCATTTTATTTTTACCAATGAACAGGATTTTTGTACTGAATTTTTCATTTGGTGAGCCAAGTGCTGTTGCAACTTGAAATGGGTCTTTAATCAAATCTTGTTTGTAACATTCGGTGGCAATAACTTTTTTTACAAAAGATCTTGTACTTCCTGTGTCTATAAGAACTCTCAGATTTGTGACTGGGTCTATAAAGAAAGGTTATTCGTTCTTTTTGTCCTGAAGGTTCATGATGGAAAATTTTGGTCGAGGCAAGCCTCTCCAAAAAAATTATCGGTCTTGTTAGCTTGTTCAGTGTGATCTTGTTCAGCTTGGTTCTGTAGTGATAAGTCTTCAAAAGCTTGTAACTCGTTTTCACTGCTATTTTCATTGTATATGGAATAACTAAAGTCTGCTTGTTTGTTACTATCCAAGTTTTGTCCTGTCATTTAAAACAAACGGCGGTTTTTCCTAGGTGGACCAATGTGTTGAGATGCTCATTGGGGTTGGTTGATCAACTTGCTGTTGAGGAAATTGTGGCCTATTGAATCCCTGATTGTTTGGGCGATTAGGCTGATAATTTTAGGCTAAAAGATAATTTAGATAATTTAGGCTAAAAGCAGACTACTACAATGTTATCTACAGGTTTGAGAACTTCCTACCAATCTGCTAAGCAATTCTACCTACGTGGTTGTGTTTGATTTATTGAAAGGGACAATCTAAACAATATCGGTCATTATGTTGCCTACACTCTGAGAACTGATGGGTCTTAGGAGACTTATGACGATCTAGTTGGTAAGAAGTTACCATATGCCACAAAGAAAAATTTTAAATGCCATGTAATTTTGTACACCATTTGGATTCAAATCGTGATACAGTAAAGCATCGATGCCAAACTTCAATATTCTGAAACATCTATAATCTGAATGGCTTGTTTTGTACTGCACTGTATTTTGTGCAATGTCACCGACAAAACAAAAATACATACTGAATTGATATCTACAATATGTACAGTATCATCGGGTGTCCACATTACAAACATGATCCTTATTAAGTATCTATGATAGGATTACCTACTACAATAGTACAGCAAAACTACTGTATATAATTTCTTAAAACAACCATATAAACAACCAAATAAATATGTAAGCATTGTACAGTAGACATTTATCAAATTCACATAAAATATAGAACTAAAAAGAAATTGTCTCTATTTCAACGGACCATAAGTAGTAAGCCTGAAATGCATTAAAATTAATTTCTCTTCAATAATCCAAACGAATCACTAATCTAAACTGTAAACTACTCATGATATATTATCACAATTACTTTGGATTACCAATGCTTTACTGTAGCAAACTACAAGCAACAATTTTATATAAGAAGTTCATTTAAAAAAATACAAGACTGAAGACTATCTCGATTATTGATTATGCAATTGCAATAATATAATAGCAAAACAATGTGTTACATTTTCCAATGTACGAAGGAAAGGACAGATTGTTCTATATTATATATTCAGAGTATATTTTATAGAGCTCCATAGTTATTTTCTAATGTACAGAGAAAATTATAGTTCTATATTTGGAGGATATTTATTTATTGGTAAATATCTTATTTGTGTATAATATAATTAATATGATGATGTTCATTATTTGTGAAAAATTAATTATTATGATGTTCAAATTTGGTAGTTAAAAAATTGCAAGTTATTTCAATGAAAACCACCTTCATTAAACTGGCTGATAAGTCTGAAATGAACGCTACTACACAAAAGTGTCACGGTAGTCTAGTGGTCAAGTCACCAGACTGGCAATTAGAAGATCCATTGTTCAATCCCCGGCGTTGACTGAATATTCTTGTGCAGTGGTGGTCATCGATTTCCATCAGCTATTTGATATTTTTGTCAATGTCCTCCATTGTGGATATCTTCAGAATTATTGGTGGTATTTAAATTATTAGTAATATTTGGAGTTATTGCATATTGCATATACACAGTAATACACCCCAATAAAACCTGAATGAAAAAGGGTAATGAGCTGAAATCTAGGACCTGCTGAGATAATATGATAGGCTTGAATTTGTATTAGCTGAGACTGGGCTTGTATGAATATTTTTCAAAAAATACATCATGCAGATGACATATGGTGCATTCAAATCTTGCATATGAAATAAGTGGGGAGAGAGTGTCCACTTGCTCCCCGACCTTCAAGTTCCTATTATCTCCTTTAGGGAGGTGGTACAAAAATTTTTTTAATGGTACAAAAAGGTACAAAAATAGTACAAAAATATGGTGTATTCAAATCTTGCATATGACATATGCGGGGAGAGAATGTCCACTTGCTCCCCGACCTTAGAGTTGCCATTATCTCCTTTAGGGAGGTGGTACAAAATTTTCTTTTAATGGTACAAAAAGGTACAAAAATAGTACATAAATATGGTGTATTCAAATCTTGCAAATAACATGTGGGGAAAGAGTGTCTACTTGCTCCCCGAACTTAGAGTTGATATTATCTCAGTTAGGGAGGTAGTACAAAATTTTCTTTTGGTGGTACAAAAAGGTACAAAAATAGTACAAAAATATGGTGTATTCAAATCTTGCAAATGACATATGCGGGGAGAGGGTGTCCACTTGCTCCCCGACCTTTAAGTTGCTATTATCTCCTTTAGGGAGGTGGTACAAAATTTTCTTTTAATGGTACAAAAAGGTACAAAAATAGTACAAAAATATGGTGTATTCAAATCTTGCATATAACATGTGGGGAAAAAGTGTCCACTTGCTCCCCGACCTTAGAGTTACTATTATCTCAGGTAGGGGGGTGGTACAAAATTTTCTTTTGGTGGTACAAAAAGGTACAAAAATAGTACAAAAATATTATGTATTTGAATTTTAGTTTTTTTGATAGTGGTGAGCAAGTGGACATAGCTCGTAAATGTTGACATTGTGAATTCTTTTTCCATGATAAAATAACAAAATGATTTCATAGACTTCCGTTTGAGCTTTTCAACTGTCCAGAAGCTCAGTTTCTGCATGGATCACGGTCGGTGTTGAAGTTAGGCTGAATTAATAATTTCGTTCTCGGTCCTAGTAGCCTACAATGCCATACAATCGTGCATTTATACAAGTTTAAATATTGAATAAAATAATTACTGCCATTTTATATTAGTTTTTAATTTTTCAATTGGATTTTTGATTTCTCGTTCTAAGTTTGTTTTGGCTGAGAAAAGAAAACATTTGCGTTTAATCCATTACTTTTGCGTAAAAACAGCTAAAACATTCATAATAATTAAAGAAACATCGACTTCATCCTCAAACAGTAGTTGTGATAGTTCAGAAATCAATCAGGCGTGGGATTTCTTCATTATGTTGAAACAAATTGAATCCAATCTCAGATACTTTAAATATGTTTTCTTTTTAAAAACAAACAGGGAGTTTGGAAATTGCAAAATGGGGTTTGCTACTTTTTAACATCTTAAAAAAACATCAGTAGCCTATATGTATTGTGTAATAAGTAGTACAGTATAATACTTATTAATAAATTGAATTAGGTTAAAATTGGTGAATACTTTCTGTAGTTACATAGAGAATAAAAGTTTTATGATTTTATTGCCGGAAGGGGGGGGGGGTAGTCAAGGAAGTGTAGGCGCATAAGATGATGCTGCTTTGATTCGATAATTCAAGAACTTGTTAAATAGTGAGTGTCCACAACAATTTATCCATTATTCAAAAGCATTATTGCTTCAGTAAATCTATTGAATGAAATGGTAAATAACATTCCAACATTCCAGCTCTTCCTGGTGAGGTGGAATGTGTAATTAAAAAGTGCAAATGTGTGTCATCTAGTGTCATCTTTTAACTCAGGTTTGGACAAAATAAGATAATTTAAAAAAAAGATTGTAAAATAATTCAAGGTAACACATCTATTCAGCTTGAAATGCATTGATAGAATAAAAAATTATTATTCTGAAGCAGCTTATAAGTTTTCGTTCTTACTATTCTATCTTTACTTACAGTCTTACACAGCCCAGAATTTACATTTCAGATCAAAATATCCAAATCATGATCATTTCTTGGTCAAATTCGACTGATTTACACAGGATATATTCAATGGAAATGAAGTTGCGTTTGACACCGGTGTCCAAATCCAATGAGCACCGATTCCCGAGCGATAAAACGCTTCATCGAAAACCGATTATAGGCTACTCGTTCAAGCCATAGGCTCTTTTTACAGTTTCCCTTGTTGTTTAGCGTGTGCTAATTTGTGAAGGACACTAACAATGAGAGATATGTTATTGGGGGAGGCAAGCAGGCAAGCAACGACAATCGCGGCTCTATAGCCTGTGGCTAATAACTGTTATCCCAACAGCGTAACTAGCCGTGTAGCTGCCTAGCGCGGCTTTTGTCATCGGCAAGAAGCTCATTTGCATTTGCATAGGCTGGCGCTCGGCGCTCATTCCTATCCTCCCCACATAACAATATTTGAGCCTTTCATTCCCACCTTCTCACTTTGACATAGCGTGCGAACTGAACAAGACGACTTATCTACTCATATAATTTTACAGTGTCGATACCAACTAAACGATACTCTAAAAAATCGTTTATTGATTTATTTTTATTGTACTTAGGCCTGCATTGAAACATGTATAATTTCTTTCACTGATTCGAAAAATA
The DNA here is from genome assembly GCA_948455865.1 of Conomelus anceps. Lineage (NCBI taxonomy): Eukaryota > Metazoa > Arthropoda > Insecta > Hemiptera > Delphacidae > Conomelus > Conomelus anceps. The sequence goes on from OX418216.1 coordinate 35,062,915, forward strand.
TACTAGTGTTTAATCCTAATCACAAGTCATTTATGTCTGTTCATATGGGCCGCTATTTAAATAGATTTTAAAATGAGTAAAATTACATAAACATTAATAACAATTACAAAAATTGAGTGATATATTAATTTATTTATCATTTTCATCGTCACATTCCATCACAGTCTATGAATACTTGACCTCCTGTTTGATTGGTTGATTGTCTTTTTTCTGGGACTAATACTATTAACTAGCAATAACTAATACTATTAACTAGCAATAACTAATACTATTATTTTTCATACATGAGTATGAAATTTGTGTGTGGGTAATAATGATTTTATGGATGGTAGACCTTCAGATCGCCAAGCACAGAACGCCATCCCATTCTTTTTATTTCTAATGATGATAATGTTGGTCACTAAAAGATTATGCTACATACGAAGCATTATTTCTAGTATTGAATATTACTCTAAGTAAAATTTCAGTTGATGTAAAATAATTCAGTCTTAATTACGTGCAAATTATTAAAACGGAATTGATATCTCAATATATATGTTATGCTATTAAAAACTTGTTATAACTTCTTCTTATAATGGTGAGTATCAGTGGAGTAGCCACGGGGGTGGTTTTCCTGGTTATATAGAACCCTTCCTTGAGTCTGTAAAAGAGGCTCCAAAACAAGTTAAAATAATAAATAAACCGATAATATGGCTTACTGGAGGTGAAAAGTTTTCATTTGTGAAGAGTAAGTAATGTAGCTAGAAAAAACCAATAGTGGAAGTTTAAGACATGTTTAAATGCTCAATGACCATCAAGAGATTTTAATCACATCAAACGATGTACTGGATGACTTTTCTTTAAAGCCACGTAGAATAGACTTTGTTTTATGGCTTTTACAGGGCAGGTGCAAGGGCTTAGCCAATGGGGTGGGGTCCCCGGGTCACAGATAGCTTTATTATTATTATTTCACATGTAGTATTTTGTGCAATAAAATTAAACACTATTAATGAAACAGACATTCTAATAATAATAATTTGAAATCACAATTGATTGTTAAATTTGCACTATAAAAGCGATATTTTTCAAATTTTATATATTACAATTTTTTACATCTAATTAATGAACTAACAATATACTAAAAGTCCTTGGGCCTTAGGCAAACGATTCGTAAAATCAATGATTTTTCCAATTTAAGTTTCTACTTTACGCAATTTAACTCCATTTTATTGAATAGCGTACTACTGCTTTTCAGCCACAAATCACGTTTCTAACATCGACGCTCCAAAATTTTCCCATAATGAGAATTAAAATGAATGGCTTGTTTAGATTTTCTCAGAATTCAATTTTGGAGGGAGGATTATTTATCGAAACCGGACCCCTATTGCCCTGAGTGGTATTCCATTACGCATAACCCCCCCTCCCCACCACCACCGGAAGGGCCAAAAGCCACCGGTAAGCCCCCTCCCAATTTTAAATCCTAACTCCACTACTGGTGAGTGCATCTTAAATCTCTTGAATAATATACTCATCAGTTGGCAATAAACCAACGCTTAGCTGTCCGTGAATATCATCATTACATCATTCCGTATATGACCTTTTTAATCACAAAAGGTCCCGACGAAAGAATCTCATCGTCCAGCTTTCTAAACGCATATTTAAAATAATAAACAGTTCACAATATATAAGAAATTTTTGTACATATATTTGACATTGATAGCCAACAATTCACAGAAGGATGAGAACTACGGGAAAAATCTTTCTTACTATTATTTTTATTGTGTCTCAGATGCTGTGGTAAATATTGTAGAGCTCCCTATAGTGCAATTTGGTCTTGCTCAAACACGGTTGGCTTTGTTTGAATGATGCGGTAAGTGATTTGAACAAGAGACGATAACTTGTTTGAGAAGTGGTGATGTTGAGTGGCACCAAAGCAAACAACCACACTACCACAAGATGCGCGTGTGCGTGGGTAAACAGATCGCGATTGCGGAAAATCGCTCGTGCTCTATTCCCATTTCTTGGCGCTCGCTTTTACTATTCATTGCATTGTTGGCCGAGGCTGAGTACTGGACTGGACTGAATCGGCCGAAAATCCTTTATGTATGTCCGGAGCAAGAGGCTGGCTGCATTGTAGGGGCTGAGAGAATGAATGTCTGTTCCGAACTAGACGGCCCACGCTTATTGCACGGTGGCTTTGCACTGCAAATAGCAAGTGTTCGCTATAAGCGGAACTCGTGTCACGTGCCGATCTTCAGAGCCAACGTGGGAATCGTTCAGCCCACGTGACTCTCTCGAAAAACAACAAATGAATAATTGATTCAGTTAAACATCTGTAGTGGCCGATCAACCCACCCAAACACACGCATGCAAACATGCGGCTTTTTGTCGCCTCCAGGCCCCTCCATGTCACCTCAGCTAGATGGTACACTAGACTCCCACCCCCAATCCACCATCACCCCTCTAAGGGTCCGTATTCACTCCCTTTTTTGCTCATTTATACCAATAATTAGTACGCTAAACAGCAATCCTATATCCTACAACATAAATTGAATTAGTTTGAATGCCAACGAGACTAGGCTACTACATATTTTTAAAAGCCGTTTACACTGCGTTCAAATTTTGTTTCTAAGCTGGGTATAAAGATTGGGAGACACATGTATATTGTAGATCAATAATCGCTCAAGCATCTCAAAGGTGACATTGATTCATTAATGAACACATTTTTTTGTTTCTGGTTGACATCGACCAACCTATATTGTAATATTGTATTATCTTTGATGTTAATCATTATTATCTTGCATTCACAACAGTACTTCCTTAGTAGTATCGGACGCGTTTTAAAACCTGAGATCCATCCTTAGTGAACAGAGAATACATGCAACGGGTCCGATACAATTCTCAAATGTATAAGTTCTTTTGTAAATGCAAGTTCATAATCACGCATTCCCATTAATAATCTCATTAACATAATATTAACAACCAACTGTTGAGAATTACAATCACAGAAATATATTATGCAACAACTTTGATTTTATTAAAAATTGTATTTGAACTCAGTTTAAACCAGGTTAGATTTACTGGCTCTTGAATTCACGACTTATTGATTTTATTTATTGGGTTTTTAGAAGGATAGTCAGATGTGGATTTCACAGAAGGCCCAGGACTAGGAAATATGATATCTAAATATAGAAGTCTTACAAAACGCACAAATTTTTCCACTTTTCACAGTCACTGGCAATAAACACTTTCAAATCAAACTCTCAAATATGATATTATTATTGATCTTGAACTTTGAGTCATTTCTAAATTCTTCTTGTTGCAGATTATTTGGTTGCACTATATATTGATATATTATTTGTAGTAGATTATATTGGTAAGTATGACCAATTCTAGTGACGTAACAATGAGAAGGTATCAAGGAGATAGATTCCCTCTTGAGATCCAGAGTTGAAAAAATGTAAATTTAACAAGCCTTTTTGTTACGCAGTGTAAGAGAGATTTTTGCTCCGTCTGTGTGCATACGCCCGTCTGTTGCTGTGTGCGTTCGCCATAATAGGGGAGGCCTTCCAAGAAACTAGTTGAAGAAGAATTTCTCTATCGAATTGGGTCTTGGAATTGAATTGGAGATGAGGGAAAAATGTTCAATGTGGAATGATGAGCTTTTAGTGAAGTTTAAATAATTGTACTTCAATGATTTAAAATACAATGTGCTTTACTGGCCGTATCTCAAGATGTACAATCATGTATATTGAATTTGAGAATATGAGGTAATTATGGTACTTTTTATTTTCTGAATGGTAAGATAAAAACTAACCAACAAGGCCTGATACAGGTATTCACATACGTATTAAATTTGTAGTTTGACTTTATTGTTCATTCCAAAACATTTGCACAAACAAACAGGAAAATTGTCAAGTGCATAAGATAAATACGAACATACAAAAAATACAACATAAAGTACTTCATCACATATTTTGAACGTTTTCACCCTAGATATAATTGAATAAACCATACCGGTACTTCAATACAGCCAGTGTCAGACACAATTTCAATATCCATGAAGGCTGTAACACAATCATCTATCAAAGAACTCACTCAATGAGAAAGCCTTATCCACCAACCATTTCTTTAGCTCTACTCTGAATTGTTTATAATTGAAGACTTTTATGTTTTCAGGCAATAAATTATATATTTTAGGGCCTATATATTGAGAAGAGTTTTCCAAAAGTTTGGTTTTGTGCGGGAGAGATGATATTAGAGCTGTATTTCGGGTATGTAGGCATGGAAAGCATTGTTCCGCTTAAATGTATTTAGATTCTTGTGAGTGTGTGGTGCAACCTCCAATACAAAGTGAACTGTGGGAATCCTTCCAGAGCGAAAGAGTTCCCGACATGTGTGTCTTGGATGCTTACCATATATATATATTTTTTTTTTTTTTGTAGATTACGTCTTGGAGACTCCAGTTAAGGAGTATAAGACAAGTCAGATCAAACACTAGATACCATAATTACTTCAATTAGTTGAGGTGAGGCTTAATTTTGATGTGAAAGGAACTCTTGTACACTATAAAAAGCTTTATCAACTAAATATTTTTTCAATTGTTTTTTAAATATTTCTATATTTTCAAGACTCTTCAAAAACTGTGGTAGCTTGTTGTAGAATTTCCTACCAATATAACTAGGTTTTTGTTTGAATAAGCTACTATTGTGACTCACCAAGTGATAATCTCCTCGGCGTCTTGTATTATAATCATGTACATTAAGATTTTGGTTAATATCATTCGTTTTTACATATAAAGTAGCTTCATACACATATAAGCAGGGTACAGTTAGGAGACCAAGTCTCTTGAACAACGGCCTACATGAATCTAATCTATTTTTGAAAATCTATGATACATCACTATACAATAAACGCTCCACCACTACTATACTATGTAATCTAAAGTCAACATAACCTATAAGGAATGATCCAAGCCAATACTATACAATCTAAACGCAACATAACCTCAAAATGAATAATATTTAAGAAATGATCCAAGTCAATACTAAGTCATCTATTGCCTTAAATCCAAAGTCAACATAACCCCCAAATGAATAACCTATAAGGAATGAACCAGGCCAATACTATACAATATATTACATTGAATCTAACCTAGAAACAGTCAAAATTGTGTATGCATCGAATCCAACCTATAAATGGAAAGTCAACCCAACCTCAAAATTGATAACTATGGGTGAAAATGCCCCCCCCCCCCCTGAACTTATGAGCATCACTCACTCAGTGTTCACTCAGTGTTCACTCACTGTACACTCACTGTTCACTCAGTGTTCACTCACTGTTCACTCACTGTTCACTCACTGTTCACTCACTGTTCACTCACTGTTCACTCAGTGTTCACTCAGTGTTCACTCACTGTTCACTCACTGTTCACTCAGTGTTCACTCACTGTTCACTCACTGTTCACTCAGTGTTCACCTAGTGTTCACTCACTGTTCACTCCCTGTTCACTCAGTGTTCACTCACTGTTCACTCACTGTTCACTCAGTGTTCACCTAGTGTTCACTCACTGTTCACTCACTGTTCACTCAGTGTTCACTCACTGTTCACTCACTGTTCACTCAGTGTTCACTCAGTGTTCACTCACTGTTCACTCACTGTTCACTCAGTGTTCACTCAGTGTTCACTCACTGTTCACTCACTGTTCACTCAGTGTTCACTCACTGTTCACTCACTGTTCACTCAGTGTTCACCTAGTGTTCACTCACTGTTCACTCACTGTTCACTCAGTGTTCACTCACTGTTCACTCACTGTTCACTCACTGTTCACTCACTGTTCACTCACTGTTCACTCACTGTTCACTCACTGTTCACTCAGTGTTCACCTAGTGTTCACTCAGTGTTCACTCACTGTTCACTCACTGTTCACTCACTGTTCACTCACTGTTCACTCAGTGTTCACTCACTGTTCACTCACTGTTCACTCACTGTTCACTCAGTGAGTGAACACTGAGTGAACAGTGAGTGAACAGTGAGTGAACAGTGAGTGAACAGTGAGTGAACAGTGAGTGAACAGTGAGTGAACACTGAGTGAACAGTGAGTGAACAGTGAGTGAACAGTGAGTGAACACTGAGTGGACACTAGGTGAACACTGAGTGAACAGTGAGTGAACAGTGAGTGAACAGTGAGTGAACAGTGAGTGAACAGTGAGTGAACAGTGAGTGAACAGAGAGTGAACACTGAGTGAACAGTGAGTGAACAGTGAGTGAACACTAGGTGAACACTGAGTGAACAGTGAGTGAACAGTGAGTGAACACTGAGTGAACAGTGAGTGAACAGTGAGTGAACACTGAGTGAACACTGAGTGAACAGTGAGTGAACAGTGAGTGAACACTGAGTGAACACTGAGTGAACAGTGAGTGAACACTGAGTGAACAGTGAGTGAACACTAGGTGAACACTGAGTGAACAGTGAGTGAACAGTGAGTGAACACTGAGTGAACAGTGAGTGAACAGTGAGTGAACACTAGGTGAACACTGAGTGAACAGTGAGTGAACAGTGAGTGAACACTGAGTGAACAGTGAGTGAACAGTGAGTGAACACTGAGTGAACACTGAGTGAACACTGAGTGAACAGTGAGTGAACAGTGAGTGAACAGTGAGTGAACAGTGAGTGAACAGTGAGTGAACACTGAGTGAACAGTGAGTGTACAGTGAGTGAACACTGAGTGAACACTGAGTGAGTGATGCTCATAAGTTCAGGGGGGGGGGGGGGGGCATTTTCACCCATAGTTATCAATTTTGAGGTTGGGTTGACTTTCCATTTATAGGTTGGATTCGATGCATACACAATTTTGACTGTTTCTAGGTTAGATTCAATGTAATATATTGTATAGTATTGGCCTGGTTCATTCCTTATAGGTTATTCATTTGGGGGTTATGTTGACTTTGGATTTAAGGCAATAGATGACTTAGTATTGACTTGGATCATTTCTTAAATATTATTCATTTTGAGGTTATGTTGCGTTTAGATTGTATAGTATTGGCTTGGATCATTCCTTATAGGTTATGTTGACTTTAGATTACATAGTATAGTAGTGGTGGAGCGTTTATTGTATAGTGATGTATCATAGATTTTTAATAAAAGATTCCATTTCCACACCACGGTAGTTTAACACAGGCCGTAGGAATTGAGGTGCGTTTTATTTTATAGTGGTATCCCCTGTAGGCCTAATCCACTGTATGCTCTGTTTCTTACAAAGCCTTTTCTTCAATCTCTATTGTCATGAAAAGATTTTGACAAAAATTTCTATCTTTCAAGCAATTTGATTGTGATACTCCACCATTCTAGTCAATACTGTTAGGACGTGAACGTTTAGCCGGTGGGCCCTCTTCTCCATCATCATCAGATATGTATATCACTTCTTCACTATTCTGCTGTAATTGGCTTTCTTCTTCTTCTTCTTTGGATCCATTTTCAAGGAATTGTTCCAGATCATTCATCTCTGATGATGTTGAATTTGTAGAGTATTCTGTTGCTGCTGCTGCTGCTGCTGCTGTAACTATGTCTTGAAGCTGATAATGTCCAAAAGCTAGAGTGTTGACAGCATCATCCATTATGTATCTTTTCTCATCAGCATTGCTAAGAGCTTTTTTCCTCTGCACAGTTGTCATTATTTGGTGTTTTCTAGTGCTGAACATCACTTGTTCTCTGTAGATGTCCTTGTTTCCAAACAGGCAGTCCAGATAGTCTTGGAATACAATGTATTGGTCGGCGTCAGGATGATCATTTGACAGCTCTTGGCCCAACACAGGTCGTCGTACTCCCTTGGCCTTTTTGATTAGTCCACTTTTTACTTGGCTAGGATCAGCGTTGTAGCATCTGCATGCATACAATTTTGATCGTAGACCAACATACTCAAGTGGAGCTCTGGATGCATACTCATCCTTGAATTTGCCCAATACCATCTTGTTGGTCTCAGAGTAGCATGGATGGTCGGTGGGGTACTCTGAGGTATCAAAGGCAACTCGAAGCTTCTCATTATTTCTGATGTCGTTGTATATGTCTTCAGTTTGAACAAGATAAAACAGGCTGTCAGTGTCTTGATATAGCAGTTTCAGGTGGTCATTGTAGATGGGTTTCATCACATCGTAGTGGAATTCGTACATCAGGATCTTACTAATGTCCAGCACTGATAACCCTATGTAGATGGGCTTGTCAAGGACGACTTTCTCTTGATGGAGGGTCACAGCACAAATGTCGTCTCCAAAAATGATGCGATCCTTGTATGACGGGCGAGCCACAAGTTTCTTCAATCGCTTCTCGCAGTTGACCAGCTCCATGCTCATCCTCTTTCTCACATTTTCCATGGTTTTACCGAAAACAGCATTGTTCATAAGCTTGAAAAAGTTTTTCTCAAACTTATTTGTAGACTGCTGCCTGAGCCTGGTGTTTAGCATGATGTAGGGTGCCAAAAAGTCTTCTTGCTCAAATGAGATCCCTCGGTGGACATTGATGATTTTCAAGCCATGTTGAACTGCTTGTTTGAGCATGCGGTAGTGGCAGACATACTTTTGGTGGGACTGCAATGTCGTCATCAGTCGAACACACTTGGATTCCTGCGTTTTCTGGTTCTCTGGTAGAAATGGGAAATCGTTGTGTAAATCGTGCAGCTCGGCAGGGTACTCCACATCTACCTCAAGGATGTATCCAATTTTCTGCTCATCTGCTAGACCTTCAATGTTCTTGGTCACTGCTTCCAGCTCCTTTTTGTCCATCCATTTGAATCCCCGGCAAGGAAGTGGATTGCACATTGCCCAGCCGTACAAGTTGTTAGCATCTATATACATGAGATATGATGTTGGCTTCTCCATGTCTACAGGCGCCCCAGTATACTGGTTGTTGGCGATGGCATGACGGTGAACGCATGTAGTGATACCTCCTCTTATACCTCTTTCAATGAGCATGTACATGTCATAATCTGTGAGCAGCTCCAGCTCAACCTTTGTACTTTTGAGCATAACATCAAACGAGAAGCCTGGGGATGTAAAGTAGTGAGCGCAGTCTAGATCATAGGTTTTGATGCACATGTCACGAAAACTTTCAAAGACATCAGCTAGCAGGAGAACATCTGTCTTGAGGTATAAGTCACTGTACTCTCCTAGATTTCTGCATCCAAAATCCCTCCAAACTTGTTGAGCATGCGCGTAGTCTGCATCGCTGATACCGCTATTGATTAGCTTACTATGAAATGCTTCTTTGGGAGGTAGTTGTGTCTCCTCCAATCTCTCCCATGAGCTGCAGTATTCGTATGGGAATACACCTTTCCTGGAAACAAGGTCCAGTTTGCTTCTAAACTGTTTGGCTGTATGTCTCAGTACGTTGGGGAGATCGCTGGCATCCTTGGCAGTCTTGACGAGATTTGTCACCAGGTTGTCCAGACTGTCAGGTGTGAATCGGAATGTGTCGATGAATCTTAGATGGAGTCGTTTTGATATTTGTTTTGTAAATGAGATGTACTTTTCAGAGGTGTTTGGAATAACGTTTATTTGGCAGGTGTCGGATCCAAGATGGGGAATGATTAGGTGGGTATCGTAGTTTGAGGAATTGTGAAGAAAGACTGGAATGTAGGTTTGACGGCGTCTCTTGAGGTTGCAGTTGTTACACAGAGCGTTTCGGTACAACCCAGTCATGTGGCAGTGGTCTCGAACCTTGTCACCAGTAAATGGTTTGTTGCAGGCTTCACAGGACTGGGCTGCATTGTAGGCTGCAAGCTGCTGGTTTGAAAGTGGAAACATTGCTTTATTCTGCTGGTCAATGGCTTCTGCAATGTCTACTGCGCACTCAGTCAAGGTCTTCATAAAGTGTGCTGCAGCATCAGGTCCACGGTACATCATTGGCTCCTGAGGGATTAGGTTGCTGATGGTGAGCCAGGAAGGGAATTGCTCCTTGTCCCTTGCAAAGTAGAGACAATAGCTCATTGCTCGATGGTATTGGATAACCTTGGTAGACTTTCCAATCCATCGCTCTGGGGCTCCACCCTCTTCCTCAGGAGTTGGCTGCTCCAACAAACACTCGAAATCTGCATAGGCTACTAATGGTAACCTAAACTTGTTCAAGTGCTTTTCAAATTTCATGGTAGGTAGGCTTCCATCTTTGTTGGGCCTGGGCATCTCAATTCTTGCAGTCTTGTTCTGGGCGCAGTACTCCTCATGCTCATTCATCCTGCGCTCGCCATCATTAGCAACTGTGTAGTGGGTGAAGCAGCGTCTGCAGATGATTATACGATGCTCATGTTTTGTCAGCTGGGCTTGCAGCAGCTTTTCAAAGTTTTTTATATAGCAGTAGTGGTTATTAACTTGCAAGTCATCATCATCCTTCTCTGTGCTGCCTTCTGCACCCTCTGTTGTCTTGCTCTCGCAGAGAAGGAGTAGATCAGTATGGTCGGCCTTGACCTCCTTGACAACTCGACGTGGGAAGATGACATTATCAGAATCCATACCGTAGACGTTGACTGACACTCCGGGGTTGTTCCTTTCGAAAATGTCAATTTGGTTGATGGTGGTGGGGAACAACAATCCATCAAAATTGTACTTGTTGGCCAGCTGGTAGTATCGGTAGTCAACTCGCTGCGGATTTGCTCCTCCAATATGCTTAGCAAGCATGGCCCACTTGAAGCACTGTTGATCCTCATTCTTCGGGTTGATGACGGCTTTTCTTGTAGATAACTTGGTAGGCAGCTTGATGTATGAAGATCCTCGCAGCGGTACATGTTTGCTGATCCTGATGAGGAGTCCATCAATGATGAGGAGGCTCCATCCGCTGGAGTTCCCCTCAAACTTGGTTTCCTCTTCCAGCATTTTATTGCAGGCTGTCTTGATGATGGATGGTAGTTCGGTGATGCTGAAGATGGAGTAGTTTGGTGTTTTGAAGGCAACATTCTGGAATTCCTCCTTCTCCTGGTTGTCCTCATTGATGAAGCTTTTCTGATAGGTAGCTTCCAAGACAAGGTTGAATTTGATGGCTCCATAGGTCGTGAATTCCTGGGAGATGACGTTTGCAATCTTCTTCTCTAAGCTGCTGAGGAATGAGTGAAAGTCCTTAGCTGGTTCATCCATGCAGGCGTTGTTGTAGTACAGGGTTCTCAAGCAGGAGTTGAATGCCTCCTCTAGTAGAACAAACTCGCCCTGTTCACCTCTGGTTTGCTGACAATGTGTAGCCTTGTTCATGTTGATTTCTCTAAAATATATAGAAGAAATTTTCAATTGGTTGTATTATCCTCTAAAAGGAATTATCTTTGATAAGAAATAGCTTCAACAAGCTGAAAACACCTTACTCATAGCTCACACTGGGAGGTACTGATGAATATTGAAGCTTTGATTGTCTATTTATATACAAAATCTCCATCATGGGCGGGGGGGCTAGTGATGGAAGTAGAAGTGGTGGGAGGGGGGAGCTCTCTCTCTCTCTCTTTCTCTTTCTTTCTCTCTTTCTCTTTCTCTCTCTCTCTCTCTCTCTCTCTCTCTCTCTCTCTATCTCTCTCTATGTGAATTATGTCACACTCTCTTATAAAATTATGTATAGTACAAAGGACAGCTGATTCTTTATTGTTAATTTATTCATAATAGTCTAGGTTATTCAGACATTAAATTTCCATGCATTTTTTAAAGTATTTAGATTTTGTGTAGTTGATGTTGGGGAAGTATCAGATCATAGTTGTAAACAGCAGTGGAGATTCAAGAACAATGAAACTCAATCTACTTTTCACTCTGCAAGTTATAGTTGTAGGATAAATTTGAGCATATTATCAAACTGTTTGAGAAACATCTGTTATACTTTTGCTTTTGAATAGGTTCTACCTGTCTAATACAACAATGGAATAGTAAAATAGTGTATGGGTAGGTATAACAACAATAATGATAACTTGAATTTTCAAAGTCCCAAGAGGAAAAAAAAAAAAAAAAAAAAAAAAAGATTTGTACTCACTTGTGTAAAACACACTGAATGTCTGGAAGAGTTGAATTAAACAAGCTGAAAACACCTTACTCGTAGCTCACACTGGGAGGTACTGATGAATATTGAAGCTTTGATTGTCTATTAAAATCTCCCCCTCTTTTCAATAGATAGGGATAAAAGGTGGGAAAAAGTACTATGTCTATCCTAAACCGGATGTGGTCAGGAACCGGATGGGGGGAGCTGGGACAGCGTGGGAACCTGGGGAACTGGGACAGCGTGTGAAACCTATAAATCATAATTTAAGCATTTTAAATGGAAGTACAGTAACTTAGTAGATTCAGATTCTGATGAATATAGACTATGGATTAGAATATTACACTCTTGAAATCAATAATACTATTGGCTCGTTTATGGGTTTCCATTTTTTCAGTTCAGTTCATTCAATCAGATTTTTAAAACTCTAAATAAATGTTATATCAATTTTTAATTGGTTGCTCTGTAGTATGTTCGAAATTCTTTTTCAAAGCTATTATACAGAATATTCTCTATTTAGGAAAAATAATTCATAGCTTGTGGGGTCGGCAAATTGATTTAACATTAGTGGCAGCGAATGTAAAATAATAGCAGAGTCGCCATAAAGCATACACTAGTTTTAAGTATTACAACGCGCTACTCCTTCTTCTTCTTCTTCTTCTTCTTCTTTTCCTTCTTGTTCGCCTCCTCCTCTTCCTTCTTGTTCACCTCCTCCTCTTCCTTCTTCTTCTTCCTTTTCTTTGCGTCCTTCTTCCTCCTCCTTCTTCTTCTTCTCCTCCATCTTTTTCTTTGCCTCCTCCTCTTCCTTCTTCTTCCTTTTCTTATGATTCTTATTCTTATTCTCCTCCTCTTCCTTCTTCTTATTCTCCTCCTCCTCCTCTTCTTTCTTCTTCTTCTTCTTTTTCTTCTTCTTTTCCTTCTCTTCCTCTTCCTTCTTCTCCATCTTTTTCTTCTTCTTTTTCTTCTTCCTTCTCCTTCTTCCTTTTCTTCACCTCCTTCTTCTTCGTCTTCTGATTCTTATTCTTATTCTCCCCCTCCTCCTCCTCTTCCTTCTTCTTCTCCATCTTTTTTCTTCTTCCTTCTTCTTCCTTTTCTTCGCCTCCTTCTTAGTCTTTCTTCTTCTTCTTATGATTCTTATTTTTATTCTCCTCCTCCTCCTCCTCCTCTTCTTTCTTCTTCTTCTTCCTCTTCTTCTTCTTTTCCTTATTTTCCTACTTGTTCACCTCCTTCTTAGTCCTCCTTCTTCTTCTTCTGATTCTTATTCTCCCCCTCTTCCTTCTTCTTATTCTCCTCTTCCTCTGTGCAGCTCTCCTCTTTTACACAAAAGATCTTTGCTATTTAGTTCGTCATGTAGACGTTTGTCTGTACAAAGCAAAACGGTTGACTCGATACAGAGTAAAACCACATCCTGTTACAATTATTCAATTATAATTAGTTGTGAGATTGTTTGATGCTAATAATTTTTTGCAGGATTACTCATGGTACAAGACATATCTTTTGTGGTTTTAGCAAATTTTTATAGCACCTTTTCCCACCTTTTGGAACAGGAAGTATGTTTAAAGCCCCTGTCATACATTCTCAACAGTGTATGTGTGTAAGAGTGTACCGTTGCTGTTGTAGTAGTAGTAGTGGGAAGAATGGTAGAGCAGGATTGTGCTATACTAGATAAAGATGACTTTATCGTTCATGAGTTGAAATATTATCGAGAAGAGTGTTGTGATGGAGGATATTGGATTTTTTGTTCAAGTCCAGGTATGTTTGAGAGAACACAAGAATTTTTGTATTGGTTTGGAATGGTGCATGACAGAGCATATCAATAAACATTGTTCTCTTTTCCATATTTCTAGGTTATGTTGACTTTAGATTCATAGGTTAGAGGTAATGCTATATATTTAATAGTATTGGCTTGGATCATTCCTTATAGGTTAGCCATTTTGAGGTTATGTTGACTTTGGATTTATAGGTTAGATTTTATGTAGTGCAATAGCTATTTTAGCTATGGAATATTTGGAGGTTAGATTTAAACACTCTAGCAATTGATAGATATTTATTAGTAGAGAGATAAGTACTAACTGTTATTGATTTGTAGAAATGGGTTCCTAGAATGGTCAAGTATATCTTGGAATATTGATTTGTAGTTGGAACAACAGGGTCCTTTAATGGTAAAGTGTATCTGCAACTATACAGATATCTTGTTAAAAGTATCTGGTCACACAATTGCTCCACTCCCCACATGCCCCATGTATGACTAAGTCCTATTTTCAAAGTAATATTGTACGACTAAGTCTAGAGATCGTTCCTTATAGTCCGGCAAACTTCCCACATGCCCCTCCCCTAGCCCAAGTGTATAACTAGGTCCTAAGATTTTTCGGAAATTTTTCTAAGTCCTACGATTTTCGAAAATTTTTCTAAGTCTTAGGATTTTTCAGAAGTTTTTCTAAGTCCTGAGATTTTTCTGAAATATGTCTAAGTCCTGAGATTTTTCTGAAATTTTTCTAAGTCCTAAGATTTTTCGGAAATTTTTCTGAGTCCTGAGATTTTTCGGAAATTTTTCTTTTTTTTTTTTTATTTTTTTTTTTTTTAATTTTTTTTTTTTTTTTATTTTTTTTTTATTTTTTTTTTTGGGGGGGGGTGTGAGGGGAGGGGGGGTGTTTTAGGGTGTGGGGGAAATTTTTTAGGGTGAGGGGAAATTTTTTTAGGGTGAGGGGTAACTTTTTAGGGTGAGGAGGAAATTTTTTAGGGTGTGGGGGAACGTTTTTTTTGGGTGAGGGGGGGGCACTTTTTTAAGGGGGGGGGGTTTGATGAAGGGGGGGCACTTTTTTAGGGCGGGGGGGTTTGATGATGGGGGGGGGCGGTGCAATCGATATGCGACAGTGTTGACGCCTGGTGGACAAAGGTGAAGCTTGCGCCAGGCGACAGTGCTGCTGCTTGGTGGACAATGGCGAAGCTAGCGCCAGGCGACAGTGCTGCTGCCTGGAGGACAATGGCGAAGCTAGCGCCAGGCGATAGTGCTGCTGCTTGGTGGACAATGGCGAAGCTAGCGCCAGGCGACAGTGCTGCTGCTTGGTGGACAATGGCGAAGCTAGCGCCAGGCGACAGTGCTGCCGCCTGGTGGACAAAAGGTGAAGCTTGTGCCAGAAACGGCAAAAACATACTACTTTCATTCATAAGCTTCCTTAATTAATTATTATATAATTAATTATGTATTTATAACTCCTGGATTTCTTGTTCCACGGTGAACTGCGTTGTTGATATTGAACAGAGTTAATTTTATAGTCAGAATTTATTGAAGCCAGTAAAAGCAGGATATTCTTGTATATTTATGTTCTCTTGTTCCTCCTGTTGCGGTGCATAGACTAATAATCATTGTTTTATTGTTTAAAATCTCGATAAATTTAGACTCAAAAATTAACTAATTGACTGAGGATGATATTTATCATCATTTCCAAACCAATGCATATGGTGTAGGCCTATATTAAAGGCAGAATTATTGATAACATCTCTGGTGTGTTTTATGAATAAAAATTTGACCACAGATAAGGAGTAAATATATATTATGTTTTCTAATGATAAATATCTGGTATCTCCTCACAGGTATCCTGAGTCTTGTTTCCAACATGATTGTAGTTTGAGATTTATCTTGTACATTTGTGTATTTGTAGTTCTATTATATTCGATCTTCTTATGACAAAATTGTATTTGTATATTTATGTTGATTTGAAATAAATTTTAATTGCATTTGAAATACTTATAGATATTTTACAGAATAAATTAGTACTGCTAAGGTGGTACTACTATAAGTGTTTTATTGTCTAAAGATTTGCCTGTTATACTAATCACTTGGAAATTACGTTGAATCATCAGTTATCCATTACTAATCATATGAATCAAAAATTTGTCTTTCAAGTCATTAGTGGTTGTTCATCTGGAAGACGCCTATGGTCGAAGCATACTGCCGATGCCAACTCTAGTGGTTTCTTTAACGATGACACTGGCCAAAATTTATCATCGAAAAAGGGTGCTCCTACTGAGTATGATGCTGATCATGTGTGGCTCATCTATAACTAGCGGGTGCAAATGCGACAATGTAAAATAGACGTTAGCGTGAAATTGGCGGCAGGATGCTGTTGACAGAAGGCTGGGGGCTGAGGGTTGTAATGAGGGCCATCAGTTCCGGTCCGTTTGTGTCGCGTGTCTGCAGTTTACAGTGGTCGTCGCCACGCGTCGCTTTGCTTGCTCTGGTTTGTGATTTGGCCCGCCGCCGTCACTCGCCACTCCATGGGCTACGGCTGATAGTATTTATCAGCGACTGTCTACGACAAATGACTGCCACTTACAGCAGTCTTTGATGATGAGGCCAGAGAGCAGCGATTTAATGCCCAAAGATATCGTAAAACAAAAATAAGCCACCTCAATGTTATGTGAGAAAGTTATTGAAGTTGGACTATTTGAGAGAGATGCCAATGATGTTAAACATCATCTGGCAGTGGAGTTCAGTTCAGTGGAATTCTGGCCATGGGAGGTCAGTCTTGTGAGTGTGGGGGGGGGGGGGAGGGGGTTAGATGACCAGTGATGTCGTTTGACGGGGTCGGACTCTAGGCACTGTGTAATAATGGGAAAGAAGGAAGAAACATCATCAATTTATAAAGATTTTAACATTATTTTAGATCTTACCAAAAAGATGAGCACTTGATATTACTAATTTCACAAGTGTGATTTCAGAGGGTGTACTCCCGAGAAGTTTTTGAAAAATAATACTGAACTTGAATTCATCCATTTCAACCCAGTTAGGGGACAAAATAAATCGTATTGTTACGGGATCTATGTCTAAAATAACGCTGGCAACACTTAATTTTATCATTTGCACTTTATTTACACAAATAATCACAACACTCACTGATCAGTAATGTCTTACAGAAAAATAAGCAATTAAAAACAGATAAATCGATATTGTTCAACTAACAAAGAGATTTCAATAAACTGTACAAAAATCAATCACTAAAAGTTAAAAAGGCCGATCTAATATCAAATAATAACTGTACAATAAACTGTCCAATAATATTCAAAAAGAACAATTAACTTACATAGCACTAGTCCGTGAAACAATAAAAGCTATTTAGTAGCTCACTGGTATGAATTAAACAGGAAAAAGAATTATTACTATAGGCACAGAGAAAGAATTATCACTACATATAGACACAATATATAGAACTGACACAACTTGTTTATCACGACGAATTTCAAACAAGACTGAACTAATTTACAAAAGTCTACCTCTATTTATATAATTTGCCATAATTGAGATATCTCTGGATTTTTCTATTATCTTCTAAATAAATAAATAAGGAAACTCGCACTTTCCACAATATTCGATAAGATTCCATTAAATGTCTAATCAAACAACTAGACCATTCTACAAAGTAAAAAGTAAGCACCATAAAAGTGTCAAAAGCAGAGTAATTAATTGCTTAAAAGTAAACATAGATATTACATAGCAGATAACACCGAGAACCACTGTTCCTTCTTCCTCTCTATTCTCGCTACACTATCTAGTTTTTGCGTCATTGCCATTAGGAAATGCAGACCTTTAACGTTTCGGTAAAAAATGTAAAGCGAACCTTTTTGATACTTTTTCCACTTTGCTATTTTTGATCCTCCACCTTTTCAGGGTACCAATGTACCATTATTAAAATTTTCTTTCGTGAGGAGGGTTTAGGGTATTTCATTTTATATTTGAAATTTTATGAAAAATAACCCCTCTGAAACCACATTTCCAGCGATTCTGTAACTTATACATAAATTCATCCATTTCAACATATCAACCCACGATGTGCCAAAGTAAGTTTCATCTATACTGTATTTGATGTTACTTCCGTATTTTTGTGGTGGGGCGAACTAGCGTTGGAGTGAGAGAGAGAATCACGTGTTCATTAAGCAGGCCAATAGAAGCGAGAAGCGCCTGACGCGGTTGCCATAGTAACAGGCACTGTTGCCGCATAGCACTCGGTCTCCACGCCCGCACGTACATGTGCATTTTTCGGAAGGCAGCGGCAGTGACTACTTCATATTGATATCATTATAAAGAAACAATTTTTAATCATATGGCAGGCCCCTTAGTGGCGTTATTTACGCTGTCTTCGAACAGCAAAAGACTTTGCACTTTGCATGTAGGCTACCGTGTTATCTAACAAAGAGATTTCAATAAACTGTACAAAAATCAATCACTAAAAGTTAAAAAGGCCGATCTAATGTCGAAAGTTACTCTGTGCGAAAGTTACCGCTCCCCCTCCCGCTAAGTACTTGAGGCTGTCCTCGCCAACGCGGCAACGCCGAGCCAACATTATCACCACTGTTCGCTGACTCCCCATATCCCTCCAAGTTGGAAGTTACATCAAATAGACCTTAGTTCTAGTTCTTGCATCAATGCCAATATGTAATCCCCTTATTGTTTTGGTAAAAAAATTATTGAAGCAGGCCTGTTTGAAACTATTTACACTCTGCTATTTTTGATCTCCCACCTTTCTTAACTCGGCTAACTAACAGTACTCTACTTGAAACTTTCTTAAATGGGGGTTTGGGATTGATAGATAGATTGCTGATAGACAAGTGTAGCCAGGCTAAAGCCCATTGCAAAAAAAACCAGTAGAACAGAATCTTCTACAAAGTAATATGTTACATAATATCATCGGTTTTATAATAAATAAGTCATAAATTAACTTTTTAGGTGAATTCAATGACTTTCAGTCAATTTCAATTAAGAATAAATAATATTTTACTCACTCTCTAGGCCAAACGTTTTCGAGTTATGGAAACTCATCTCGCAAAGGTGTCTTAGATCAGGTCTAACCAAAAAACAGACAATAAATTTGTGTTCATTTTACTTATAAAATCCAAGTTTTGCGAAAGAAGTTGATTCAAGTACCGTACAGTAGTTCGAAATCGAACTGAGCCTATTGAAGTATATAGACTGCAATTAGGTATATAATACAGAATTTCCCGAACTGTGGTCTGCGGACCCCCAGGGGTCCGCGAGCCTATCCCAGGGGGTCCGCGAACTAGCCTGAGAAATTAAAAAGTAAACATTTCAAAAACACATTTTTTTTACCTAGTGCTCTTTGATAATATGTAAAGTTAAGTTTCCTCAAATTTAAATCTTTTTGCGATGGTAGCGCTACCATCATAAAATCATATGTTATTTACGCCTCTAAAATTGGTATGTCAATGTCTTGTTGTACAATAGTAATACTATGGGGATGGGTCATGGGGCAGGGAAGAGGAGTGGGGAAAAATAGGGGGTCCGCGAGGACGGCTTGGTTTCAACGGGGGTCATTGGAGCCAATGAGTTTGGGAACCACTGGTATAATAAGAGAGAGTTAAATGGGACACCAAAATGATGCCCAGGTTTAAAACTATTTAACATAATATTATATTTGTAAAAACAAAATTTAGATTAGAAACTTTGATCTCAATCTACAAGGAACCTTTTGAGAATATTTCAAAACTGAATTAGAAGTATTTTCAATTTCAATTGGCGGAGGGGGGGGGGGCCAACTAAAGTAAACGATAGTACATCTTATAAGGTGAGGGAATAACGACCTAAAGAATTTTACTACAATTAAGCACGCTACAGTTACAATTTAGGTACGGTATGTGATTTATGCCTCAGAGAATTTTATAACAGATAAGATCACATCAATTTTTCCTTTTAAAAAAAATGAAAATAATCTCAATCTAAAAAGTGGGTACCGGTATATAATTGAACATCAAAGAAGCATAGTTCAATTAACTTTGGGTTTTAAAGAGTGACTCAATATCACTACAATCAAAAAGGAAATTGCGAGCATTTCGTAAGCAAAGATTTAATTTCCATCTCCCTTAGGTAGCCGAAGTGGGCAATGCATTGAAAAAGTTACATTGCATTATATAGCAGATTTAGTAGATTATAGAAGATTACCATATTACAGTTGATTAACAATAAATAGTAAAAAATGCCAACACTTTCAATTCAAAAACGAACATAATTCAAATGAAGATAAACGTGTTTGTAAACGATAATCAACTAGACCAGGAAGAAAATATTGCATTTCTAGGAGTTTTGATGGACAGACGATTGACCTGACCCGATACATTGAGAAAATATGTTGTAAAATTTCATTTGGGGTATTTGTCCTGCGACAGCTCGCTCGATTAAATGACAAAAAGTGACTTTTTACAGCTTACCATAGGCTCTAATTGTCACATATCAGGTATCTTAGTATAGGATAATTCATCAAAACAAAATCTTGATAGGGTGTTTAAGATCCATAAGAAAGCGGCTAGGTGTATGGAAAGAATAAATAGATTAGAGATTCATGTAGGCCGTTGTTCATCCAGAAATTTTTCAAGGGGAGGGTCAACTTTACCAGATTTGTCCTCTCACCTACATAAAACACTCCTTGACTACCCCGCCCCCCCCCCCAAACCTACCAGCAATCAAATCATAAAACTTTTATTCACTATGTAACTACAGCAAGTATCACAGCGGCCATAGTTCACCAATTTTAACCTAATTCAATTTATTTTAAAAAGTGGGTACCGGTATATAATTGAACATCAAAGAAGCATAGTTCAATTAACTTTGGGTTTTAAAGAGTGACTCAATATCACTACAATCAAAAAGGAAATTGCGAGCATTTCGTAAGCAAAGATTTAATTTCCATCTCCCTTAGGTAGCCGAAGTGGGCAATGCATTGAAAAAGTTACATTGCATTATATAGCAGATTTAGTAGATTATAGAAGATTACCATATTACAGTTGATTAACAATAAATAGTAAAAAATGCCAACACTTTCAATTCAAAAACGAACATAATTCAAATGAAGATAAACGTGTTTGTAAACGATAATCAACTAGACCAGGAAGAAAATATTGCATTTCTAGGAGTTTTGATGGACAGACGATTGACCTGACCCGATACATTGAGAAAATATGTTGTAAAATTTCATTTGGGGTATTTGTCCTGCGACAGCTCGCTCGATTAAATGACAAAAAGTGACTTTTTACAGCTTACCATAGGCTCTAATTGTCACATATCAGGTATCTTAGTATAGGATAATTCATCAAAACAAAATCTTGATAGGGTGTTTAAGATCCATAAGAAAGCGGCTAGGTGTATGGAAAGAATAAATAGATTAGAGATTCATGTAGGCCGTTGTTCATCCAGAAATTTTTCAAGGGGAGGGTCAACTTTACCAGATTTGTCCTCTCACCTACATAAAACACTCCTTGACTACCCCGCCCCCCCCCCAAACCTACCAGCAATCAAATCATAAAACTTTTATTCACTATGTAACTACAGCAAGTATCACAGCGGCCATAGTTCACCAATTTTAACCTAATTCAATTTATTAATAAGTAATGGGTGAAGTGAATAAAACTAAGTTTCTAGGGGTTGGGAACCAGTCCTTAGATCTAGCTCTTGCTAAAAATTGAGTGAATAAACTATTGCTAACTATAGTTAGAAGAAGCTAAGGCAAAAGGTAGAACAGTCGGAAAAACTTAAGCTAGCGCTAGGGCTAGCATGAGCTAAGGTTAGATCTGTCTACGAAAGCCGCGTCTCCACCAACCGAACATGTCTGCCGAACATTGTTGGCAAATACAAAAAACGGCCAAACATTAAACATATGGGTCACCGAACATGTTCGTGAGTTCAATTGAAATGTTCGGTCTGTGAGCGAACAGTGACGACCAACAACAGGTTTCCGCCACTAACCCCACCACACCGATCATAATGTTCGAGAAGGCGTCCACACCAAACCAACTGCAAAAACTGTTCGGCGACATCACCTGATTGCAGCGAACACTGTTCGCCGAGCATGTTCGGTTGGTGGAGACGCGGCTGAACAGTTTGAGACTTGTTCGTCCCCTCCACTCGTTTTTACCGCTCGCGGCACGTGTCACACGTGGCAGTGCTCAGTGCTCACTAATCATTGTCATATCCCAGGCAAAAAAGATGATTGTTCACGTCTCTATATTTCTGTGCTGTGATAGATACCAAAGATGATAGTAATTATGTCATCAAGCGAAGGTGAAAATACCGAAGATAAGACGTCTTTGGATAGAGCACTATTTGCAAAACTATTACTAATGCATCCCACCAGTGGCGGTCCTAGGATTTCATTTCGGGGGAGGGGGGGGATGACCACCGGGGTCTGGGTCCACCCCCCCCCCGCGGAAAAAAATGTGGAATTTAAAGCCTAAAAACGTATTTTTATACCTATTTGAGCTCTAAAATATGCTCACGCTAATAGTATTTATGTTAGCTAATAAAATAGTTTTTCATTTAAAGTTTATTATACCTGGGTGAAATAGGACCCAACCATAGAATGTGTTTTTCCTTTGATTTCCTTTAGCTACACAAAGGAAATTTATTAAAAGTCAATGTTGATTATTTAATGAGCTAATGAGCATGATGACAAAGTTCTGTTAAATAAACGTATTATGAAATCAAAAATAAATCAAGTATTCACTGCGAATTTTTTCTTTATGGTTAGGCCCTTTTTTGAACATGTAAGTTACGAAGTAATAGCCAAAAAATACTCAGATTGTTACACAAGAATGTAATGGATGTAAGGATGTACACATCCTTCTTGTTTATTCTTCTAGCTAACAAGTAACAACGACAAAGATTAAATTTATTTCTCGCAAAAACTATACATACATAATTATGAATAAATTTTTTTTAGGGGGGATCCATCTTGATATTTGGGGGGGAATATATCCCTCCCATCCCCCCCCTGGGACCGCCACTGCATCCCACTATTTGTGAAAAATCACAGATTTCATCAGCCGTTGCAGCTAAAAAGGCTGCATGGAAGTCTGTTACAGACGAATATTCCTCAGCGATGGGAAAAATAGTTACTGAAATCCAGTTGAAAAAATCTTCACTATCACTTTCAAAACTAAGTAACTGCTTACAACTAACTATGTCTCTTCGCTCACAGTAGTTCTTTGGTTGACGCACATGCATAAAAGCTACCATTTCGGAAGACAAACAGCGATGACTAAAAAGCTAGCATGCCCTGGACTAGGCTACGGATTTTGTTAGATAGTTCTAACCTCGAAAGCTAGAAGTCGTTTTTTATTCACTTCGTTTTTAAGCAAGAGCTAAGGTGTCTGGAAAAGCCTAGCAAGACCTAGGCCTAGACTAGTCTAACAAACTTTAATTACTCGAAGCTTAGCATTTGCTTACAAAAACCTTAGACCCAGCTTCTTCTAGGTTTTATTCACCTCACCCATTATACTGTACTACTTACACAATACATATACTAATGTTTTAAGATGTTAGCAAGTTGCAAACCCCATTTTACAATTTCCAAACTCCCTGTTTGTTTTTAAAAAGAAAACATATTTTTCGATACCCATCCCGTGTGAGATGAAAGGTGAAGGGAATAGGTGAAGAGAACAATATACATTAAAAGGATTCATTCTATGAGTATGAAATGAAGAAACCGAGTACCCTGATGTGTATCTTATTAAGAGGTTCCTAGAGAAGAAAGGTAACAAATCGCATGTGAAATGGTTGGGCTTTGATTCGAAATACAATTCATGAATTGATGATAATAGTAGTGTTGGCTAAAAAAAAATTATATTGTCTCTGTATTGAAAAATGAAGTTGAAACAGCACAGATCAAAACTACCACTGATCAACTTTGATAAGCATTTAAATGAGAAGAACAGAAAGCAACAAATGAGACACAGTGTACTTTTGAATAGTGTGTGGACCATCCAATGTTGGAAAAACCAATACCGTTTTAATTTATTATTTGCAGAAAATGGTGTTAAATCTTTTCATTTATATTTACTTACCAAATCTCACCAGCAAGACTAGTATAAACTTCTCAAAGAAATTATGAGTCAAGTTCTCTGAGATTGGGTACAATTTGTTTCAACATAATGAAGAAATCCCACGCCTGATTGATTTCTGAACTATCACAACTACTGTTTGAGGATGAAGTCGATGTTTCTTTAATTATTAATGTTTTAGCTGTTTTTGCGTAAAAGTAATGGATTATACGCGAATATTTTCTTTTCTCAGCCAAAAAAAACTTAAAACGAGATATCAAAAATCCAATTGAAAGATTAAAAACTAATATTAAACGGCAATAATTTATTTTATTCACTATTAAAACTTGTATAAATGCACGATTATATGGCATTGTACCAGGACCGAGAACGAAGTTATTAGTTTAGCCTAACTTCAACACCGACCGTGATCCACGCAGAAACTGAGCTTATGGACAGTTGAAAAGCTCAAACGGAAGTCTATGAAATCATTTTGTTATTTTATCATGGAAAAAGAATTCACAATGTCAACATTTGCGAGCTATGCTACTGTAATAGGTTTTTTTCTAGACTAATAATTTCTCCCAGTTTTGTTAAGAAATTCTAACCCACTCTTTCTCGGATAATGTACCATACATTAAAGTTCTCTCCACTATCGTATAAAGATAGACTAAACATGCTACAATAATGGCTACAATACCAGCCGCCATGCTCAGTTCTCAACACTCCAATATTGTAATATTAATTCCGTCTAGATTAAATTTTGTTCACTAGGATTATTATCATTGGTATAGAATTATTCTCAAGAACCTTTCCTACAGCAAAAAAGCATTTTATCTAGTGCTTAGTCATCTCAAATGGGGGGTTCCGGACCCGGGGACCCCCCTTGAATACGCCCCTGGTTCAAGATACGTGGTCTCCTCACTGTACCCTGCTTATATGTGTATGATGCTACTTTATATGTAAGAAAGAGTGATATTAACCAAAATCTTGATGTACACGATTATAATACAAGAAGACGAGGAGATTATCACTTGGTGAGTCACAATAGTAGCTTATTCAAACAAAAACCTAGTTATATTGGTAGGAAACTCTACAACAAGCTACCGCAGATTTTTAAAGAGTCTTGAAAATATAGAAATATTTAAAAAACAACTGAAAAAATATTTATTTGATAACGCTTTTTATAGTGTACAAGAGTTCCTTTCACATAAAAATTAAGCCTCACTTCAACTAATTGATATAGTAATAATTATGGTAACTAGTGTATAAGATTGTATAATTGTTAGGCTGACTTGTCTTATACTCCAAGACGTAATCTACAAAAAAAAAAAAAAAAAAAAAAAAAACATTATGGAAAGTTAAATATTTCACTGAAGTTTTTCGGTAACGTTTCCCCCACAAAGAATAATTACGGGAATTTTCTTGAAAGTAAAGCAGAAGTTTCCAAATCCCTTTCGGATACTCGATTTGATGAGCCTATCTCCTTAAAGTGAATACTGTCAATGATGCACAGTATAAAACTATGTGCTACGATTAAGTGTTATTCAATCTGAACTGAATCCACTTTTCTTAATTCATCCACTTTCAGATAACAAGTTATCCTTGATATGGCTCCTAGAAAAAATACATCTTATACTAACTTACAAAAACACATCCATTTTCCATTCGTAATTTCATATCTTGTGGCTTCGTGTGTGTAACTTGAAGTCCAATATTCCATTCTCTGATAAATAAATTTCCCTATTTAAATTTAAAAAAGTCCTCATTATAAAAAATTCTACATAAAAATCATGTTTTGAGAAAAAAGAATTCGGGTGATGACACGTGGAATCTAATCTCCACCCCTGATTTTCTAGAGAGTGTCTCCCTAATAAGTTCCTGAAGGGGACGCCAATGGTTAGGGAGGCCTCTAGTGTATGTTGTGAACAGGCAATTTTGGAAACGACCGCAGTCATCAGGAGTGCAAGTGACAGCAAGGTGGGCGGGGCCTGGTCCCCATCTACCAATCACAGCCAGGCTGTGTTCCTCCCGGGGATGCTGTGCTATATTGATCTTCCAGATCCCCTGCATGGACTGCAAAACGTCTGGAAATGATGGACCAAGCAACGAAGGCAGGGTGGATAATTTTACTCTGCAGACCAATTTCTGTTGAATCCAGCAGAACCAGCAGAACTTTCAGGAGTTTCCATCTGTTTCCATGAGAGGAAAGTTCAGGATTATGCTACATGGTTATTCATTCAAGCATCATTTTAATAGAAGATCTAAAGTATGAGTTCATTGTTGATTGATGTATAAGTAAATTTTAACTATGAAATTGTGGAGTTATTTTAAGAGAAATGTTTCTTACTTGATATGAACCCGAACCTGAACCTGAACAATGTGCACTGATCCAATATTGATACCAGTAATTCAAATAATTATCTGGATACTACATGAGTCAAAAATTCCGATTTCAAAACTTGAAATCTGATTTTTCTGTACCTAGTTTGAAAAGAAATCTAATAGTGAAATACCTTTAATTTAAATATTTTTAGTCTGATTTTTTTGTATCTTTTATGTAGGCCTAGGCTATTTTAAAAAATCTAAACTCTCGTCTAGCAACTTCTTTGGAATGACAAACAATTATAAATTGTACAGAACTTTTCAACCCTTCATTTGCAATAAGCCTGTAGAATTTTAGACAATGTCTTACCTTACTATATTGCCTGTTATATTTTTTGACTACAGTGCCAAATAATGAATTTGTAAATTGTATCACTCCATCCAATACAATACAAGCATTTCACAAATAATTCATTCTTGCTTTTCATTCCTGCTTTTTTTCATTTTTATAACACAGCTAAAAAGGTAAAATAGGTTGAATATCCCCACAACCAGAAGCACACCCAAATTTCATTATAAAATTAAGTTTTTTAATTAATCAAACCTCCAATTTGAAGCAAACTGTACATAATCAGTGTTTTGATTCAATAGAACCCAATTTTGTGATTTCTCGATGTTTTTTTACTATAAACACATTGTTTTACTATTCAACATTTTTTTATTCAGATTTAAAATCTTTACAAGATTTGTCAGTGAAATCGAATTGTTTTTTGTACAATTAATTCAGATAATCCACGTCAAACTAAAAGAAGGTTGTCGACTTCTAGAATGTTTTATTAAATTCTTTAGCCCACTTTATTAAAACCCTGATCAATTTACAATTAAAACTTATATGATGGCACTATTAATTTCTGAGTGAGTAAACTGATAGGGGTGGCTGCAATCTTCCTCTTCTGTATTTCTTCGCGAAACACTCAATGATGTGTGATATTCTCATACCAGGTGGTATCTACGATGATCTCAACTACTAATCTAATTTATTGATTAATAAATTCATTAGCTGAATTAAATACAAGTAAAAACAATTAGTTTTTCTTCTCATCAGAAGATCAGAAGGTGTGTTAATAACAAACATTATTAATTAATTACAGTAATTTCATTTACCAGGTCTCTAAAGCAACAAAGTTATATTTGCCCTCGCTTTTCTTCTTTTAAAAAATGAGAGACAGTAATTAATTGCAATGTCATAATCATAAATGTAATAATTAGTGATAATTGTCATAATTATTAAGCACCGAATAGGGCTGCATTGAAATCGTGCCGGTCTGGGGAGGTTAGGGCCGCCCCTGGGCATTAACTACCGGAGGCCCCTGGAAATTTTTTAAAAATATTGCATAGAAAAATCTATTTTTTACTAGTTATTTTACCAAAAAACCTGCAGTACTCAAAACGTTTTTGATTTTAATAATTACACAGACAAGATAGATTTTTATAAGGATGTAGTTTATTGCTAGAAGTTTAAACATACACATTACACAGGTTAAATACTTGACCATGTAAAAACTTGCACAACGTTTTTATTTATAAATCTTTATTAAGGATTTATTTATAACATACTAAAATAAAAAATTATACCGCTTGTAGACTTGATGAACCTCCCCTA
Organism: Conomelus anceps; assembly: GCA_948455865.1. Lineage (NCBI taxonomy): Eukaryota > Metazoa > Arthropoda > Insecta > Hemiptera > Delphacidae > Conomelus > Conomelus anceps. The sequence goes on from OX418216.1 coordinate 35,090,694, forward strand.
TTTAAGTAGTTTTAATTTAAGTACATCATTAGAATTAGCCAACTCATCTATAGCAATATTTTTGTCAATGCTTGTAAACAAATCTCGTTCAACCGTCATTAGCATTAATGGTGACAACAAATCCTGAAAAAGAGATGACCTCAACCGTCTTTAACAATTTTTAATTTTGATCTCGATCTCGCATGTCACCCAAAACAATGTTTCAAACAAATGAAATAATAAATTATTTAAAGCAACGTGTATTGTGGAATATAACAAGTCGTGAGTTTGAATGAAAACATAAACACAAAAAAATATTTAAAACGTATTTTTTTATTATTCCGTTTTGGGGGCCCCCTAGCTCAAGGGCCCCAGGCGATCGGGTAGCGACCCGGGCCAGACCGGGCCTGGAGCCGTTGTCCGTCCGTCTATGTGCTCTAGCGCTTAAAAGGAAATTTCTAGACTCTTGAAGCTTGGTATATAGCTTTCTCATAGTTCAAGTAAGATCGCTATTGATTTTGGGGTTCGAATATAAAAATTAGTATGTTGTAAATCACATTGCCACTATATATTTTACTTCTCCAAAATAAGCTATGTAAATTTTCTATAGATGATAAATCCATTCTTAAACACGCTGTTCCCGTTTCCTCCTCAACTTGTTTTTCCTTGATTCTTGAAATAAGAAATCCCATTTGTTCATACTAGTGCAAATCCATAAACTCTCTCATCATCCCCATTCCTTTCATTGACAAATGGTTCATCCGTCATTAGTGTCATGCATTTTCCTCCTTTTCACTTAACTAACAACAGAAAAATTTCATCTTCATTTCAGTATGTATTATTATTATAAACTTAGTAAGTTATGCGTATGCTTTTGTTACCTTTCCTGCGCTCAGGCTTATGCCTTTGCTGATTTTGTAAATATGTTAGAACGTAAGATTTTCTCTTAAATATTTATTTTGTATTGTGGCAAAAAGGAAATAAATTTGATTTGATTTGATTTGAAAGCCCCAATACAAGTTTTTCACAACGGGAAGAAATTAGATTGTCGTCAAACGTTTCAATAAAAGAATATTGTAATAATTTCGATTGACTTGAACAGAAAAGTTGGAAAATTTTGAATACTAGTCAAATTGATGGAATTCTGCTCATCTCGACAGTAATTTCAAAAAATATTCATGCTCATCGATATTAATTGATTTGAGAAGCTATTATTTTCCTCCCCTAATTACAAATTACTTGTTCCGAAACGTCAGATCGGTATAAAGAGCGGAATAGGTGCTGATTTTGCAATTTCCAAGGAATTTCTACGGCTACCGAATCTTTTAAAAGAATAACATGAAAAATTGAAATCGAACTAAAAATATTGTTATGATAGAAATGGTGTTGTGAAACTGCTTGATAATGGATAAAAAAAGCTACATATTGTCGAACGGTCGGACCACTTAATTTATTTTGATACAGTACAACTATGAACCCAGGAATTCAACCCTTATCCAAGTATTTTATTTATTACTCAATATTAAATTAGTTATTGATTAAAAAAAAAATTGTTGAGCGTTTTTTACACGCATTATATTAATCAATAGCTTTATTCATTTTTAAATTATCACTATGATTCCTTTCTTCATGATTTTTGCAATCAAATAATAATTATAATAAATTTTATTTAAGTTCGCAAACCTGTACCTATTGTCTTTACACGTATGTGTGTGTGCGTATGTGTGTATGAAACCCATTTCACCCCCGCTATGAACGAATCAAAATACCCCTAGGTTGTAAAGGGGAGTGGCCAAAATTGAACACGCCCTTGGAGCTAGGGATAAAGAGTATGGACGGTTGCTGAAATGTTCAGTTCGCTGGTGCTAGGGGTGGTCAACTGTTGGGCTGTTCTGCTATGAAATAATGTCTGCGCTTCACTCGGCTGCCAGGTAAGCTAATATTGATCAGTAGTTGGTACTACCATACCATTCTCTTGTCTTTTCAGAATAAAAATAAATTATTATGAAGACCTTTCAAAATATTTTGTAAGATTACTTTTCATAATTTCTTCAAACAAAAATACTTCTGAAGGAGGGTTTCAGAGTAGGGCCTTTTAATTTGGTACCCTTCTCCCTCACTTTTTCTTTCTCACACACACTCTCTCTCTCTCTCTCTCTCATTCATTCTCTCTCACATACACTCACTTTTTCTTTCTCTATCTCTATCTTTCTTTTATCACTAACTATAACTATAGCCTTCCGTTGAGCTCCTTCCGGATTTTTGAGCTCCTTCCCCACACTCATAAACACGCTTTTAATTGTACTTTATGAATTTTATTTTAGCGCTAGGCCCCCTATTTAATGAAAATGCATTTTTTTAATTTCTACTATCCATGTGACATGTCTTTAATAGCATGAATTGACCTTGTGAGGTTCTTATTACATACAGGAGGGAAGGGACAGCGAAACTGAGATCTGTCAGATTTTATCAAGTTCCATAGGAAGTGTTATTAAGATAAACACTTATCATACACAACGAAGAATCCCAAATTTGTCACATCAAACTCAAAGTATTTAATGAAGATCAATAGGCCCATAGATGGGCGTATCCAGAAATCTTCTCTGCAGTCCCCACTCCCTACCAAAGATAAAGTACGGTACTTATTCTTATCATCAGCCCTATTATTCACCCCTATACAAATCAGACTAAAGAAATTTATTCTGAAAAATTAGTTATTCAAAGAAACATAAATTTGTCAAAGAAACATAATTTGAAATCCAGATCACTTTATGACTAGGTGTTTGGATACTGCCAATACATTCTTATATTTGTAAGCATGCCTCTGATGGTTGTGATGGATTAACTTCGTCATCACCTTTTCAATGTCATTGGTGTTGGCTTCGTGCCTGATTATCGCGCAAATTTATGTTTCTTTGAACAATTAATTCTCCGAATAAATTTCTTTAGTCTGATTTGTATAGGGGTGAATAATAGGGCTGATGATAAGAATAAGTACCGTACTTTATCTTTAGTAGGGAGGGGGGAATGCAGAGAAGATTTCTGGATACGCCCATCTATGGGCCTATTGATCTTCATTAAATACTTTGAGTTTGATGTGATCCTATCTTTTTGTCTACTTGTAGAATTACAGGATACATCACGAGCAATAAAATTTCTTTTGACAGAGGTCAGCCACAGGGCTATGATGGGGGAGATGAGCTTCCAAGCTGCCTGTATGCAGCTCGGCCCCATCCAAGACTAACACCATATTTACAACATCTACAACACGGTAAGTTAAATTTGGTACTCTACTCATCACTCAATCAATACTTCAGGCTATTTCATCAAAATAAGACATGAATGTGCCTCAACACGATAGCCGTTAATGTTTCACATTTAACCACATATTAACCTTTTATTATGAAAAATTGTCATGTATCGAATTGAATTTTTTAAATCAGTTGTGTTTAAGAAAATGAGAAAACTGAAATACGACTGATAAATGTTGGAGAGAGTGGGAGGAAATTTACTTGGACGCCTCCAGCATTTTACTAATACACAGGTCGTCACAGAAATGTTTTTTCGTACATCAACCTCTGTTTTTCACATAATTTATACTTGTTTATATAAAATTAAAAAATATGATTTTTTGATAAATATCCGGTTTTCTTGCCCTACTCTGCAGGGGCGAATCCATGGGGGTCGATAAAGGGGATGTTTCTTGTATAAGATACCCCCCCAACCCCGAAATTCTCAACCGACACCAAAAAATTTCTTTTTGAAGATGAGGATTCCTGAAGCAGCCGCTTCAAGTGCTGGCAACCAATCATAATGCAGCGTGCTATGTCCACCGTCCACCCAATTACAATACTATTTTGAGCTCCCTTCTGGCTAGGTCTTTCTGAAAATAATATTGTGCTTGAATTATTGTTGATAATACTTTACTTTTCAATTCAACCCTTACTTATTCGTGTGATAGCTATTGGTGTAATGCTTCCTCAGACCAGGCAGGAGGTCTACTTAATTAGGTTTTGAAAACTGGAGTTAAGGTTGTGTGGGAGGTCAGATGTTGGGAGATTTGGAATGAAGTAATCAAACAGGTGTGTGAGGTGAATTGGAGTTGATCATTCAGAATTAAGTCAGGCAGTAGTTTTGTGTTATTATAAATTTTATATTGATCTAATACTGATCGTTTTCGACGTTTTTGATCTAAATCATTGTTGATGTCTACGTAAGTATGGTTTGTTTCTAAAAAGTCAAAGAACACTACAAAAATTTGTTACGTTGTGGATTTTTTTATTTGGAAGTTGGTTCACAGAAGTTGAGTTGATTCGAATCATTGAAGGAAACACTTTTTTGGCCCATCTGGCCCATCTATTATATTGCAGCGGGTTTTATCACTAAAATAATGCTGGTAACACTTGAAAGTAACTCTCGAACTTTATTCACACAATTAACTCACAGCAGACACTAATCAGTAATTATCACACAAGATAATCAATAAAAAACAACAGTTCAATAACGTTCAACTAATAATGAATATTTTTATAACAAGACTAACGCTGTACAAAACTTTCAATAGGCCAATCAATATTCAATAATAAACTAACACAATTACTAGCACAATTACTGTCTCTTAACATGCTGAATCACTAGTAGGCCTACTGTGTATACTGCCACGAAAAGAAGAAAAATAATTATCACATAAACGTATCATGAGTCCTGCTGAATCAAAGCTGACTCACTGCTGACAAGCACAGCTCTGTTATAGATTTGTATAGATTCTTATTCCAGCTATTTCTATCAACATATTAATTTGAAAACAGGTAAGCTGTTGTCTAGCATAAGCTCGAAAATTCTAGAAGCCCATTTGACACATGAGAGTAAAAGAGAGCGTTGGGACGAAGATAGAGAAACAACAAGTGCTCGCCCCTTATCGATTCAGGAAGTAGCACTTGAAGGTTGCTCTCCTTTTCCTTTGTGTTTCCTAACAATATAATTGTCTGTACAGGTGAGGAAAGCGGCCACGAAGCGAGAGGAGATGAGGTGTTCTACGGAGGCGGTGGGGGCGGAGGATCGGTTGGAGGCGGCGGCGGCAGTCCGTACCGGGTGCAGAGGCAGGCAGCCAACATTCGGGAACGCAAGAGGATGCTGAGGTCAGAGCCGCGCGGAGGTCGCCCGCAATCCGAGAGACCACCGGTCAAAATGTAAGGCCCCCCTCCGCCAACTCAAACAGCGAAGGAACTAGCGCACACTGCCTTCTCTGACGACTAATAATTTATTTATCAACCAATATTCGCACACTATTATGAGCACATTTATTTTTTCACCATAAATAGGCCCAGATAAAGGGCCCACTTCTACAAGTTTGCCCATTTGAACTAGAGTTTGTACTTCAAGACAATTTATTTGCTGAAATAGTGACTGAGTCTTTAAATTTCGGATACTGCACAAATACTCCACGGGATATTCACCAACTTTGTATTTATTTTACTTCTCGATGACTGATTGAAGTGTTTTCGATGATAAATGCGGTATTTTGATGAGTATCAGCTTCTTCTACAATCCCAATAAATTTTATTGAGCAACTATTTTTATTTTTCAATTTGTTCCAAGCACATTCATTATGAAGAATTGATTGGCCGCTTGGTGAGCGCGGTGTCAGGGTGGTCATGATGTTAAGTCACAAGCACTAGATGGCGCTAGATGACAGCGCTTGATGGGAGATATAACATATAGTATACCTACTAATACTATCTCGTTTATACATACTGAATGGAGTTGTAACAATCGAGTTATATTCGCTTTGAATACCTACCAATTGAAGAAAATTATGATCTAACGTTTTCTCTTGGATTGTTCAGGAGATTTACTCAACTAAATAGGCTCCGGGATCTGAAAATTCGGCGTCGCTTGTTTCATTGTTAGATTGTTTGATTGATTTATTGATAGATTGGCGCTGTTGCTGGCACAGCTATCAAGCTAGTCAATCTTCTTCTACTAAGCATCTTTTCCAATCCCCAATGCTAATGTTTAACAATTTTTAATAGCTAAACAATAATAATTATTATAAGAGCTGAAATCCTTTGAGTAAATTCAAATTATAATTATTAATTTGAATGATTCAATCATACCAAAAGTTCTCTCAACATCAAAAGATTTGGGCTACTCGAAGAAATAAGCTTGTATTGGGGCCCAGACTGTAGTACGTTTTAAAAGTAGCTTTCATTTCAAATTTACTATGGATTTATGTGTGCAATATCCGAAAAAACGCCCAGTCAATTAATGTTCTTACATCAGTCTAAATTTTCTCGAGAAGGCTAGTGATTACATTTTTCTATGTGGATGTGCTCATGTAATGCCCACTCACAAACAGCGAAGGAACGTGAAAAATTTCAGGGTGAACAAATGATTAATTATTTGAAGTATAGTTTTGTGACTCAAATATTATTCATGATAGAATTGAAATCCCACAGCTATTACAATTATACTAAATTAATTATTTCCCACGTCGGTTTACGTTGCTTGCTATTTTATGTTAGTCCTTGTCAAGAGAATCTAGGGCTAGAGAATGCACTTCCTTAGGAAAACCACTACTTTATATTAATTTACCTTTATCATTCCATCAATTGACATCCAATTATTGATAAGCACAAGCAATCTGTTATTAAAAAGGAGTATCCTGAGACGTCTACTTAGTATAAATCAGTTGGTCAATGAAACTTTGTTCATATAAGAATGCATGTACTTATAGAATTGTAACCCCCTTTATTTTGCCTAGAGAATTAAGAGAAAAATTTAGGAAAACAATACATTAGTAATGTCAAGAGGAATAAAGTGTAAATTAATCAAATCGAAATGATGAATTTCTTCAATTATTGATTTTTCATGAAGGGAAATAGGAAATTCTACTGTGGTACAATGGTACTGTACTGTAAATCACAGTACAGTTTCATATTTTCTTATAAATAAAGAATAATTACGATTGTCAAGGAAACTTGTTAAAATAGATTTTTCAAGAGACACGTTCTTCAGTTAAAACAATTATCACCAGTCTGTTACTTAATCCAAGTTCCTTATGATAATATACAAGTTGAATATATACGTTCAAGTAGGATTTCAAGCTCAATAGAGCTTGAATGCCCTTAGGCTTTAGACTACACTTTTTGTGCTGTCAAAATTTCGCATACATATTATGGCGAAGTGAAATGATATTTTTGGTTCTCAATTTCAATAAAAAATCAAGTAAATTTAATATGAATAGACAAGATATCCCAACTGTGTTATAGGCTAGTTCGAACAGGACTAAAAGGATGTCTTTATTCTATTCAAATTACATTTCAAGAGTTTGATACAACGATTTTTAGTGTCATTTTAAGAGAATTTTCACGATAGCCGAAATTATTCTATGATTATTTGAGAAGAGATACTGTTCCTTCGCTGTTTGATTCGGATAAAGTAGCATTGAAAAGCTCAGAAACTTCCATTTTTTATAGCAGAAAAGCCGTAACTTACAAGCTTTTCTTTGGTAACTATTTTGTTTAATAGACTTACTATCAAGTAAAATAGTGAATTATTCCAGCTATCAATGCTACTTTATCGGGGCCTGACATTTCAGTTTGGCTGTCGTCTTTGATTTATTTTAAGACTTTTTGAAATTAATTAATCTTTGGTTGATAATTACATGTAAATATCAAATTCTCTATATTTATATGAATGAATGAAGTGATAAAATATGCTTTCCCATTTAATATCAAATTGAACATGGCCTGTCTTTTCTCAAGCAGTTAATGAATACTTGATTGTTTCTTGTTCAATCTATGTTATAGTTAGTTATAGGGAAAATTACTTTGTTTCAAAAGTATTTGAAGACTTGAGAATGTTCCTAATATTTGACAATAAGTAAGAGTTTGATACTTGGAATAAATTTATTGGACAATATTTTTATTAATTCATTTTTTTCAATTTTCTCAGAAGTTTTCAAACCAACGTTATAAATACTTTCTTCTATTTAACTTGGCCAGAATCGCCCGTTTTAATGAGACACCGCTTTCTAGGACAATATGTACCTTCTCCATTTCACTGTGGAGTGCCTAGGAACCACCAAGATTAACACAAAAAACAAACACAGTTACTTTAAAAATTTCTAATTACCTTGAAAAACCACAGTTAAGACCGGGTTTCTATCAGTAATTAGTAGAAGTCCTCAATAAGCCTTGATAATAAATTATAAATTCGTGCTCATAATGGGCCAGTTTTTTAATAAAAATTCTACATCCGCTAAAAATAGCTAACTTTCAGCTCAAGTCAATTTCTAAACTTAAAGCAACTAATGGGACCGAGAAGAGAATCACGAGCTTAACCTTCAAAAGATAGAGGAACTGGATCAAGTCATGTAGGTTTCATATCAAGTTACCCTAATCGGTAATTAACCCTACCAGCAGTAATACTACACTGAGCACGCTTCTTTTGTTGAAAGCCGAGCCATAAACAAAGCAAAAAAAAGTAAGTTTCAATAGAGACCAGAAGTGACACCTGTTTGGGATCTAGCACATGGACTAAGCTAAGCGAGCTAAGCATCAAGTTGAAAGAATGAAAGATGCACTTAAGGTTCGACTCAAGTTATACAGACAAGTTACAGATCCGTATAATTTTCCCAACTACTTACTTAATGACGAATGATACCTATGCTTACTCAATATTAGGTTATAAAAGTCTTAAAGACTTATAAAAAGACACAAATATTTGTGGAAAATATTATTAGAATTACATTTAAGACTTATAAAAAGATTAATTCAATGTTCATTGATTTTTTTCAAATATTTCCTTGGATTTAATGGGGAAGATTGAATTCAATGAATGTACCGATAAGCCTATAACAATAATTACTGTTATCGGTGAATCATTCAAGTAGTGAAGGAGGAGGTTAGGTTACTTGAATGGCCCTACTACCCAACCCACGCAGAAGAAATCGTTTTGTGGGGCGGAGCTAGCACGTGGCTTGCAAAACTGGAGATTTCACGCACACTTCTCATAGGGCAAACAAAGACGGACACCCTCAGGCTGAGGGGTTGCCGCTGCCTTGGTGCAAGTGCCAAATGGAAGTGGAATGCTCTGCAATTGATTTGTAGACTTAACGAACGATCCCTTACCGAAAGCCCTTGAAGCCCTGTCATAGCCATAAGCCAGCTATTTCACGAGCAGAATAATAGGAACAAAGCGTAAAATGTAAAATTGAATTTCGATTTTATTCCTCGCCAATCACCAATCACTCTGAACTTGTGGTTCGAGGACTGAAATTAATTACTTGTGAGCCTCGTATATTTATTACTTGTTTCCAAAGTCAACAGTTTTCTATTTTTGAAACTTTCCATTTGCATGTTTACACTTCAGAAATCATTTATTTAACTGCAGATGACCTCAAAATCAGTCAATTTTTATATATCGAGCCTACATTGGTTTTTTATTACAATCCAACAATGAACCCTCAGTATCTTTTGTCTCCAGATCGTACATCAAAATTCTTCATCTCGAATTAATTTTTGTTATTAAATTTTTATAAGATTATTATTCTTAATTTATAATTATTACATATTATTACATATATTACACATAATTATTACATATATTACACATAATTATTACATATAATTTTACAATAAATATTCAGATCCATATTAGCCTTCTTCATGACAAATGAAAAAACGTTATTGGAAAGATTCCGTCTACCGACTTGTTATAAAATTATTAGCTTTTTAATTTTTCTCATTTTCTCAATCTTAAAGAAAAGTTAACTTTGTATTTCTATTCAACCCACAAAATAGGAGTAAGTAAAGTTTTTTGATAGAGATGCTAATTTAATTTTGAAATATGTTTGAAATAAATGTTATTCAGTCTAATTACTCTACATAGAATATCATAGTTCAATATTATAATAAATAAGAATATCTAACAAGAAAAAGAATATCACTCCATTCCTATTACAGAATATCATTCAATATTTGAAAAATTATAGTCAGACAAATCTCAACGGCGATGAGTAGGCAACTGGTTTAACACAAACATTTGTAACGCATTTTTGAACAGTATTATTTCTGTGATGTTTTCCATGACGAAATACTTAATGAACAATCTAATATTAAAACTGACACTGTATTTCACTTTTAAATAATGTTTTACTCACATATATTGGAGATGCTTGAGGAATGCATTTCACTTCTGAAAAGAAGCTTCGTCAGCCTGCCGCCAGGGGTCATGCTCTGTTTGGGTTAGGATGAGCGGCCATTATGTATTTGAAAATTGCGTTTGATTTGAATTGTGTTTGGTCGTTGAGTAAGTTTGTTCTATCTTGATTATGGTGTTTGAATATTTCATATTGTTCCAGTGTATTTAGTTTGTGGCTTTTTTGGAATGTGTGTAGAATTTCCAAGTCAGTTTGGATGTTATTGTGTGAGTGCCCAGTGTTGATTAAGTGATCTGCAAATGTTGAGTCAGAGTTGGAATGTAGTGCTTTGATGTGCTCTTTATATCTTATGTTGAATGATCTGCCTGTTTGTCCTATGTAGTACTTGGGGCATGTGTTGCATTTAAGCTTATATATGCCTGGTTTGTTGAATTTGTGAATTGTGCTGTTTGTTAGGTGAGCTGGTTTTTGTTGGATCTGTTGTTTCAGGTTGTTTGTTGTTCTGAATGCTGTGTTAAATCCGGATTTTTGGAAGATGTAAGCTATTTTGTGTGATTTTTTGTTGAAATATGTGAGTGTGACAAATCTGTTTTGGTTTGCAGGTTTTGGATTTTTATTTTTCATTTTATTCATGATTTTTTCTACTAGATTGGTGTTGTATCCGTTTTGTTGTGCTAAATATTTGATTGTATTGATTTCTTCTTTGTGGTCAGCTTGTGATAGTGGAACATTAAGGAGTCTATGGATCATGGAGTTGAAAGCAGCAAGTTTGTGTTGATTTGGGTGGTTGGATGAGTTGTGAATGAGTGTGTCTGTGAGAGTTGGTTTTCTGTAGATTTTGAATTTGTGCATGTTATTTAGTTTTTTGATAGTGAGATCTAAGAAGTTCAAGGTGTAGTCTGTTTCATATTCTGCTGTGAATTGTAAGTTTTTATGGGTTTTGTTCAATTGTGTTAGGAGTTGTTCACACTGTCTTTGGTTTCCATTGTAAAGTACAATAATGTCATCAACGTAGCGGTGCCAGTAAATAATTTTGTTTGAGTGTTTGGTGTCTTTTAGTATTTTAGTATGGGTCTGATTGGTGTGCTTACTTTGTGTATTTTAGGTAGGGCTTGAAGAGTTGGTGCAGAAGGGTGAATTTGCTTCATATATTGTTTGTCTGTTTCATTAAAGAGGTGTTTTGTTTTATTTATAATGTTTTTAATTGTGCTCTGGAATTTGGGTGTTGGGTCTCTTTGAATTTTTACAGCACATAGAGAATACTAAAATACTAAAAGACACCAAACACTCAAACAAAATTATTTACTGGCACCGCTACGTTGATGACATTATTGTACTTTACAATGGAAACCAAAGACAGTGTGAACAACTCCTAACACAATTGAACAAAACCCATAAAAACTTACAATTCACAGCAGAATATGAAACAGACTACACCTTGAACTTCTTAGATCTCACTATCAAAAAACTAAATAACATGCACAAATTCAAAATCTACAGAAAACCAACTCTCACAGACACACTCATTCACAACTCATCCAACCACCCAAATCAACACAAACTTGCTGCTTTCAACTCCATGATCCATAGACTCCTTAATGTTCCACTATCACAAGCTGACCACAAAGAAGAAATCAATACAATCAAATATTTAGCACAACAAAACGGATACAACACCAATCTAGTAGAAAAAATCATGAATAAAATGAAAAATAAAAATCCAAAACCTGCAAACCAAAACAGATTTGTCACACTCACATATTTCAACAAAAAATCACACAAAATAGCTTACATCTTCCAAAAATCCGGATTTAACACAGCATTCAGAACAACAAACAACCTGAAACAACAGATCCAACAAAAACCAGCTCACCTAACAAACAGCACAATTCACAAATTCAACAAACCAGGCATATATAAGCTTAAATGCAACACATGCCCCAAGTACTACATAGGACAAACAGGCAGATCATTCAACATAAGATATAAAGAGCACATCAAAGCACTACATTCCAACTCTGACTCAACATTTGCAGATCACTTAATCAACACTGGGCACTCACACAATAACATCCAAACTGACTTGGAAATTCTACACACATTCCAAAAAAGCCACAAACTAAATACACTGGAACAATATGAAATATTCAAACACCATAATCAAGATAGAACAAACTTACTCAACGACCAAACACAATTCAAATCAAACGCAATTTTCAAATACATAATGGCCGCTCATCCTAACCCAAACAGAGCATGACCCCTGGCGGCAGACTGACGAAGCTTCTTTTCAGAAGTGAAATGCATTCCTCAAGCATCTCCAATATATGTGAGTAAAACATTATTTAAAAGTGAAATACAGTGTCAGTTTTAATATTAGAGTATTATTTCAATCAGTAACTATTATAAATATAATCCAATTCGATATTTCTACGTATCTCTTACCTAAAATCTCCTCTCCAACAAAATGCCCCCTTGATGTATGTTATGTAGCCATTAATTTATCTTAAGTTGGCTACATCCACAAGCTCATTCCCTCATGACGCTTTCCCTTTCACGATTTTACTGCAACATTTCATCACATAAATTATTCACAATAAATTGATAATGATTAGAATAAGAGATAATTCATTTAGATTCACATCAACGGAAATTACGTAAGGCGGTTCGTTCTAAAAACTGGCCGTGACAACTTGACTGCAGATGACCTCAAAATCAGTCAATTTTTATATCGAGCCAACATTGGTTTTTTATTACAATCCAACATCACATTAGATAATTATCCCCAAATACTACATTGGACAAGCAGGCAGAACGTTCAACACGATACAAAGAACATATCAAAGCACTACACTCCAGCACTGACTCAACATTTGCAGACCACTTAATCATTGACACAAAAACATCCAAACTGACTTATTAAACTGACGAAATATTTAAACACCATAGCCAAGACAGAACCAACTTAATCAATGACCAACCACAATTCAAATCCAACGCAATTTTCAATCACATAATGGCTGCTCATCCCAACCTTAACAAAAACACGAACTTTGATGGCACCTGATGAACCTTCTCCTCAGAAGCGAAATGCATTCCTCCAGTTTGAGTGAGTAAAATCACCAATTTAAATAGAAAAACAGTGTAAGTTTTGATCTTAGATAGATAATTAGCCCAGCAATATTTTTATGGCCAAAGTTGAAACAAGTAATTAAGCACTTCAACAATTTATTAAGACTAGTCATTTTCACTCTCAGAAGAGGAAACTTCTCCCACCTAAATTCATGGTTTGCGTTGATCTAAATGATTATGGTGACATTATAAGAGGAAAAGTTGCATTAAAATCGTCCAAGTGTGAAAGCGTGTATAGAGTGTGTAGTGTGCATTATATTATGGCAGTTATTAGTAGCGTTGGGTGTGGGTGTTGGGTTTGGCTGTTCCAGCAGCATAAACTCGGCGTTTGACGAGCTGCGTGGCCACGTGCCGACCTTTCCCTACGAGAAGCGGCTGTCCAAGATCGACACGCTGCGCCTGGCCATCGCCTACATAGCACTGCTGCGCGAGGTGCTCACCGCCGACTGCGATCCACTCACCTACGTCGAAAAGTGCCTGCGACAGCCCAACTCAGCCGCCGCAGCCGACCGCGCCGAGTGGAACACTTCCGGTAAATTAACATTCTCTTATTTTTTATTTATTTATTTATTGCCACAACTTTACAAACAAAACAAAATTGAAGTTTCATTAACTTAATGTTGATAAATTAATACATGAAATAGAATAACTTCTTAAATAAATGTGAATAAATAATGTTTTTTTTTTGCACCAACCAGCAGAAGGAAAAAACCTCTTACATCCATTTTCCAGTATATTTATTAGGGAGCTTAGATAGTGGTGCATCCATCCAATATTAGATGATAATCGACATCGCAAAGCTTAACACATGCTGTTGAATGGTTGTATTCTTACTTCTTCAACCACCATTGCGAAATCAATAGACAGAGAACAAAACCCCGTAACGTAGCACCAATCCGTTGCACAGAATCGGCTGACCTTATATCATTGTGTCATCGTATTCATCGTCTTATCATGGTGTGCTATTGCGGAACGATGCTACGATCAGCTGATTCTGTACAACAGGATGATGCTACTTTACGGGGTTTTGTTCTCTGTCTGAACGCATCTTTTGATTTCGCGATGGTGATTGCAGCAGTGTGAATAACACCATTTAACAGCATGTGTTTGACTTAGCGATAATTATATGCTCGCTGTATGTACGCACTTTTAGCGATGGAGTTACGTTACGGAGTTACGATGAAGTCTGAACGCACTTAAACACATGCTGTGAGATGGCGGTTATTCTAATCAGTAATCAGCCATTCCTGAGGATGTGTTTGACATTGCGGTGATGATTACCATCGAGTATTTGATGCTTCACTGTGCAAGCACCCTTAGAATAGTCTGAAGAAGTTGAATATATTTTTATACAGTCAACTCCCGATTATCCGGGTTGCGGATTAACCGGAACCCTGCTGTGCTTGGTGAAGCACGGACAGTTGTTTACAAACATAATGCGAGAAACTAGTTTTATTGCATTCTAACCAAAAATCCTACAATTTCCATAAAATATTTTAGAAATTTCTGTGCATTTCCCTTCACAATTCCCGGTATTCAAGGCAGGGCTTAATTTTTAAATTGAGAAGTACCGGAGCTGTGATTTACCGGGACCTCCCCCAGAGAATCGTTGAAAATTACACTTGAATTGGTGCATTTAAAACGCATTTCAGCATGGTTAGTAATGCACAAATAATATTACATAATATACAAAATAATAAGATTTAGGTCTTTTTAAAATAAGGTCTTTTAAACGATTTTGACGAAAACTTGAAAACCATAACTACAAAAGGCAAAAACTTAAGCCAGTCTAAATTTAAAAAAAAAAACAATCATTTTCAGATAGTTCAGATCTGTTTTAAAATAAATGATTTTATTAACGATTTAGATAGCCGGAGCCCGGCTCCGGCGTCCTGGGAGGTACCGGAGCTCCGCTCAGGTGTGCTCCGGCTGAAATTAAACCCTGATTCAAGGAATTTCCGATCGCTGGAAATTCTGAAATACTTTGTATTTAGGCCCTTTATTTGATTTAACCGTTATTTTCGATTACCCCCGTGATGGTCCTGCCAGTGATCATCCCATATAATCGGGAATTTACTGTAGTTGATTTACAATCAAAATTTAATATGAATTTATACTTTTTCAGGTATATACTTTTCGTCAGATTTGTATTATGCTCAAAATGAAAGTTCCAGTCCTTCATGTTATACAACAAAGTTTTATCAATATTGAACATCACGGTACTGTACTCGATAATATTCATTATTACCAATAAAAATACTGAAAAAATAGACCTGGAAATGTTTTAATAAGAGATTTATAGACAGAAACTGAAGAAACATGATAAACGCCATGACCATCGCAAAATCAAACATTCTGGGTAGTGGTGGTATTCAAGCTGCTCTTATTTGAAATATTTAGGTTACCATTTCACAGCATGTGAAGATTTTACTATTGAGTATTTGATACTCCACTTTTCAAGCACCCTTAGAATAGTTTGTAATAGTTGTATATGTTTAATATATTCTAAATTGTAATAGTTGGCTTTCAAAAACAAAATTTTATAGTCCTATAGATAGCCTGTATTATACAGAGTGTTTCAGTAGGAAGCCAAACTATACAAAGTGATTCCTCTCTTAAAAATAAATAGAAAGGTTCATATGAAATTAATTCCGCAAAATAGGCCTGCCAAGTCAAACATTAAAGATTTAATCTTATCCAATTATTCAATAATTTAACCTAATTGTGCCTAATATTCGCTGAATCTTTTATTATTTTATTGCAGGTAGTTATTTTTTATGAAGGTCATTATTAGAGCCACTCCTTTCAGGGATTCAGAGTATACGTTTTTTAACATAGTTCCTTTGTATTTTTTGTAAAAAAGGAAATTTTATCAGAATTTTTAAACTATTTTGCAGATTTGACAGCTCGTCTCTCTTGGATAAACTGGGAAAATCTTGGAGTGAACCCAAATCGTAGGAGTGTTCTAACTTCTCTTGCTCTCACCACCGACAACATCAACTAAATAATACAAGCATAAAATAACAAATTCAACTATAATTGTCATTGATGTTTTTTTGTTCATCTTCAATAATACATGTTATATAGTGTGTAAGTTGAGTATTATTGTGTTAGAATATAGATTATTTTGTTAATTTAGTCATAATAATTGTAAATTTTTGTTTTTATCAACATGTCCACTCCATTGACATCTACCAGATTGCTTTCGAGCATCTAGTGTAGGCCTACAGGTCTTATAAGAAGTTGTTATGAAATTAACAGTTGAATTGAATACGATTTGAATTCAGTGATATTAAAAAATTATAATTTAACAAGATAAAAAAAGTTACACAATTTGTGAAAGCTTAGATATGAACTAATTAAATTAAATCAAGCTAATACAACACACCTAATGTGGCTATTCGTTTTGGTATTTGAATAAAAAACAACTATCTTTTGATAATTTCAATAAATAAATTACGCAGCGATGAAAAAACTGGTATGAAAATTCTAAGGAACTTTTTTTAATGATAATTATTAAAGGACATCATTGTGAGCCACCAAAGCTATACTAAGCTGTCACTTGTTTGCGTCGAAAAACGACCACTTGATTTCCATTGAACTATAATTATTGTATCAATGAAATTCCGTGTAATATTAGCTATTTCATTTCTATTTAGAAGCTTGGGCCAGTGCAATGTTTTCTTACATCTAGTCAATGTGAATTTTTTGTAAAATAATGCAATGAATTATACATACAAGCTTTATTGTGTAAAACGTGGTTTTTATTTTCCTGGGTACGCCGTTATAAATCTTAGCTAATTAATGATTTGAATAATTGATCGAACGGAGTGAGGTCTATCCCTTAAAAGGATCGGAATTTACTCTGTCTGTCTGTCTGTCTGTCTCACAATTACAGACGAACGCCTAGACCAATTATGATTTTTCATATGGATGTTTCTTATTCCTAGGCACAGCGATGCATATATTTTATTTTTTCAAATTCAATATGGCGGCCAATTTTTTTCAAATAGCGAAATTGTATCAATATGAGATTCCTTCTTATATACAGTTAATGGGGTAGGTACAGAATTTGTATCAATATGAGCTTCCTTCTTATGTACAGTACTATTCAAGCAATATAACGTGACCGACTTTTAATTGCATTATAAAATTATAAGTTATTCTATCACAAATTTCTTAATCCATCTATTTTTAATTTATAAGCCATAAGTTATTCAACTTATTCTTTAAATTAGACTTGAATAGCCTTATATTCAATTTTTAGTATTTAGATGTTCCAAATTATCTTTTAGGTCAGACAATATTATGATTAAAAAATATACAGCTAAAAACAAATTTTAAAACAAAAAAAGAAACTGACTTCAATGGAATGATACTCAAACATTAAATAATACTCACGTACTAAAAAGGTTAAAATAAAGTATTTACTTTGAACTGAGAAAATTTTAAATTTCATACAAGTAATCTTTTGAAGTCGGCGCCAAATTTCCTATAAACTTCTAAAATATAAATATAACATAATTACTTTGAGACGTTTTCCACGTCAAAATACTTGAGCAATCTAATATCAAAACTGAGACTGTATTTCAGTAAAAGTGAGTGTAAATTCGGTGGTTCGGAACCCACCTAATATAAAGCTGTAGGTCCAACTCATCAATCACCATCATCCAATTCATTACCCACGCAAAGGCCTCATACCTATGTGGGCTTCATCCTCCAAAAAAATACAGTGTTAGTTTTGATATTAGATAGAATTTCTTATCAACTTCATAAAATATTTGGCGCCGACTTCAAAAGATTACTTGTATGAAATTTAAAATTTTCTCAGTTTAAAGTAAATACTTTATTTTAACCTTTTTAGTACGTGAGTATTATTTAATGTTTGAGTATCATTTCATTGAAGTCGGTTTCTTCTTTTGTTTTAAAATTTGTTTTATTTTAAGCTTTTTAGTTGAATTTTCAAATTTTGAAATCATGAGAAATTTCTTAAAGCCTACATTATGAAATATTATTTTATCAAATTAGCAAGCCAATATAACATCCAAACTCAAGTACGGTAACTAAAAATCCACCTATAAGGATAGATAAACTAAGGAAAATTCTACAACGTTTTATTTAATGTGAAATATTATATTTAGGAAAATTATATTAGCGAAATGCTTCTCAAAAGTGAAATGGCTTTTGATTCATTTTGATGTGGTCCCTTTCAGAATATACGGTACCTACACTGAAATAGTAGGCCAATATTACGTTACAAGTGCCGAAAATTGTGTTTACTGTATGATAAGTTGATGCACGAGATGAAGTCGAGTGCGCTATTATCATATGAGTATGGTAAACATCTTCCCGGGCGAGTTACGTATGATATATTTCGTGATACTAACTTAGTCTAAAACAGTGGCGGATTTACGGGGGGGGCTTTCGGGCTGAAGCCCCCCCCCCCAAAACCTCCAGAGTGTAAATTTTTTCCAATCAAACCTCCAGTTTGAAGCTCGTAAAATATTCATTATAGCAAGAATTACTTAATTCCACTACTAAGTCTTCAATTGTAACATTAGATACCATATTTCTATAAGAGGAAAACATAATCGTCAGATAAAAACTTTGGAAAAACATCTCTTTTTACAGTGTGGAATTCACACAAAGTTTATCTATTAAATCTTGATGGAACATTAGTTCATTGAAAAATTTGTATCTTATTAAAAAAGCTCCCACATTGATTTTCATTCTTAAAAATTGAATAATATGACCGTAATACCGGAATAATACTAGGTCTATGTTCCTTGGCAAACTGTTGAACACACCAGATTCAGCCATAATTCAATCAAAATTTTCCAATATACTTTAAATTTAAGTTAATTTTATCGCCGATATGGTTCAAAGCACTAAAGCTATTTTTTATTTCCCAATCATATGAATAGTTATAGTTTGGGTATGATTGATTATGAAAAATTCAAAAGCTTTCACAATACTTGTTTTCAGTTCACTTCTACCCCCCCCCCCCCCCCCCTATCAACAGTAGCAACCAGCCACCCCCAAAAACATTTTCTGGATCCGCCACTGGTCTAAAATATAAATAAAACATATTTTAAAACAAAAAAAGAAACCGACTTCAGTGAAATGATAAAATACTCACGTACTAAAACGTTTAAAATAAAAGTATTTACTTTAAACTGAGAAAATTTTTAATTTCATACAAGTAATCTTTTGAAGTCGGCGCCAAATGTTTTATAAATTCTTTTTTAGGATGAAGCCCACATATGTCTCAGACCTGTGCGTGGGTAATGAGTTGGATGATGGTGATTGATGATTTGGACCTACAGTTTTAGGTGGGTTCCGAACCACCGGGGAGTGATTGATAAGAAATTCTATCTAATATCAAAACTTACAGTGTATTTCAATTAAATATGTGATTTACACTTACTTTTACTGGAATACAGTGTCAGTTTGATATTAGATTGTTCAATTATTTCGTCATGGAAGACACTACAGAGTAATTCTGTTATATTTTAAAAGTTTATGGTAAATTTGGCGCCGACTTCAAAAGATTACTTGTATGAAATTAAAAATTTTCTCAGTTTAAAGTAAATACTTTATTTTAAACGTTTTAGTACGTGAGTATTTTATCATTTCACTGAAGTCGGTTTCTTTTTTTGTTTTAAAATATGTTTTATTTTAAGCTTTTTAGTTGAATTTTCAAACTTTGAAAACATGAGAAATTTCTTAAAGCCTACATTATGAAATATTTATCAAATTAGCAAGCCAATAATTAATTTATAACATCCAAACATAAATAACTATAAATCCACTTATAAGAAAAGATAAACTAAGGAAAATTCTACAACGTTTTATTTAATGTGGAATATTGTATTTAGGAAAATTATAATAGCAAAAGGCTTCTTAAAAGTGAAATGGCTTTTAATTCATTTTGATGTGGTCCCTTTCAGAATATACCTACACTGAAATAGTAGGCCTATATTACGTTACAGGTGTGGAAAATTGTGTTTACTGAAAATATGATAAGTTAACGCAGGAGATGAAGTTGAGTGCGGTATTATCATACGAGTATTGTAAACATCTATATGACATCGATAAACTGGAAGAACCAAACAATAAAGAAGTCTATAAGCGTTCAATTGAGGAATCACTGCACTCATTAGAACTATCTGAAGGACATGAATTCTAGACGAGCTTTTCATAGACGAGCGGTGGGAGGAAATAAAAAATACAAAAAAGAACACCGCGCAAAAATGTATTGGATTGAAGACTAAGAAAAGTAGAACTGACTGGTTTGACATGGAATGTAGAGAAGCAATAGAGAAAAGAGATAGGAGCCGTCAAATTTATTTACAAAGAACTACACGTACAAAGAAAAACATATATTATGAGGCTAGGAGATCGGCCAGCAAAATAGTGAGAAGGAAGAAAAGGGAGTACAACAACAGCATCCTTGAAAAGGCAAATGAAAATTTCCAGGAAAGAAAATTGAGAGACGGATTTGCAAGAATGAACAACCTGCGGAAAGATTTCAGTCCAAGAACATCACTCATACGAGGAAAGGATGGAGCATTATTAGCTGGCAAAGACGAAATAAAAGAACTATGGAAAGAGTTTTTCAAGGAGCTCCTGGACCCGGAGGCCCTGCAGCAACAGCAAACTGAAGCTGAAGATATAATGGTTGACGATAATATAATTGTGCCAGCCCCCACTATAGACGAAGTGAGAATGGTCATAAATAGCATAAATAACTGCAAAACCCCTGGATGTGATGGTATTCCAGGAGAACTTATAAAATATGGTGGGGAGGAACTAGTGTCAGTTTTACACAGACTCTTCACACAAATTTGGGAGGAAGAAAAAATCCCAGAGGACTGGAATACCAGCATAATCACACCAATTCACAAGAAGGGAGACAAACTGCTATGTGGTAATTATAGGGGGTTTTCTTTGCTCAGCGTGGTTTACAAGATCTTCACAACTCTGCTCAGACTCAAGCTTGAAATACACTCAATTAACATCATTGGGGAATACCAGGCAGGATTTCAACTTGGCAAATCAACATCAGACCAGATTTTCATCATTAGACAGATAGGAGAAAAATTCTGGGAGTTTAATCTCAGCGCGTATCACTTATTTGTTGACTTCAAGCAGGCCTACGATTGTATAAACAGACCTAAATTGTACAGAATAATGGATGACTTGAAAGTACCAAAGAAACTGATAAAACTGGTACAAACCACAATGAAAACAAACCGTTGTCAGGTGAAAGTTAATGGCGAACTTTCAGATGGTTTTCAGGTCACCAGAGGACTGAAGCAGGGAGACGGTTTGGCCCCAGTACTGTTCAATTTGACTCTAGAATATGTTGTTAGAAAAACTCTAGATACAACTGACTCATATGTAATGAACAAATCTAGGCAAATTATAGGATACGCTGATGATCTTGATTTGGTATGCCGATCACTTAGAGACATGCAGGAGGTGTTCAACAAGCTTGAAACAGCATCCCAGGAAATTGGACTCCGGGTAAATGAGGAGAAGACAAAGTTGATGGTTCAAAGTAGGCGGCAGAGGCATAGACTTGGTCAGAATATAACACTGAGTGGAAGTAACTTCGAAGTGGTGGAAGAATTTTCATATGTTGGTACCAAAGTTACAAAAGACAATGACTGCTATAGAGAAATACAGGCACGCATAATGGCTGGAAACAGAGCATATTTTGCACTCCTCCCAATTATGAAATCAAGAGCAGTACACTATAAAACAAAAATTCTATTATACAAAACTTTACTGCGTTCAATAATAACATATGGGAGTGAAGCATGGACAATATCCAAGAAAATTGCTGACATGCTGGATAAGTTTGAGAGAAAAGTCCTGAGAAGAATTTATGGGCCCATCCATGAAAATGGAGTCTGGAGAATTCTCACCAATGCTGAACTGCATAGAAAATATGGTGAAGCAAGTCTGTCAAACTTTGCTAGGCTGAACAGACTCAGATGGGCAGGCCATGTTGAAAGAATGTACGTAGGAAGAATTCCAAGGAAAATTCTCTATGGACAGCCAGGAAATAAAAGACCTGTAGGGAAACCAAGAGCTAGGTGGCTAGATGGAGTGGCTAAGGATGCGCAGGAACTCCTAGGAGTGGCACGCTGGAGCACATTGGCGAGAGATCGAGACGGGTGGAGGCATAAAATGGAGGAGGCGAGGGCTCGAATTGGGCTGTAGTGCCAAAAGAAGAAGAAGTATTGTAAACATCTTCCCAGACGAGTTATGTACAATATTTTTTGTGATATTAGTCATATATATTTTTTAATGTATTTAATGGCAAATAAATATTCTTAATCCATCACAGCAGCGAAACTAAAAATACTTCTGAGATCAGCTGTTTTTCCAAATTCTCCAACTTATGATTGAAACTAAATATTAACCTTATTCCTATGACTCAATAACATCAACTAAATTATTTACAACTAGCAGCTACCCGTCCTTCGTACGGATTATGTTTAGAAATATGACTAAATATGTTTCGGCTTTTTTGATAGCAACAATCATGAAGTTGTTAGCAGCTTAGTAAACAACTTTGAACGTAAACAATTCAGTGACAGTGTTATCAGAGAGAATATTTGAGAACAGCTGATTGATATATCATGATAAATTACGTGATTTGTTCTTATGCGGTAATAATAGTGCTACCTGGCGAATTCCCAAGAGCCTAGCACAAACCGCACCTTCCTAAAATGTTAATTTTTGTTTTGATAAATTTAAATTATAATTTTTTTTTCAACAAAGAAATAATTGATGAAACATAAGATGAGCTTTGATTCACCAGTCATTTATGTTTCCAAAAGACTGCTACACAAGTCTGCAGACAGCGTAAATAACGCCGCGAAGGGCCCACCATTCAGATTATATTCGAGAACAGCTGATTGATATATCATGATAAATTACGTGATTTGTTTTCATGTGGTAATAAAACTTAGAAGAAATGTATTCAAAATAGCACAATACTTGGTTTTTAAACGTTTATTATTCTGTTAAAAAAAAAGTTAATTTAGTTTTTTATAGCTAAAGACATTGTCAAAAAGGTTTTCAATACTGATATATAAATAACTTTAATCCCGATCGATGCTCTCGTTTCTCAGGAGAAGGCCGCGTAAAATGTATCCAAAATCGCAAAATACTTGGTTTTTAAACGTTTATTACTCTGTTAAGAAAAAAGTTAATTCAGTTTTTTATAGCTAAAGACATTGTCAATAAAGTGTTCAATACTGATCAATAACTAAAATCCCGATCGATGCTCTCGTTTTTGAGGAGACGGCCTTTGGGGCCGTGACAGACAGACAGAAAGTGAGATAAGACTATTTTCGGCTTATTTAATGTATAAAACGTAAAAATAACCAAAAAATATATAATTCTGATAAATGTACAGACAAAACGCTAATTTTATTTATATCGATTTTCATAATTATGAACATAATTTTCATATGAACAGAAATATTATATTCTTCTTATTCT
Source organism: Conomelus anceps (assembly GCA_948455865.1). NCBI lineage: Eukaryota > Metazoa > Arthropoda > Insecta > Hemiptera > Delphacidae > Conomelus > Conomelus anceps. The sequence goes on from OX418216.1 coordinate 35,114,491, forward strand.
CGATTCAAATTAAGTTCACGTGATTGGTCAAAACGAGACATTTATTACAGGCTTGTTTCACACTGAACCAGCTTTGGATAACCGATGTCGTTTACCCGGCATAATTGCATTGCATCATATGATTTCGAAGATCGTCTAGATGTGAAGCGCTCCATATGATACAATGATCAGCCTGGTAAACGACACTGGTTATCCGACTGGCGGTTATGTGTGGAACTAACCTATTCAAACTTGATCGAAATGAAGACATCGAAGAATGCTCCTTTTTGTTTAATATTGGGGTAAGTATTGGGCCGATCCTTGCGAAACATGGATGGGACCATAGGCGCCGACTCCATGGGGCCCGAGGGGCTCGAGCCCCCCCAAAAATTCAGTTGGGGGGGCGGAGCCCCCCCAATAATTTGTCGAGAAGGATAATTTCATTTTGCTTGTGAGTTTAAAGCATTTCGTGATACGGTACTTTAAACTCTTTAAACAGTACTAAACCAATTACTCTCAACACAATGTCATACTGTGTTATGCTTTTACGAACTTAATACGTCGTAAAACTGAGTAAGTTTAGCCAAAGATCAACTTTTCAGCGAATTTGGTGTGATGGATGCAAGACAGATATATTCTAAAGAAATAATCTGCAGAATACACAAAAACACAGCACATTTTCAACACAGGAACCACAGTCACAACACAAGAAATAGGCACCTTCTTATTGCAAATTTGGCTAAGAAGGCTTTATACCAGAGACACTTCAATCACTTAGCACCAAAACTTTACAATCTGCTTCCAAGAGACATACAGGAAATACCACACAGAAAGAAATTCAAAATCAATGTACATCACTGGATAATAAACATAGGAAGACAAACCATAGAAACCATAATTTCAAACAATATGTGAGCTCACTAACCTGATATTAAAACACTGAATCCTGAAAAATTTAAATTGCAAACCTGCTCTAGAACATGGCATGCCATAGTAGAGTAGGTAAATTTCCACGCAAAAAAAAAAAAAAAAAAGAGGAATTTTGAAGCATGAGGGTAAGGGGAGGCATAGTTATAAGAATTTGGAACTGTGCTGCGACGCGAACCACTGGCTGGCACCACTGTTATTGTCTACTGCGTAGAAGGCGATGAGTCAACCACCCACCCCTCCCCGCACACCCTTGCCAACCATTGCGCCACTGCACCTGCACTCACTCTAGTCTGTCTTGTGATAGTCGCTTGTCAAGTGAGTTATGACACGGCTGCGTTCGTGAATAACCTAATTTCATGTGTTGTTAGGGCTGCAATTGTTAGAATTGTGCACAGTGTTTAGTGTGTATTTAGTGTTTATTTTGTCGGCTTCTGCATTTGTGATTTTTTTGTATAATGGATAAATTTATAACTAAAAAGCCGCGCATTGACACTGCAACCCCGGCAAATGTCGAAACAACTGCTTCAACGTCAGGCGTGAGCTTTTCACAGCAAAATACGAAACCTAATGACAAGCCTACTGGAGGAAGATCGTTCCAGAAGTCTTGGGTGAGTAAATATAAATGGTTACAATATGACGCAACAATGGATAAAGTTTTTTGTCAGACCTGCAAAGAGGCAGAGGCCAAAGGTCTTCTACAATTGACTACCAAGAAAGAAGATGCGTTTACTACTGTTGGCTTTTCTAACTGGAAAAAAGGGATTAGACAAATTTCGTACTCATGAAAATACGTCTGTGCATAAGGAAGGAGTTTTAAAACTTTCATCTTCAGCAAAACCAAGCGTAGCCGCTCAATTAAATGATCAATTGAACAGTGACATTAAGGAAGCCCGTTTGGCTCTTGAGATTATTTTTACAACAGTTAAGTACCTTTGCCGGCAAGGTTTGGCCATTAGAGGACATGAAGATGTCAACTCAAATTTTTTGCAATTGCTAGAACTTAGGAAAAAAGACGTTCCTGAGTTGAAAGACTGGTTGGGGCATTCCGGGTATAAATGGATCTCACATGACGTTCAAAATGAGATAATCGATATATTGGGCAAATCTGTTGTGCGCTCAGTGCTAGCTAAAATCAAGAGCAGTGAACACTTTTCAATTATTGTGGACGAAACAAGTGATATATCGATTCATGAGCAAGTGTCATTTTGTGTTCGAACTGTAAGTGACGATTTAATAATCAATGAAGACTTTATTGGCTTATATGAGACTCCTAATACCGAGGCACAAACTCTTTTCAAAATTGTTAAGGACATTTTTGCGCGGCTTAATTTACCAATTGAAAAATTGAGAGGACAGTGGTATGACGGACCTGCAAACATGAGAGGAAAACTTAAAGGCCTGCAAAAGTTACTTTTGGATATTCAGCCCCAGGCACACTACGTGCACTGTACAGCCCATAGTTTGAACTTAGCAGTGCAGGACAGCCTTTCTTGCCTCTCATGCATGAGGGATGTTATGGCCTTAGCCAAAGATCTAATAAATACAGTTAAGGAATCTAACAAAATAATTAATTTATTTAGAAACATATGCCTCGAAAGTGGAAATGATCGAGCCAATCTTCAACCACTTTGCCCGACCCGATGGACAATGCGAGCTTCAAGTATACAGAGGATTTTGAAAAACTACGCAGATCTCCTACAGTTTTTTGAGACATTTTCCTCAACAGACAAAACTGAAGCAGGTTATAAATGTGCGGGTTTTCTTGAATCTATGATACTGTTCAAGACTTATTTATTTTTGAATTTATATTGCCATGTAATGAATGTAGTAGAAGAAGTTAACGGAAACATTCAGAGCCCTCATCTAAGTGTAACTGAAGTAGAAGGCATGTTTTAAGGATTAATTAGCATTTTAGATGAAAAGCGAGATGGCTTTGAGGAATTTTGGAAGTCGTGCTTAAAAAACAAATTTTCACAAGAATTAGTAGAAGAGCCTTCGATTCCAAGGAAACGGCGTGTTCCAAAAAGATATGAAAATGATGAAGCCAGCTCACCACATAACTTCAGTACCCTGAAGGACTACTTCAAAGCTCTCTACATCGAGGTGTGTGAAACGGTGCGATCTTGCATCAAAGAACGCTTTGAGTCCACGGGCTTGTCGCGGCTCATTGCGGTCGAAAAAGAGTGTTTGAGTGTGTTAGTGGCGAACAAAGAAGGTTCAAGTTTTGAACAGTCAAAAGAGTTTTTTAAAAATGACCTGGATGTTGAAAGGTTGCAACTACATCTAAACATGTTAGCCGATATTAATAGGCAAAATAATTCAAAACTGAAATCAATGCGTGATGTAAGGAAATATCTTTCACAAGAGAAATGCCATTAAAGAAATGCTGTCAGAAGTGGTTAAAGTGATCAAGCTTCTTCAAGTAGTGCCAATTTCGTCGGCAACGGCAGAACGCTCTTTTAGTGTACTCCGTCGACTGAAGACGTATCTGAGGTCAACAATGGGACAGAAACGGCTAAACAATTTAGCAGTCCTTCACGCCCACCGTGATGTCCTGGACGAAGTTGACTTGCGTACGGTGATAAACGAATTTATAAGCAGCAATGAAGTCAGAAGGTATACTTTTTCAATGGTTTAAGGAGAAGGACATTGGTCAATCAATGAATATGTATGTATACTGAATTAAATACAGTAATTTATTCTTCATACTCTCTGAATTTTAAGTAAGCAGTAGACGTAGGCTTTTTATCTTCTAAAAATTTGGCTTTTTGAGTAATATTAGATATTCTTTATGCTATTTTTAGTTCATTAATTTTGTTCATTTTTAGTTTATTTTAGTGTGTAAAAGAGTAAAATGTGATCTGTTTGTGCCTATATTCTTTATACTGCGTAGTTAAATACAGCGTGTTTAGGTCTTATAAATTCAAAATTTGTCTATGATTTAGGGACATTGGCCAACCAATCAATATGTATATATATATTGGGTTAAATACAGTAATTTATTCTTCATACTCTCTGTATTTTTAATAAATAGACGTAGGCTTTTTTCTTCCAAAAATTTGACTTTTTGAATAATAATAATATTTTATACCGTAGTCTTTATGTTATTTTTAGTTTTGTACATTTTTAGTTTAATATAGTGTCTAAAAGAGTAAAATGTGATTTTTTTGTGTGCCTATGTTCTATGTACTGCGTAGTTAAATAAAACATTTCTAGGTCTTATAAATTCAAAATTTTTCCGGGGGAGGACCCCCGGACCCCCCGGTTAGAGCCCCCCCCCCCAATAATTTTGACAAGTCGGCGCCTATGGATGGGACCACCGCTGAGCGATGCTCTTTCATTTAAAAAAGAATTCATCGAAATCGGTTCAATAGTGTTAGAATGATTTACTCATTTATAAACATAAAAAAAAAACATGTCGAATATAGAACCTTGTTCTTTTTGGAAGTCGGTTAAAAAGAAGAACCAGATAAAATAATATGTTGATCATCACATGTGAAAAAACAATTATAATTTTATTTTAGTTGGTGAGAATAGGGAATGGAAGATAGATGAGAAAAAATAAATTCATCATTTTTTGTGAATAATTTCTGTTTTTTATAATTGGAGATTTATTGATATTAAAAGCTGCTAAAAATACATGAGAACCCTTTATCAGGTATCAGGAGTGATTTCTAGGGGGCATCAAAAACTTTAGTCTTGTCAATATTCTTTTTTTCAGTTTCTGTCATCAATAAAAGATTAAGGAATTAAAAACGAGTCGAAAACGCTCAACTTTTTTCGAAAATGTCATCCTCTTATTTTGAGCGAGTGAGGTCTACCGTTCACAGAACTACTATTTAAATGTAGGGATATCATTTTTATGAATCTTTCTGATGCTATCAAGCCTAGTAAGAATAATAAGGCAGGCACAAATTTAATCCGCACTGCATTTTTTGTGTAACACAGAAATATATTATAGTTCAATTACTACTATTTACTAATAATAATACTCCATAAATCAAAGTGTTCATCTCATTTCAGTTTATTCATCCAACAAATTGCACCTCACCCAACACGCTTCGTGTCTACAGTAGTTACAGATAGCGTTTCTATTGGCGTATTTGGCCTAGGAATAAGTAGGAGTGCTTATTCCATTCACTTAAAGCTTATAGTTATCAGGTACGGTACTGTACAATAAATAGTAAAAAATGCCAATACCTTCAATTCAAAAACAAACATAATTCAAATGAAGATAGGGCTATAAACGCGTTTGTAAACGATAATCAACTAGACCAGGAAGAAAACATTGCATTTCTAGGAGTTTTGTTGGATAGACGATTGACCTGGGCTCCATACATTGAGAAAATATGTTGTAAAATTTCATCTGTGGTATTTGTCCTGCGACAGCTCGCTAGATTAAATGACAAAACGTTACTTTTTACAGCTTAACATGGGCTCTTACAGTCACATATTAGGTATGTTATCTTAGTATGGGGTAAAAACAAAACATTGATAGGGTGTTTAAGATCCAAAAGAAAGCGGGTAGGTGTATGGAAAGAGTAAATAGATTAGACTCATGGAGGCCGTTGTTCAAGAGACTCGGTCTCCTAACTGTACCCTGCTTATATGTGTATGAAGCTACTTTATATGTAAAAAAGAGTGATATTAACCAAAATTTTGACATACACGGTTATAATACAAGAAGCCGAGGAGATTATCACTTGGTGAGTCACAATAGTAGCTTATTCAAACAAAAACCTAGTTATATTGGTAGGAAACTACAACAAGCTGCCGCAGTTTTTAAAGTCTTGAAAATATAGAAATATTTCGTTGATAAAGATTTTTATAGTGTACACGAGTTCCTTTCACATCAAAATTAAGCCTCACCTCAACTAATTGATATAGTAATTATGGTAACTAGTGTATAAGATTGTGTAATTGTTAATCTGACTTGTCTTATCCTCCTTAACTGGAGTCTCAAAGACGTAGTCTACAAAGAAAAATACTATACTACTGTAGTATTCATATAACTTGGCAGCGTGTAGCAGATGTGACATGCAGCATCTGAACCCAACATACTGCTGCCAAGTTATATGAAAACTACAGTAAAACAAATGATTTTACACAAGTTGAGGGGAAAAACAGGGTAGGTTGAAACAAAGACTGAGGAGCAGATATGAAGAGAAGAAAGAAAGAGAGAGAGAAGAAAGAAAAAGAAAGAGAAGAAAGAAAAAGGAAGAGAAGAAATAAATAGATAGATAAAATGTCTTTATTTGGGCGAAGTTAGGACTCGCAGGTCCTCTCTTACACTTAACCCTTAGATACTGACAAACACAACAGTGAAACAAAATGAGTATTAATTCAGTAGATGGCAATAGATGACTATTCGAACAGTTTTTCTTGAATATTATTTTTGATTATCCATGTATGTATTTCCTTTCCAAGTCTTTTATTCAAATTTATATTTTCAAGAAAACGGATGGGATGTGATTTATTAATTTATGGGAAATGAAAGAGAATATTGTCTTCTACACACCTACAAGTCCATTCTAACATTTTCATATGTTTCTTGAGGGGCGTAAATTGTAATGAGAATCGCGAAGTCCAAATATAGGTTTCTATTCTTTTTTTATGTAAAATACTAAATGTTTAATGTAGAGCTGTCTAACTGTCAATACCTTGAACTCTATAAAGAAATCCTTTGTTGGATAAAGTCTGGGTCTGCCTAGAATGGCTTTTATCAGATGTTTTTGAATAATGAAAAGTTTAGTGAAATGTGTATTTAAAGCTCCTTCTCAAGCCCGAAAACCATACTGCAATACAGATTGTGCATATGAATAGTTAATAAGTTTTGCTATTTTTACACGATTAAGTTGTTTAATTCAATAAAATTTGTAAATGAGGTATTTTAGTTTTAAACACGTGTTATTTATCAATCTCAAACCAACTAAAGCTAAAGTAGAGAGTAGCTTAATATATTATACTAAACAGGGAATGATGCTATTGGCTGAGAGAGAAAGTGCCTCCAATAGGCTGGCCTTCATTGAAGGTCTGTGATTGGCTGAAGGCCAAAACAAGACACGCCCACTGGTGGGAGGGGCAACAAGCAAAATAAGAGTCAAAATCAAGAACCAAAGAGCCGTGAACATTTATAGAAAGCAACAAACAAGAACAATACACAAGTAGGCTAGAATTAAAAAATTAAAGCTCACTGAAATGCAATCAAGGTCAACCAAGAAAAAATAGGAAAGTACCGCTATTAAAATCTAGGCCAGAATTATGATGAAACCACGTGTGATTGTGACAACTTCGTGTCTTATTATTCATTATGGATATTTTCCACAATATCTTCGCCACAACTAAAGTAAACGCAAATATAACTGGCACCATCTGTTGGTGGTGTTGGTTCAAGCTTTAAATTGCATATGTTGATTCTAAATATTGGAGAAGTGTCATTCATATGACTTTAAAATCAGGTTTTATTTACATGTTAGAGAAAAACAAACAAATACTCGTTACTTTTCCAATTACAAGGATTCAGCAAAGGCTGAATACTCATCTTTATTCTTGATAAATATTCTATTTTTTATACATTTTATAGTAATTCACTTTCATTTCTCATAGTTATGATGAAATTTCAAATGGAAACAAACACAAACCAGAATAGTTCGAACGAACTTTTTTACTGCTTTAAATTTACCAATACCTCCAAAAGATAGTGCCGTCATCACCCGCCAGTTCTATTTGCTTTTAGTATAACAAATATAATTCATAAAAATGAATGTAACACATATGACCTCTTGAAGAGAGTATTATTTCATAATTATGTAGAAACTCATCATGAATCTTTTCTCAGCACAGATGAACACAAAAGATGAGACGTCTTACACTCTTGTAACTTGTGTATATTTGGCAAAACTCTGATTCTTTAAAATGAACACACGCTCTCAAAATTTGTCTATTCAGCACATTCATTATCATTTTGATTTCTCAAACAACCTGCAATACTCATCATACTGGAAATTTCAATCAGATTTATAGCCATATAATTATGAACACCCTCACAATCTGATAAGTTTTTAATTAAGATTATATTTCTGTCACTAATTTTGGAACTAGAAGAATCTTTCAACTAACTAGGGTAACAAATAAGATAAGAATAAGCATGAAGTGAATGAAAGAGGAAGTAAATGAGAGCAAAATTGATTTATTCAAAACCAAATGTAGCACAATAAAGAATAACATTTTTCAAATGCTAGTTTCACCCTGAACTGAAGCATTTAATTGAAAGGTAGGTCAGTAGATACTGAATACAAGAGATATTTTGTTAGGTGTTCCTAGAGAACATTTTCCTATAAACTCTTTCCTAATAAGAATTTCCCGAGAAAACATTTTCAAATACGAGTAAAATTTGATCAAATAAAGGCATTACTACTCACTGTACTTCCAATTTTAAGATACTTTATATTTTTCCCCAATGTAAACTCTGATCAGAGTTTCTTGCAAACTAAGCTCTTTGTTGAGATGGTGCAAGTTGTTGAGAAACCCCTTCATTTCCTGCTGATTTTCAGCACATGCTTCCTTGTGCTCTAGCTGTGCGTCAGCTATCATGCTCTGGATCTGCTCCAACTTCTGCGTGATTTCGATCTCTTCTGCTTGTAGTCTGGAATACTCATCCTCATTACCAATATGGTCTACACCATCATCCGCGTCTAGCTGTTTTTGTAAATGTTCAATTTCTTTTTTATATCGGTGGATTAATGCATCTTTTTGGTCTTCTTTGGATCTTTTTCTGGATCTACGTTGCTTACTACATATATTTTTCTTTTTACTACAGCAATGTAATTCACTAGCTGTCTCATACGGAGTTTCTCCTACCACTGAACATATATCTGTTCCTGCATTACAACCAATCAAGCCACTTAAAACCTTTACCACTGTTGACTTCTGAAATTGCATTCTTGTCCATGTGCTACTACCCACAGCTGAAAACGTGTTTGCCAATATAGAAAGTGGCAAATTGATCTTGCCTCCTTCTTTAGGCAATCGACCATTTGTTTCTATCTTTATGTGCTCTTCACTGCCTGCTATATCAATAAAATGAAAGTGAGACAATATTGCAGCATGCTTCCTCCCTTTGAAATCTAAATTCATAGTTCCAGTAGTAATAGTGTACACTGCATGAGATAAACTCTGAGGCTTCAAAGCAGTGGCACCAAACACCCTGTTTTTATTGCCTATTGTAATAATGGAGTCAATGTCATCAGGATCATTCGCCACAAATGTTGTGAGACCTTTTATGTAAGAACTAACATCTGGTCGTTCTACAACTTTCAGTCGAGCAGAAGGATCTCTTGACAGCATGTCTCTGAACTCTTCATTGAATATTTCAATGCAAGATACTCTTACCGGTAAGGAAATTCTTCTTTTATGTCTGGGTGTTGAAGTTTTGGACCTACTTGTTGACTTTGATTTGAATATTTTTTCTCCAGAAAGAGATGAGAGCCCTCCATCGTTGTGGTTATGATCACTTTCACAATGATCACTCTGTTCACTTGACTTCCTTCTTTTTGCTCTACTATCCAAAGAATAATTCTTCAAATAAGAACTATTACTTGATGATTTCTTATCCTTAGGAGATTTATGAGACAATATATGACCTCTTTCTTGTTTATGTTTACATTCAGAACTTCTTGACATAGATTTAGTAATGTAGAAGCATAAATTTTCAAGAGAATCAGAATAATTTACATTTAACCAAACTGACCAATTTGACTACTTCCCACTTTCAATCGAGTAATTAACAGTTATAGGAAATTTCAAATAATGTTTAAAATAAAGAGCAAAAGCAAAACGGGATTGACACGATCAAGACACTACATAATAACAACAACAAGATTTTACAGTGACTACAAGTACAACATAACATAATACCAGCTGCTATGGATCATTGATCAGAATTTCTAAAATGACTGCCAACCTTGAAACTCAGGAATCTTGTTCAGAACGCAGAGATTAACATTTTAGTTGAGGAAAGCAGATTTTATGAAATCAACGTTTTTTATTGAATTTTCTAGTTTTACTTCACTGAGAAATTTGAAGGGGAAATTGACATATTTATTTTGTTTGTCTTGGGGCAACTCGGCAAATGACGTGGGCATTAGTGAGCCCATGGGCCTCAAGTAAAAAACTAATTTTTGAAAAGCATTTATCCCATTATTTATTAAATCATAAATGATATTCCCATAAACTGTGAGAGGGATTTGTTTAAGAATATAAATAAAGTTGCAGTAATGGACGAAATTGTTTGTTCAAGAACTAGAGAAAAAATGATGATGTGAAGTGATGCCTTTTGTTCTGATCATGGTTCGAACTTGTGTATGGGTATTGAAGACACACTGAACATGTTTCTATTGATAAAGCAGTCTATTTCATGATTGCGTTATAGACTTTATACTGTTCTTATGGAAATTCCTTAAAATTTTTCGGAGTTTTTACCATCCCATAACAATTACTATTGAGCCAACTATTTCTATTGAGCTAATTTTTGTAATACCTTAGCCTAAAATAAATATATATTTTTATAAATATGCGCATCTTATAACATTACAGTCAGAAGGGACTCATTCATAAATAAAAATGTTCTTCTTTAAAAGCATTCTAGTAAAGGTACTAATACAGGGTACAAGAGGATGATTCACATAGAGTTTTCAATACATTGAGGGTACACATCAGAATAATGAAAAAGTAGATATAAACATGGGTCTGGAAATGCGTCGTTACAGAATTAAAGATGGCAGAAGTTAGCAGCTATCCTCATCAGTTTACTCGATCAGAAACTTTTAGTGCTTTCACTTTAATTATAAAATGGTCAGATTATGCTAAATAAATTAAAAATTCCAATAAAACAAGTTAGAAGCTTTTTGATTTTTGAATTTGAAGAGGATTTACTAGGTCAATTGTACAATAAACCTTGTAGAGAATTAAGGAAAAATTGTGAATAACCCACCAGCCTAAAACTCACCTAACCTCATAACATTATGATTTCAAAGAATCAAACGACATAAAAATAGCAAACTGGAAAATTATTGAGTTTTGAATGAATAAAAGCCAATTTTATGTAACCTGGATGTTTTTGATATTGGATTATTTAAAACACTTTATTCAAAATTAGATTCTCTAAAAGCTGTCAGAAAAAAAGGTTCATTGTAAAATGAAACAAGTTTTAATTCACTTCAAACGTAAAAAACGTGTTTTTCTGGTAATTTTTGCAAACTTTGCAAATTTTGTCGAACATTTTACAAATTACTGAAGTTATCCTTTTCAGTTCATTTTACATAAAATCTTTCCAATTTGCAAGTAAAATGAAGGCACAACAAGTTCCTGAATGAGCAAATTTATTGGGATAGCTGATAAATTCCGTCATCTTCAATTCTGCAACGGATCATTTTATGAGCTTGTCTTTGTGAAATTTTTTCATAATTTTGGTGAGTACAACAATCACACAAAGCACTGGTAAAAGTAGACTATACTAAGTACTCTGAATATACATTTGTAACTGAATAAAAAATTATTGTTTATAATATATTTTTGGTATCAAACATCCCGCTAGTGGGGCCCATGGCTAATTTGCCGAGGGCCTACACAGCTGCCAGTCCAGCACTGATCTTTGTGTGTCGATAACAGAATTCTGAAGCAAAGTTGGACCAACTCTGATTTTCTTGAAAGTCGAATACTTTCTGTAAAATACTATTAAATTCTTAAATGAATTGGAACAGACACCGGTTTTTTTAATTAATTTACTTGAAAACAAACAGTTATTATAGAATTTTGAAGAAGAATATTGTTTATCCGTGTCCTAGACCATTTTATTCACAACGGCAAGGTGTAACGAAGATAACTGAGTGGTCCACTTGTCCAGCGCACTATATCGTCCACCGGTCACATTTCCTTTGTCCAATTCTAATACCTGATTCACTTGATCTATCCTTCCTCGGACGGTACTGAAACATTTTAATAAAAAAATAATTAAAAATAAATTTGATTGATTAAATTATAAATTTAGTTTTAGTATAATAATTAAAATTATAGAAAAGTGTATTTGTATGTTTCAAAACAGAGATGCTCATGAAGACTCATGTTCAAAGAAAATCAAAACCAAGTTGCCCAATTACAAGATTTATAAGTTATGAAAAAAGTCCTATAAATTATTTGATTTAATTGAAAAATGACAATCATTGAAAGCCATCTGAATGTTCGGTTCAGATTAAATTGAAAAAATTATAATCTGAATTTTTAGTTACAACATGAATTGTAACTATTAATTATTCTCCTATCCTAACCTATTGCATTATATGATAATATAAGAGGTTGCGCAAATCTACGCTAATAATCTGCTAGAATTTAGTTCAAAGTCACACTGTTTCAAAAAATAGACAAGGCCGATCTGCTTCCCAGAGCGAAAGGAGCGAAATGGATTGTTTTGACACACATCAGGTAATAAAAAATTCTCTTTGACATAATAATGTAGCTGTTAGGCCAAAATATACAAGACATAATATGTATACATTCATGTAATATAATTAGTCATTATTGAATTAAATGCATTACAAAGCTACCTAGCGAATGTAGGTTAGGTTATGATTCCAGTATAACTATTTACTGTAGTATTCATATAACTTGGCAGCGTGTAGCAGATGGGACAGCATACATCTGAACCCAGCATACTGCTGCCAAGTTATATGAAAACTACAGTATTTGCAATGACAAATATAATATTATGGTCGATCATGGCAAACAAAGAGATTACAAACAGAAGCTGCCTTCCAAAGATGTTGCACAGAAATATAATTGTTCATAGTTACTTTTGACTATTTCATTTAATTGATATTTCATTCATTTATTGAATTAACCGCATTGTTATAATCTACTGTATTTCATATCCCTCTCATTTGTAAGAAACCAATCAATTCAATTATTCTAACCTCTTTGTTGTAAGATTGCAACACATTCTTGCACGTAAATGTACAATTGGCTTGAAACTGATTATAATATTTTTTATCGTTATCTTTATCGGATTTTTAGCGTACGTTTGCGCAGTCTCTACTATCAAAAATTAAAGTATATTATTATCCTATTGTATATATTACAAAAAAGAAATTCCCCTAACTCAAAATAAAATTTCTGGAAACCCTAATCCTAGTTGATATTATTTCTATTTTGAAAAGGAGTATGACGAATTGGACGTCTTTAATTCAATTTTTTGTTTCAGCTCAAATTGAACTAGGCATTCAGACAGCTTTGACAAAGTAACAACTTTTCAATCAAATTTAATCTGTAAATTTCAATACAAAGTGTTGTCAACTTGTGAAAGCCATGTGAATGCTAGGTTCTCTTTGAATAAAAATAAGCATTGCATACTATAAAATAAGAGTAATAATACTAAGTGGCTGAATTCAATAACGTTCACGCAATTCAGGCAAATAATAATTTCCCAAATTATGTTTTCCATTATTGTTTTAAGTACAGTGATTAGGCTGTAATATTCACGTGGTAATCCATTTCTATGGATTTGTTTCTTCCCAAGATCTCTTCATTCTTTAGCTATTATCGTGTTTTCTTGCTCAGTTCCTATTATACCAATTATCTCCATCTCTTAATCTATGATAAAGAACTTCGTTTTTCTAAATGAAAATTAAAGAAATAACTAGTCATGCACTAAGTGTTGAAATAAACGTTCTTAAAGACTACCAAAAAACAGGCTTTGAAACTCGTATATTTTGAAACGTGGAGCGATTTTTTGATGACAGAATGTCGTCACTAATCTGGAGTTCAATCTTCAAATCCCTAATACTTATAAATATACCTAATAATATAACAATTCTGTGGAAAGGTACATTAGCGCTTACAATCTACCGTTAATTCTTGGATCGTGGTTGGTGTCCGTAAGAAATCCCGAACGATCACGAATTAAAGTTAGGAATATACATACATTTCAGTATAACAAATACCTAAATATCATATTAAACAGAATAAATGGAATTAATTTGAGTATCAACAACAATAACTAACCTGTCCAAAATGCATGATACTAACAAACTTTCCACTTCACCAGCGTCTATGTTCAATTCTTTCGAAATGAAAGGTATGTGGATCCTAGTGTACGGTTTGATTAGTTTGATGAGAACTTGTGTCCTGATATTCCTCAGCAGGTCTGTAAAAATTATGAAAATTGTATGTTAATAATCAATAAAAAAATACGATAGAATCAACACTTTTACTAAAAAACGCGTAATTGGGATTACAAAATTCTAACTAATTAAAACAATTAATTGAAGATGATGGATTATACGTGTTTAAAACGTTTTCAACAAAGCAATCTAATCAGGCATGAAAAAAGTAGGCAGGCTAGTTCAATCAGGCCTCCTACATGGTTTTAAATAAGCCCTATAATAAACCAGGACGACAGGATGTATTTTTGCGAGCTAGAAATTGATGACACATTTCTTATTAGTTCAAATACAGGATTATTGCACTGAGTTTACATTGCCACGTTGCATAAACTTGAAGAAAATTACTTTTTTGTTGCTTGCTTCGAAAATTTCCCATTTTATCAGGCCTCTCCATAAAAATTTTACCCATGTATTTTATCTCATGTCTCAAGTAAAGTAGGTAGAAAATACAATTTTGATCAATGTCTTGTTTGTTGAGATTATTCTATTATTTAATACTTTCCTGATGACAATCTTCTCAAAATAAAGCAAACTTGATAGAAAACTCGCCTTCTATGTGCTCCCTGATGAAAGGATCATCCATGATATTCTTCCTCTGTTCTTTGAGTATTGTTTCGAATTCATTAATATCATTATTCTGGTAAGATGAAACAAGATTCGTCATCGCTAAAATCTCTGGATCTTTCCTATATGGTTTAGCTTCTTGTGAATCAAAAGGATTGATACCGGATTTCATCAACCTGTGAAAAAGCAAAGATATAGAATTATTAATAAGTAATGACAAAAAAATTAAGAATAATCTGGCTGGCGGGCAAGTAAGCAAAATATGATAAAAGAAATTTGTTCAGAAATGTAGCTGGACTCATTTTATTTTCAAGGAGAAACTTTAAGCTTTATTCTAGTGTAAGTGTAGATTATGACGAGTTAAGATTTCAAACACATCAAATACCTGTTGGGTTTGTTTTTCGTTGTTTTCTATTATGAGAAATCATCATTATATTATTACTTATTCATTCATATAGGCTGAATACAACACTGGATGCGGGCTTTTAGCCCAGAGCAATACTGCTTTTATTATTAAATTTCAACGAAAATCCAAATGTTTGTGGATTATGTTCACAGGCTGTTAAAATTTTCATTAAAAAAAAATATATAATAAAAGGTTTTTTATTTTGAAATGATCAAGAAAGAGATCACATTATGAAGACCATTGAGGTGAATGATTCTATGATTATCCATTGTTTGGACACGATATCCACACTCAGAATTAGCCTTAGTAGGTATCAATTCCTTCAATTTATTATTATATACGTTTTTTAGTACAATGATTAAAGAGGAAATGAAAATCTATTCTATTTGAGATATGATGTCAAGAGTTGCGATGACAGAATCATTCTGTTATTCACAGGCTTTCAGCACACAGCTCAAAATGTTTATAATACTGCAATGTTTGAGAAGAAATTAAAGACCTATTCGATTTGAGTTATGTGTAGTTCAAAGAGTTTTAGCACACAAAAATTTTATAATATAGTAACTTATATCATAAAAACTCACATGTTGGCTAAAACTAAATACTTCAGGCATGTTGTTCTCCTTGGACTTCCAGACTCATCATAGTTTTTGAAAGCTTCAAAGAAATCTGTATGTGCTTTTTCGAACTCTCCTTCCCTTAGATGCATTTTGCCTCCGCATTCTGAAAATATGAAATCCAAGAGCTTAAACAATCTCGGTAGTAGAGAACCGCTTTATTGTACACTCTACACATTGCTGTACTGGATGAAAAATTTATGTAATTGTGATAATAAATATACTATCAATGAAAAATATTTTCTTCTGTGGTTTATATACTTATATCAACTGTTGGTTATTATCGATGATAATGGCGACTTTTAACCTGCATTAACATACATACTCCATATGTATTCCCTGTTGTCTGAGAATGGTTACTCAGATCCTGAAAAGTGTCAGATACTAATCACAAAAGTAAGTGCTGTTATAAATGCAAGTTTGAAATCCTCATTAACATCAAAGAAACTTTCTCGTTAATTCTCACTTTTCATTTCAAAAATATTTATAACATGATCTTCCATACATCAAAGATGATGGATATTATGATAGATAACCATAGTAGATAAGATTTGATGTCACAACTTGATGTAATTACAAAAACACGACATACTGTAGTTACGGAAATCACCCCATTCTCAATGTCAATCAAACTTTAAAATATAGAGCAGCTCATATATAAATATATATGTACCAACATGGAAAGGTTACATACCCTACGTTGAAACCTATATTATTTCATGATAATATACCCAGAAAAGATGAAAAATAGAACAAACCATCAAATATTATATAATAAATTATTTTTTTACCATATACAGAAATTATAAGAAAATAATATCAAAAATTGTATTTTTAAAACAAATGGTAGATTTTGAATCAGCTCGTTATAGGCACATACCTCGAATAACACCCATTATAAGTGGATGCGGGATAGCAGATTTTATGTGAAGAGATTGTTCATATAGGGTTTTCAATTTTTTATTGTTCTTTTGTGCTGTATACATTTGAATTTCTAGCGCGTATATCTCCAACAGCTGTGTTCCCTTCTTTAAGTCATCCTCGCCATCATCGGTCTACAAAAACAGAATTATGTAAAATCAGTGCAACGTTCAAGTGTTTATATATGCATAATCACAACACACAATGAGAAAACTCAGATATTCCGAATAACTATTTACAAATAAATTTGTAACACTATCAAGTACTAAAAGTAAAATTACAAAAAAATGTTACAAAACTAATTCTATTACGTGTCTAATGTTTGCAACTGGACAGAGTTTCCAACATGTCAAGAATAACTTTTGTTACCAATAACACATTTCTCATTAAACAATCAAATGCTCTTAATTTGATACTAGCCAGATATTTTCACTTTTCTTGTTTGTCTACAATATTAGCTCTAGCTTTATTAGTTCTAAGATTCCACCGCTATTCTAAAGTACCAACATTTAGATTATATGTCTCATTTTTCTGGACTTTTACAACATGTACCTAATTAATAATAAAATCAATTGCAATACCAAAATTCGAAACTTTAAGCCTAATAAAATTAGCTTCTGATTTATTCCAAGTTACCGGTTTTTTGTTATTCAGCCTCAATAACTCTGGATAAATAGTGATAAATTTACAGATATCATTACCGGCCAGTATATTTTATTTCGTTACTTCATTCAATATTAATAGACCTATTTTTTTATTACAGAAACATGTAAACCCGCAGGTGCAACTCACTTGACAAGATTGGTGAAGCTGCTTCAATATTTTCGCCAGCTTGTTAAAATCAGAGCGATCATAGTAGAGCTTTCCGAGCTTAGTATTCGTTTTAAACCAAAGCCTATCGTTCTTTGCATCTTTCAAGGCATCCAACGTTGTTTCATAAAAGTCTTGAAGCAGTTCCATCTAAAAATATCAAATATAAAGTCATTGCCTGCTTGGAAAAAATAGGAAATAAATTTATTGGCACAAAAGTACAAATGAAGAAACAGATGAAAAACCAATAGGCTTGCTTGATACAATAATATTCGATTTTTATTTTTATCAAATTCATGCATTTATCAACGTGTGCATCACTGTTGTTTGGATAAATCAAGGATTACTGAACAAATTTTTCAGTTTAATACAGAATACCACCAATATTAGGTAGACTTCTGGAAGTGTTTGAACATTTATACAGATCAATGAGGTATTGGAGATGAAGATAAAACTACCCAGATGAGTCAACGTGATTTTTTTAAATAAAAAAACTGGAAAATTAAAAAGTTCAATTTTTATACTTACATTTTTGGAAGTAGAGATGTAATCCAAGATGGAATTGATAGATTTTTCACTGTGATTTCTAGTAACTGCACTTTTTATGTAAGTTAGTAACTGTTTGTACCTTACCATCATTTCTTGGTAATTATTCTGTGAAAATAATATGAACAAATAACATCAAATAAATCATGATAATATATTAAAATTAAGGAATTGAAATTTATTTGAAAAATTAATACAAGCAAATTAAAATCAAATTCATTGACATAAAATACAAATGATGCAAAAAGAGAAATAAAATATGATGTTCTACGGAGGCCACTATTTTACAGCGCGCTGCTTAACCTAACTTCACTAAATCTTGACGAGAATGTACAGAAGATTCAATTCATGCATTATCGATATTATAATGGCAGATCAATTCACGATCTAGCGAGATTTGGTTGAGCTTGTTCCGCTTGGCCACCGTGTAATACTTAAGTACCTATAATATATATTGATATAATTAGCCTATACCAATGTATATTAATTACTCTATAAATTATATGAGAAAAATCAATTAAAGTTAAGGATCAAGGATCAATTTTTCGAAATATCAATTATCATTGTTCAAACTTCAGTGGAAAATCACATACAAATACAGTTGGAGTTGCCCTAAACTATTTTCGAATTTTTAGTTTTCGTAAGTTCAAAAAATGTTTATTGTTCATAAGTTACATGAATGAATGAGATCTGGTAAATGAGAAAAATGATAATGATATTGAATCTATCAGTTTCGCATGACACTTTTCCTAGACTATCATTGCATGGATCAATATACCGGCCTGCATTAGATTGGAATGTTTAATATCCTTACTATTTTAATCATCTGAGATGAATTTTTTCATCTTAATTCATTCGTCTTAAATCAACATGGATCTGAGACCTGTGCGTGGGTAAAGCATCATTCATCGGCAGACTCATTCAAGTTTTGCAAGGGCTGGCTCAATACCAAGCCCAATGTCATCAACATCCTCATTTGAATTTTGTCTGAATAGGCCAAACACTCAGCTAGTGCCATACAAATGTTTTCGTGATCGTTGACTTTTAAAAATAATTATTTTAAAAAATCTCGAGAAAGTTATCAATTTTTCAGTGAAAAAGTATTCTACTTGAAATCATTTAAAAAATTCTCTACAGTTATTAATTTTTCAGTGTAGGAACACTATGAAAGGGACCTAATTATAAAATGTCGAAACAAAAGCCATTTCATTTTTATGAAACATTTCTATATTATAATTTTCCTTAATATGATATTCTACTTTCAATATAAAATTACAGTTTTAATTAGTTTATCAGCTAATTACCATTTCCTAAATCTAACTAATTTCATAGTTGGATTTTTAAACAAAAATATGTTATTGGCTCTAATCAAACAATTGTTTTTTAATTTGATATAATTCTCTAACTTCTTGCAGATGGCGCCCAAAAATGTTATGAATTCATAAACGATAAATTTACGGACGTCATTGTCCATCTCGAAACGGAAGAATACCAACATGTACTACCAGTTGTAGTGCTGCTCACTATTTGCATTGTGTTCTGTTTGTATTATTTTCACTATTTGCACGGAATCATTAAGTTGCTCGGAATCGACTAGATACACAATGCCAACATGTACTACCAGCTGCAGTGCTACTCACTATTAGCATTGTGTTTGTATTATTATCACTATTTGCATGGAGTCATAAAGTCGCGAGAGTCAACAATAAAGTCTCGCTTTCAGTCGCGCTACAAAAATATTTTGCTGCGACTTTTAGCAGCGCTGCTGAGTTGCCTAATGTGAAGGCCCACTCAGACCACACTTGATCCAATATTAATTATAATTCATTAGTAATTTTCACTTCATTTGAAGTACAGGATCTCAATTCAAAGAAATGGCATCTTATAAAATTAGCTCTTAAGCATTATAACATTATGAAATTAACAGTTAACGTGTATAATATCTAGTCTTTTCAACCGCAATTCAATAATTGCTATTAATGAATTTAACCACATTAGTGTCACCTTTTCCACATGAGAGCCTTCGTAGAATTTCAAAACGTGTCAAACCTATAACTCATCAAATCGTTTTCCCAATTCGATTTATATTTCCTTTCCCCACTAGCGAACAAGAGTCGTTAACATTGATTCTTAATCAAGAGAGAAATATTAAATACTTACCAGCTTAAAATTAATCTTAATCATCTGTTTCAGTGCTTTAAAGCCCCATTCTCCTTTCTCACCGCCTTCCAATTCCAGCACTTTTTGGAAAGAAGATAGTGCAGCCTTTGGGTCATCCTCTTTCAATGCTTTTGAGTTGTAATATTGATTCTCCAAATCCACATCAGGCTCAGAATTACTATCTTCGGAGTATTCCTGCACAAAATTCAAATTTAATTATTCTAAACACATAAAATTGTAAAAATCAAACAAAAGTTATCAACATAAACAAATACAAGAGTAATTCTGAAGCAAATATGGGTCATCTCTAATTTTCTTGAAATTTACATATATTATGTGGAGCACACAAAAATAAAATTAAGTGTTACTGATTACTTAAACAGATGTCTCTGAAGTGGAATGAGCTGGAAAGGAGCGACAGGAAGAAGAATTAAAATATATCAGGACCATATGTTTTGTGAATTTCAAGGGCATTCCTTTGCTATTTCAATAATCATTAGGTAATTGATAAATTATGGATATATTGAAAAAATACCGCAAAATTTTTGTTAAGTGTCAATAATTGGCGCCTTCGCCCTATAACTTCCTGAAATTTAAGCTAATTTCAATAATTAAGCAATTACTTAAAAATATTTTCTTGGTAAATAAAATGAATACCATTTCTTGAATGTTTGAGCTAACCTTGTTAGAGTCGCGTACATCTATTAAGTTTATGTTGATTATAAAGTATGGTTGAGCTCATGAAGCCTGCACCGGTCGATGAATTTGAATAGACACTCAAGAAGACGCCTAGTGGTGCAAGCGATTGCAGGCTCGCATGAACTCAACCCATGTCCAATAGCTCACCTTCGCAGACTGAAAAAGGTTTTTTCGACATACTGACAATGCAAAGGGCGATTTAGTATACTATATTTTCATGTCGTTCCTATATGCCGCTTGAACCATGATATCGGAAACTTGGCGAACCTTTTATTTTGGATGGGTTCTGAACCATCGTGTAAGGGTAAGTGACGTTAAAGCATAATAAGGTAAAGGAATTATAAACGCCTATCCAGTTGCGGTCAAAGCTAGTATCATGCCACTGCTGAGCACATAACCTAGCATTGAAATATGCAACTGTTAGAAAAACCGTGTAAAGCAAGTGAATAACAATAGCTAAGATAGTTGATATAATATTAATTTAAAAAATAATGCTAAATAATGAAGCCAAATTACATCAAATGTCCAACTTATTTATCTGATGAAAATAAATGACAGTACTGCTTGAACCACAATCTCAATATTTAAAAGCCTTTACATACCAAGCCATAATCTTCCTCTTCCTCGCACATAAAATCGTCTTCGACATCCGACATTTTTTAAATTTTTAATTTACTTGGACCGGTGATGAAATAAATAATACACAATACAGATTAATACAATAAACAGTGATACTGAGAAAGACTCTGTCCGGCAAACGACGATCTGTGTTACTGTGTGTAATGTAAAATGTAATTCGTGTTTTCTTTCTTTATTATCGCCGCTGTATGTAGAGCACAAGAGTACTAGAGATGCTACGAAAGTATAGTATAACTTGAGTCTAGAGTGCCGTATTCGAATTTGTTTAAATGCGCAATTTATAGAGACGTAAGATGAAAACGTCAATTATCTCATGTATAGTTTTGAAATAATGAATAATGCAATGAAAAATCTTGAAACTATTTTTGGTGATAGAATCTTCCCCAAACTTACAACTCTATCCATTCATTCTTCATCATATGCTATGACATAAATTCATTATAATAATTTTATTTCTACTGCTACATTTCACATGAACTTATATTCTCATTTTTATATTATCTTATAGAAGCTATGTGATTTTGTCTTGTTGGACTCAAAATTATCTTATTGAATTTCAAGTGAAGCAGCCACGAAATTGCATTAGGAAATGAACTTGAGTATAATTATGTAAGCATTGGTGTCAGACAACGACAAACCTATATTGCTTTATCGTCGTGTGGCTATTAAATTTGTTCTTGTTTTGACGTTTTTAAGCTATTAATCTTCTTGTATTTAATATTTTAATACTGTGTAACTGCTCTTCTAATTACTTTTGAATAACTTGATCGTATTAGGCTTATCGTCTGACTGTGATAGGCTAGTTATGGCAGCCTTACCACGGAGGATTATCAAGGAAACGCAAAGGTTGCTGCAAGAACCCGTGCCCGGAATAAGTGCTGTGCCAGACGACTCAAATGCGAGGTATTTTCATGTAATTGTCACCGGTCCCGAGGACTCTCCTTTTGAAGGAGGACTTTTCAAATTAGAACTTTTCCTGCCGGAAGACTACCCAATGTCGGCACCCAAAGTTAGGTTTATTACCAAAATCTATCATCCAAACATAGACAGACTTGGGCGAATCTGCTTGGATATTTTAAAAGATAAGTGGAGCCCTGCATTACAGATAAGAACCGTACTCTTATCAATTCAAGCTCTTCTCAGCGCTCCGAATCCAGATGATCCCCTAGCTAATGATGTTGCTGAACTCTGGAAGGTTAACGAGGTGGAAGCCATACGAAATGCCAAAGAATGGACTCGGAGATACGCCATGGACAATTGATATGTTTGAATAGATAATGTACTTGCATCAGAGGGATCTCACCCAGTGACCGAGGACATTTTGAATAAACGTGATCATATTTCAGTATAGGCTATTCTGTGAATCACCAAAAATATATTTGAAATGCATTTAGAAAACATCAAGTTTGCTGGACATTGTGCATCATCCTAGATGAACTCAATCGGGTCGGAGCATTTGTTGTAATTGCGGCATGTAAGTGGATAGTTTTGCTGCAAGAATATGTGCACTTATCATTTCCATTGTGCTCGTGATAACTATGGATATGAACTGTAAGCTATTTTTCAACCAACTATGTAAGTTTTGTTTCTTATTTCTCAATAATCCATAGTTATCATTAAAAGATTCATATTTCGTATTAATAATTTATTCAGCCTCCAGCGCCTTTCTGCTTACGCAGAAATGTACTTGAACCTTCTAAAGAACGTGTCTTCAACATTGTAGAATAATTACAAATATACGACCACTGATTCAACTTGAACAGTTCGAGGCGGAACTGTTGGATTTTTTATATCAAACTGGTGAGTTGGGCTGATTTTTTCATACTTCTTGATTAATCAAGAATATCGTATCCAAATTACAATAACATAACTTATTATCCTTTCTAAGCATTCACATATTCTTGTGAACATTCGTTTATTTATTCTTTAGGGAAATTCCAATCAGTAATCAGCAGATTTACCAGATATTTTACAAAATTACAAAATTGTACCTCCCAAGTACCAGTTCATTGCCGGTACTAATTTCCAAAAGAGAATTGATAATTTATAGAGGAACCTACATTTGTTCCTTTATTTTAATTTTGCCAATCTTAACTCGATGAATTAAAATTACTTAAATTATATATCCAGATTCTGATGTTTAGATTTAGTCGTTCTCTTCCAATTCAGTACCAACCTATTTGAGTTTAAATAATATGCTTATTATATTGAATTTACTTTACAATTTATGATTGAATGAACACTTCATACTTTTCAATAACGTAGAATTGTTATGTTTTCTGTAACAGAAGTGTTTTTACATTGAAAAATGTATGTTCAAAGAAATTATCTAAGTATGGTGTGTAGCCTACATATAATATATTATTCTGTATTTTTTTAGGTATTATGACTTGGAAAAATTTTGTTACTAGAGTGAAAATGTTTATAATCATCCTTACTAAATTGATAAATAGTCTGCCCAACAGCTTTAAACCGTATTGAATTTTTCGGTGTTATAGGCTTATTCCGTTCAGAACCCAAAAACAATCCCTCTCACATTGGGAACTTACTTCAATAATTGCTAGTACATTCGTCCTACAACAAAAAGTCAAAATTTAATTAAACCTCATATGAAATAGTTGGGCGAGTAGCTTAAAACTTTGTTTTGAAGTGAATTGATTGGTATGAAAAATCAGAATCAAAGTTTGATTGATGTCATATTTTCATATATCCAATTTGTTCAGTTTTAGAGAGTTATGGTTTTATCTATTTTTTCACTGTTGATAAATATATTGGAGGGCTTATTTGATTAAAAAGAGTAAAAACAATAAGCTACAATGGTTCATTCAACTTCAAGAATTGTTCATAAAGTCACAGTTATGAAAAAAATTTATTGTCCTATAGCATTAATATTATTTTATTATTAATTTATCAACTATCAATGTTTGTTCAATATTTTTATCAACAACCCTGCTTTTTTGTATTAAAGCAGGAATTTTACAGAAGTTTTCAAGTTCAAGCATTTGAAGATTTTTCTTTTCAAGAGGAAGAAACTTGAAAATTTTCATGTCTATAGTAATATTCATTAATTCATTACGGTTCATTCCGTTTATTTTATTTTCACATAAAATTGTTAATTTCTTCTCACACTGATAATCAGTGAAACTGATGTGATTACTATATTGTAAATTCACGATAATTGAAGCGATATCAAACTGAATTTTCCTCATGGTATTCTTGTAAGATGAAAATTCCCTACTATGTCCAACCTAATAACTTAGCTATCAAATCTATATCTTTGTCAATTTATCAAAAGTTATATGATTTGTGTATGGAGCTTCTACTGATTTAAACTATTTAATGTAGGCTATAAAGTGTAAAATAAAGAATTTTCTGAATCACGTTTTTAATGCAATCACCATTTAAATCCCAGTATTTTTTTTTTTTTTTTTTTTTTTTTTTTTTTTTGTAGATTACGTCTTGGAGACTCCAGTTAAGGAGTATAAGACAAGTCAGATCAACAATATTATACACTAGATACCATAATTACTTCAATTAGTTGAGGTGAGGCTTAATTTTGATGTGAAAGGAACTCTTGTACACTATAAAAAGCTTTATCAACTAAGTATTTCTTCAATTGATTTTTAAATATTTCTATATTTTCAAGACTCTTCAAAAACTGCGGTAGCTTGTTGTAGAATTTCCTACCAATATAACTAGGTTTTTGTTTGAATAGGCTACTATTGTGACTCACCAAGTGATAATCTCCTCGGCTTCTTGTATTATAATCATGTACATCAAGATTTTGGTTAATATCATTCGTTTTTACATATAAAGTAGCTTCATACACATATAAGCAGGGTACAGTTAGGAGACCAAGTCTCTTGAACAACGGCCTACATGAATCTAATCTATTTACTCTTTCTATACACCTAACCGCTTTCTTTTGGATCTTAAACACCCTATCAAGATTTTGTTTTGATGAATTACCCCATACTAAGATAGCATACCTAATATGTGACAGTAAGAGCCCATGGTAAGCTGTAAAAAGTAACTTTTTGTCATTCAATCTAGCGAGCTGTCGCAGGACAAATACCCCAGATGAAATTTTACTACATATTTTCTCAATGTATGGAGTCCAGGTCAATCGTCTATCCAACGTAACTCCTAGAAATGCAATTTTTTCTTCCTGGTCTAATTGATTATCGTTTACAAACACGTTTATAGCCCTATCTTCATTTAAATTATGTTTGTTTTTGAATTGAAGGTATTGGCATTTTTTACTATTTATAGTTAATTTCAACTGGTTTAAAAATTGGACAATGGACTGCACACCTATATGGGCACTTATTTCTAAATTATCTAGAATGGAATTGCTGAAAATGAGTGATGTATCATCAGCAAATAAGAGGGCTCTACCACTAATTAATTCTTTAGGTAAACGGTTGACATATAACAAAAAAAGCAATGGACCTAGTATTGACCCCTGAGGCACTCCAGCTTGCACCTCTAATTTATTAGATTTATTCTTTACTATACTATTACCAACTACTGTAGTTAGTTCTACACATTGTTTTCTCCCAATAAGATATGATTCAAACCATTTCAGTTCAACCCCATTTACACCTACATTTTGCAGTATTTCCAATAAAGTTCTATGATTAACACAATCAAATGCCTTTGACAGATCTAAGAAGATTGCAGTAGCTTTATCACCTGAATCTATTATATCTATTAGTTTTTCAACTAGAGAAACTATGGCTGTTTTTGTTGATCTCCCTTTCTGGAAGCCATGCTGTTCATCACAGATAAAGTTAGCTTCTTGAAGGTGCAGAAGTAACCTATTTAGAACTACTCTTTCAAAAATTTTACTTATTACATTTAAAATACTAATGGGCCTATAGTTTTCTACCTTTTCTCTATCGCCACTTTTGAAGATTGGCAAGATCTTCCCCTCTTTTAAATTATCTGGAAAAACACCTTGTTCTAATGCATGATTGATCAGATGAATCAAAGGGTCTAACAATTGATCTTTACATTCTTTCAGAATTTTACTGGATACCCCATCCATTCCTACAGTTTTTTTATTATTTAAACTATCAATGATATTTGACAACTCGTCTTGGCATACTGGGTGGAATTTTAATTCGTTCTGAATCCCCTCAGTATTCCTCATGTTTGCATCACTAATACCTGTATTAAGAGATTTTTGAAGATCCTTAGCAACCAGTTGATAATATCTGTTAAAGAAATTACAAATGTCTACACTATCATCAATATATTTTTTATTTTCGTTAATTATTCTGGGGACACTAGTATAAGCATCTACATGAGCTACTTGCCTATTTTTGTTTATTACATCCCACACTGCTGTGTTAAAGTACACACTATTATTCAAAATTTCAGCTGTTTTCTTACATTTCGCTCTTTTCACTTTTTTCATATAGTTTTTCTTTAGAGCTTTGTAATTATCTTCACTTAACATATTTCTAGATAGTTTGAATTCATCATATGCATCTTTAACCCTATTTCTTTCTGCAAGGATATCATCAGTTATCCACTCTTCAATCTTGTCTAATTTGTTCTTTACAGGGACTTTTTTAACTGGACAACTCATAGTAATATGAAACCTTAAAATATTAATGAAACTATCATATTTGTCATTTAAACTATTGCTATTGTAAACCCTACTCCAGTTTTCTTGTAGCAGATTCTGCTTCAAACAATCGATATTCCCCTGTTCACATTGTTGAATTTCTTTCATTACTCTACTCTTTTTAATTGATTTATGACCTTGCAACCCCACCTCTAAGATTTGATAGTCATGATCAGATAGTTCCGAGCCGCCTAATCTTGTTTTAGAGTAATCTATATTAGTAAGGATGTTATCAATTATTGTTTGTGATGTTCTTGTGACTCTGGTATATTCATGAACTTTTATTTCCAAGTTATTCATGCATATAATATCCTTTAAATCTTCTGTCATTTTATTCTGTGTTGCAAAGTCTGTATTGAAATCTCCCGCTACAATAACGTTTGTAAATCGAGTAGTAGTAATCTCTAAAAGCCTATTGAATAGTTCACAAAAATTGTTCCATTCCCCATTTGGTGACCTGTAAATACCTAACACCGCTACTTCGAAATTATTGTCGATTTTTACTCTCAAACCAGTAACTTCTAAATCCATTTCCACAGCAAATTTCTCTACATATTCTAAATTAAATGTTTGCATATTCTTAGCATTTTTAGTGAAGATAGCTACTCCCCCACTTCGATGAGATGTCCTGCAATACGACGTTTTCAATGAATAGTTTGGAATATTAAGTTGTGACAATTCATCTTCTTTTAAACCATGCTCTGTGAAAATAGCTATATCAGGAGCCTCTTCTTTAAAAAATACTTCGATTCTATCTATTTTGTTACGAATGTATTGAATATTCTGATGGAACACAGTGAGTACCGGTACTTCCCTATCATCCCTTATTACTTTATCGTTGCTTTTGCATATTGAAGTAGATTTACTTAATCTCTTAGAATCTTGAGAGCCTATCAGATTGCTACAAGAGTTCCTTCCACTAATGCTTTCCTGATTTTTTGATCGATTAACGTCTTTTAATACAATTGAAGATATGAATTTATCATCTGAAACTAGTTTCCCTTCCCGGTTTTGAGCCACTTTACTAAAAAAGGTTCGTTAGATGATTGTTTAGGAGAATTATTGACAGTAGATTGCAAACGACTTTCAATCAGCTCTGCCAGCCTATTACAAAATATTACTTTGCCAGATTGATTTAGATGTAGACCATGATTAGTGAAGTTTTGTTTTTTCAGCCTTTCATTTAGAAAACAAATCCCCAATTGCTTAGAATTCTTATTTTTTAGGCTGTTGATTGTATTATGTATTGATTTATTTGTCGACTTAATGGTTTCATTTAGCTCTGGCCTATCAAACCTATACGGAATTGTACTTATTATTACATTAGTTTTTTGGCTGAGTGGCACAATCTCTTTAATTTTTCCATTTATTTCAGGAAGATGTTTTAGATTAGGTTCATTTATATTGTTTGAGCCACCCAGTACTATTAGAAAATCGTTTTTACCAAAATCTTTAGTTTGCTCCTTTGCTGACTCTACGATTGCGTTTATAGGGGCACTTGGCTTGAAAAAGCTCTGAACTTCATACTTATTTTTTAATCTTTTATTTAGTAGGTCACTGCAGTCTCGTCCATGACTGGATGTCAAGAGCAGTACTCTACCTTTCCTATCATTATCTCCCCTCACTTTAGTTTTAGTTGCTGTTTGCAAAACCTGACTATACATTTTAATTTGACCAATTATGTTTTCCCCATTTCTTTTAGGTTCTATTTTTTTTGTATTGATCAGAGGTTGAGATCTTACATTAGCTAAGTTTATTTTTTATTTTAATATTCCGATTTCCTCTGACATTGACCTACATTGACTCGTGAGATTTATTATTTCAGTTTTATGGTCTTCCTGCTGCAATTTTACTTCTACTTCAACTTCTACTTGAACGTTGATAATATAATTAAAATTAAAACAGTACGGAGAGTGACTCATTATCTGTACATCTGGAAAGTGTCTTCTAAATTGAAAATCATTTTTATTTGAATCTTGCCCTGTAACTTTCATTGCAAAACTAGTGAAAGAAGTTGCCTTTTTTGTCGCGTAGTCCAAATTAATGTGGCTACTATGAATTGGGGTGAATAGGATCACTTTTTAGGTTGAACCAAGATTTTCAATGAGACGGCATATGATAAATAATACTTTTTTAATGTTGTTTTATGAGTCTGAACCTCTATTTTTCAACCCATATTTTGAAACATTTGGGTTACTTACCATTAATTAGCTATTTATTTTTTATTGGTGTGATCCTATTGGTCCAAGAGTTGGGGTGAATAGGATCACAGATAAGAAATGCATCCTTTAACCTATAAACCCATACTTTGGACCAAAAGGATCACATTTTCATGTTTTTTTTTTAATACCTAATAACTGTAATTGCTGAAGAATAAAGATAGGAAAACAGCAATAAAAAAAGTGGTGATAGAAAGTGACAAAACATATAATATATGGAACATCATTTATTTGTTACTTTTGGTAAATCTACTAGATTCAAGTTGGAGAAAATAGAACAAGAGTATGAAAAATAATGAGAAATATATACAAAGAGTAAGAAAAATATATTAAAAAAGTGACATTTCAAAGAACATTCTCAAACTATTCCAGATGCGCCACATCAATTCTGAATCTGTATTGTCCTCTGTGAATTTTTAGAGGCACCACTAATCTTTCAATTTGCTGCTGATTTATTACAGTACAGTCCTCAATGTCAGGAAATACAAAAAAATATACCTTTTTTAACAGTGTGTTTTTGCAAACATTTAACATTGATTTCATTGTCACCTGTAATATTATTAACCTGTGCTATGAATCTCCGGTCATGTCTATTTGTCTGAAATTGCACTATTGCAAAACTGTTTGATTTAATTACATATAGAGTAAACTCATAAGTAGGCTCATGCAGAGAAAGTTGCTCATTATTATGATAGGAAGTAGAGGCGGTAGCTAAATCGTCAGTTTCATCTGCATTTTTAGTTGTATCTGTGTTGTTAGTTTCATCTGCATTGTCAGTTTCACATTCAGAGTAAACAGAGCCCCCACTTTCATGCTCACTTTCTGGCTGTAGAGTGGCACTTTTACCTGGTTCTACTACAATTCTTGATTTCTTTTTCCGAATCAATTTGTCTTCATCTACTCCTCTCAGTTCTTTTAGAAGGTTGATCAAGGATTGATCGACAGCACTGGTACTACTATCATTCAATGGTTGTACATTCATTGCCTCTTCAGATGGAATCCATTCAATAACTTTTGATGGGTTGAATGGTGATATCCCACATTTCATAAACCCCACCTTTATTTTGTCAGCTGATTTGTCTCCAATATCTTTTAGAAGCTGAGATAAAAGATGTGGGAAGACATCCTTTGGTACAGAGCTTTCTCATTTCCCTGGACCCATTTTCCATTTTGTTAGAATTTTCCTCCAACTCTGCTTAAAAGGTCTAAAAAATGCCACATCAAGTGGCTGTGTGAGGTGAGTTGAGTTTGAAGGTAAAAATACTAGTCTAATTCCATTTTCCTCACACAGTGCAATGGAATCCACTGAGAGATGCATTGATAGGTTGTCCCCAATTAGAATTTTTTTCCATTAAGTTTGGAAAAATAAGGCACAATGATTGTAGCAATCCAATCATCAAAACGTTCACTGTCAAACCAGCCTGATGAACTTCTATTGAAATGTGTTCCTTTTGAGGCGTTCTCCATCCAAGTATTATATAGATGTTTTGCCTTGTAAACAACATATGTTGCCAATAAATCTCCACTAGCCACAGCTGCAAACATAAGGGGTATTCACAATGTCAACCTCATTGGTCAAGAAAGCCTTTGATAAAAAGGCACAATGTTGTCTGATCAAATGGATAACCCCAAGTAGCACAAAGTATAATCCATGAGACATAAGCTCCTCCTCTTCCACTGTTAGAGCAGTCTGCCCACCTTGTTTTTTAAGGTCTTTGTTCTTGAAGTGGTGGTGCAGAACAGTATATGGAATGTTATAGTCTTTAGCAGCTTGTCTAATATTCTTACCCTTTTTAATTGCTTGAAGAGCTGGTTCAAATTCATTTTCGGCCCTTTTCTTGTGAGGTTTGGATTGAGGATCTGTTGGATAATTTCTCAGCATTACAGTTTTGCTTGATCCTATTCACCCCAAATTTTAAGAATATTGGACAAGAAATCACAAAAAATAAAAATACAATAAAAACAACACACCTTTTAAAAAATGAAAAAAAGATTATGTGTTTGGAATTACAGAGTAGAGGAAGTACATCACAGCACAAAGCACAAGAGAAAATGTCTACAGTGCAGGATGATAAGTTTTAGAGTTTATAAAATCAGCTGATGTTCAGGCACCGGTTGTCAGCTGTGCTGACAACAGTGTGACCAACTACAAAATTTTAAAAATTAATTCTTTTCATTCTGCAAGATTTGCTGCTTATTCTGGTTTTTTAATATTTGACTTATGTTTATCCCTAAATTATCTATTCATTTTTAAAGATTTTTTCCAATTTTGATCCCATTCACCCCTGTGATCCTAATCACCCCAATTCACGGTACCTGTTTCAAATTAATTGCTTACAGGTAGTCATTCTTGCTAGTTGTGTAGTCTGTCTTCAAACGTGGAGGATTTTTGTAGGGGCTTCTTATGCAACTCGAATATGGTAACTATTGACTAGTTTTGTACAATGCAAGTTGATCAAGGTGTATTTAAATCGTACAGATTTTCAAAAGTTGGCTAAGTTCAATTACTTTATTACTCTTGAGTGATTTTAATGGTCCACAAGCTATCATTAGCCACGTTGTGGATCATTCAGGGATCTTCTGCAATATTAAACATTCATTATTTAACACAACATTGCAGCAACATTTTAACATTCAAATGTAAGTTATTGTATTGAATTTTTGCTCAACAGCAAAGTGTAATGTATGATTGTAGCATACACATTAGAATAATGTGATGGCATGAAAAGTCACATGTTTTGAAGAAAAAAAAACAAAGAATTCCACTAGCCCAGGCAAATTAAATAAAAAAAAAGGCTGTGGTGGACAAAAATTGATAAAAAGCTGAATTTTTTCAATCCACTCAAGGAATCCCAGAAAAGATTCCCCCAAGTTTGCGAAAAAATCTGGCTTAACTTAACTTTTGTGTGGCAAAAATAAACCAAATTTGGCACTTTCAGTTTTTTGCCTAAAACTCGAAAATTATCTTCCACATTGAAAATATTGTTTTATTCAAAATTGAAGAATATGAAATTCTATGTTGATTGATGAATGAAAATACCAAATCAGTTCAGTTGTTCATTCACAATCAAAATAATCAGGTATTTTTACCCCCTTTGTGAAAAATGAGTCATCTCCATGTTTTGTTGCCTTTATCTTGTAAATGCTCACACCAATACATAAATTTTATAGGAAAAATGTTCTAGATCATTTAATTTACTTCCAGACGAGTCCTCATTTTGAATATTTTGTTTTTAGATATTCAAAAAACTAAACTACAATAAAATTTGAGACCAACCTTGCAATTTTATTCCTAGCAGTTCCTGAGTTAGAACTATTCCAATATTGAAAAATCGTCATTTTCCAAATATATGCTAAATATGAATTTAGACTGTCTCAATGAGCTATCACTCAAAGGGGTGTGATTGACCGTTCAAAGGGTGAAGGGGGTCCACCATTGGTGATTCAGGGGTTCAGACTCGGTGTCTAAAAATACATAAGAATCCATTGAGAAAAGATCTTCTAAATGCTTTTCCTGATATCATTTACTTTTGAAACTTGTGTTGCACTGGCCTAATCGTGCTATACACAATGTACAGTGGTTCCATGTTATTTCCATATCTTGAAAACAAATTGGCAAAATTTTCTAATTGAGAACTCTTCCGGAAGTAAATTCAATGATCTCCAACTTCTTTCTCATAACTTTAACGTTTTGCTGTGAGCATTTACATGATTAAGGCATCAAAACATGGAGGTGACTCATTTTTCACAAAGGAGTTAAGGATACCTCATTAACGAAAATTGATTGTAAATGAACAACTGAACCGATTTTGTATTGTTAGTCATAAATCGACATAGAATTTCATATTCTTTAATTTTGAATAGAACAATGTTTTCAATGTGGTAGATATTTTTCGAGTTTAAGTGCCAAATTTGGAGAGTTTTTTGCCCCCCAAAAGTTATGCACAAGCTAGATTATTTTGCAAACTTAAGGAAATCTTTTCTGGGATGCCTAAATAAGTGGAAAAATCCAGCTTTGTATCAATTTTTGTCCACCTAAAGTCAAATTTGCCTGGGCTACAGTGAATCAAGCCGCATAAAAAGTTGTTGGCTTCTTCCATTACAACTCTGATGATTTATTTATTATTGACCTTGGAAGTTTATTGGTTTTGCCAGTGGATGGAAAAGGCTATGTGAGTTAGCTCAGCAGAGTTTCAGAAAAACGATGTTTCCCCATTCATCATTTCCTTGATCAGAACAGTTCTGCACTTGCAGCTTGCACAGGTCAGATTTGTAGGAGAGAGGTGAATATTGATGAAAAATTATGTGCAAAAAAATAGTGGAATGCTTTGCTAAACTCTATTTTGCAGGGAAAGAAGTGCCTGGAGTCTGCTTTTCAAATCTACCATCCAAATGGGAGACTCTGAGGGCCATTTCATACACATCAATTTCGGCTGTATGATAAAATCTCAAACGGTCCACATTCCAATAGTGGCATGAAGAAATAAATGATGCTCTTTCAGACACATTGGTATCATGCTGAACGGAAATAATGCCATTCACCTGCCATGAAGCAGCCATCCCTTGTCTTGACCCATATGGTATTCCCATGGGTCAACATGTATGTAATCTTATGGGCTATTTCAGACACATCAAATGTGGCTATACGAAAACCAGCTTTCCACAACTGATTGCTAAGCAACATTGCATCGTATAGAGGGCATAGACCTTACACCCTCATCATTGCTAGATGATGTGAGCCTTGAAATGTGTCTGTCTATTCTCATAAAACTGTTGGAGTTTTATTGTTCAAAATTTTTTCACTTTGTTCCATTCAAGATTTTACTGTCTAAAATTTCATTGAATAGCTGAAATCTAAATGTGCCTAAGGTTTGTTTCACACACATTGATTCCAGCCATTCAATAAAATTTTGGACAGTAAAATCTCAAATGGAAGAGAACAAATTTTGTACAACAAAACTCCAAACGGTTTTATGGGGACCGACATGTTTCAAGGCTGACGTTTTGAATACTATTTGGATTTGGACAAATGGGCAGTGGCCAGGGCAGGACTACCCTTGCTAGGGTTACCATACGTCCCCTTTTCCCCTGACATGTCCTTTTTTTAGAGCATCAAAAAACGTCTGGGCGGTTTTTTAGAAACTGTATTTGTCTGGTTTGTGCCAAAATTGTGCAGGTTTTTGGAATCAGCAAATTTGGTAAATATATCTATTGACGTTTTTATTGACCTCTAAATAAGAAACTAGGTTGTTACTCTGTCAATATTAGAATCTGCAATTTAAATCATCAGTTTCTATTAAAAATGTATCCTTATGTATCAGGATTCAGATTTCTATTGATCAAACTCGTCACATGGACTTTGTGTCCTCTTTTTCATCCCAGGGAATATGATAACCCTAACAATTGATGCTTTTACCATAAGTATCAATCATTATTGATTAGGATTAATTATTCTACTGTTGTCTTGCCCTGTCCGCTGCCTATTGGTCCAAATCTGTGTGGTTGAAAACCGAGTCTTTAGTAGCCTTTATTGTAGGCCTATTATACCTAGTAAATTGGGCAGCCTATTCATTTTCTCCATGAGGAACTTTCCTACAGAGACCCTGCCAGAATCAGGATTAAAAAAATGTATAAAAAAGGAAATTTCTTTTGGTAAGTAGGCATACGGTATCTTAAGTTTTGTAAATGAAGAAAGACAAACTGATTGCAAATTAAAGTTATAAAATTGTTCCAGTGTGAAGTACCAGTATTTGTTCAGTGCTTCCAAACCTAATTAATTATGAATCAATTATATTTTCCATTCTCTTACATATATAAAAGGCTATGCACATGTTCCCAGTAAACTCTCATTGAACCGATTTTTATGAAATTTTCAGGCACAATGTAGAATGTCCCAAGATTTTTCCTGTGCAGTTTGGAAGTTCAAGTCCTTGCTGAAGGAGACAAAGGACATAAAATATATCCTTAAAGGAACAGCTGATAGAAATCAACAGTTTATATGGCAGGCGCCGAAGCGGCGTTATTTACGCCGTCTGGAACGCAAAGACTTTGCTTGTGTTAGGAGAAATCAAGGAGGATATAAGGAGAAATCAGCGCAGGTGACCAGATTTTTTAAACCTTTGGATAACTGGATGTATAGCCCCAGTGGGGGGGGGGGGCTTAAAATTGATCAGAAAATAGGAAAAAAACTTTATTTTTTCTCTGTACAATAGTTATTTATGTATTAAGAGCATGAAAGCGCGACTTTATCGCTCGAGCCAGGCCCGCCCAGAGGGGGGGCAAGGGGGGCAATTGCCCAGGGGCCTGGGCCCTGTAAACGAACAACAGTTTATTTCAACAACACTGAACATACACAGATCAGATTCGGTAGGCCTAGAGTTAGTTCTAAAGATAAATGTTGGATTAAGTTTAAAATTTAATTAAAGATTTAGATAAAGATCTTATTTAAATTATTGAAGACTTAGTAAACAACGTAATTAGAAAAGTAATTGTTTAAAAGGTGAAACATAAAAAATTGTTCTTTTAAACTGATATTTAATGTTTGGTTTGGCCTACATATAATTTGTTGCAGCATTCACATTTTATTTCATAGATTCAAGATTATACTTAGATTTTAATTTTATTTTTAGGATTGCCAAGAATATGTTCAAGTGTGGATTTTGAATAAAAACTTAAATCGACATTAGCATGTTTTTAAAATCTGTTTTAACAACTTTTGCACATGGGATCATAAATTCATAGATTTCCAGATTTCTTCTTTCATCTCGTTTTGGAAAAATGATGTTCTTATAATAATTTAGAGAGACTTTTTACTTCTTTAAAATCATTTGTTCAATCAAATTTGGTTGAAACTTATTAAATTTTGCTATTTGTTTCATTTTCTGAGCTTCCAATTAGGGGCGGATCCAGGGCTGGGCGAGCCGGGCAACCGGCCAACATAACGCAGGTCGGGTCGGTCGGTTAGAACCGCAAGGCCCTTTTATGCTCAACGAACCTATAAGCAAGCAAAGAGTAAAAGAGACATAGAAATCTGTTATATTGAAATTT
The DNA here is from genome assembly GCA_948455865.1 of Conomelus anceps. Lineage (NCBI taxonomy): Eukaryota > Metazoa > Arthropoda > Insecta > Hemiptera > Delphacidae > Conomelus > Conomelus anceps. The sequence continues at coordinate 35,150,877 of OX418216.1, forward strand.
CTCACTCCGAAATTATTGCGTCAGTGTGAAATACTAAAAGAAGCCCAAAGAAATGGGCCGGCCGATTCAGCGGGGCCCTGCGGTCCGGACCTAACCGAAAAACGCAGGTCGTTTAGAAGCGCGACCCTTAAACCAGCCCCATAAGCAAACAAAGAGTAAACCCCATAAACCAGGTTTGTTATGCATAGCTTAAAATACAAGACTAGATAAAATTAGAAGGTGGTATTTTTTTTTAAATAAACCTAACGTAATGTATTGACTTTTGAGTATTGGCTATACTTTACAGTTTTGACCTGGCATATTTATGACAAACCATGCCAACCTTTTGCTTTTGGGCTTAGCGAACCATTTTTAGCACGCATGAAAATATACGCAGAAAACGCATTATTTTGTATAAAAAATTCAGCCAATGCGTACTACCTATAGTGATAAATAATCAAATCTTTTGGGGTTTAGGCTATTAATTTAGTACATTGGAAACTACTCTAATACTCAAATAAGGTCGGTTTTATAAATTGATCATAGCACTGCTAACTATAGTTGAAAAAACGCCTCAAAGACGCATTTTTAGGGCTAATTTTTCAAAAAATCATGGGGAAGGAGCCCCAGACCACCGGTAAGTGTGGCTCCTCCAAAGTCAATTGCCCAGGGCCCCGGAAAGCCTGGATCCGCCACTGCTTCCAATGAATATATTTGGAATGAAAGGCAAAATTAATCTGCCTTTAATTTAGAATCAGAACATATTTATCCAATAAGAAGAGCTTATGAAGATGACCAGTCTTATTTATTCAACAATGTTATCATTACGTCAGTTGTGAAATGATAAAATTTTCTACCATCATAAACAAATGTGATTTGATTTTGATTCCATAATAATGTAACAATATTTTATTCATAATGTCAAACAAAATACAGGGTTGCCCATAGCCGGTAGGCCCATATTGGAAGTGAAGAAGGGGGCCCGTAATCAAGTTTGCCGAAGGGCCCGGAATTTCTCTGGGCGGGCCTGGCTCAAGCCAAAACATTTACTGCGCGACGCATAGTGGAGCGCAGTAATTTTGTGAGAGTGATAAAGAAGCTTCATGTGCGAATTGCATACAATATTTTTCCTAAAACTGTAGTTCTGGATTCCAACACAATAAAAGCTTGTAGTTTGTAACATCACCGACCATGCGCGGATTTGGTTAGCGTTCGCCATTGTTGAGGTTATGTGAATTTCACGGATTCCGTGATCCAATGAGAAGGCATCAAAATCAAAACAGAAGCGTAAAGAAAACAGCTGGTGAGCGTAAAGTACTTAACCGCTTGCAGAGCAGTAAAGAGGTATTTTACAATTAGTTTTCAGTACGCAAAGAACTACTTTACAAGCAGTTGTAGGAAATAGTTATTTATGTATTAAGAGCGTGAAGCGCGACTTTATCGCTCGAGTCAAAACATTTACTGCGCGACGCGTAGCGGAGCGCAGTAATTTTGCGAGAGCGATAAAGAAGCTTCACGCGCGAATTGCATACAATATTTTTCCTACAACTGCAGTTCTGGATTCCAACACAATAAAAGTTTGTAACATCACAAACCATGCGTGGATTTGGTTAGCGTTCGACTTTTTTGAGGTTATGTGAATTTCACGGATTTAATGATCCACCAATGAGAAGACATCAAAATCAAAACAGAAGTGTAAAGAAAACAGCTGGCGAGCGTAAAGTATTTTACCGCTTGCTGAGCAGTAATAAAGAGGTATTTTACTATTAGTTTTCAGTACATAAAGAACTACTTTACGAGCAACTGTAGGAAAATATATTTTGTAGTCATTCTCACGCATATTAAAACGAGATCGTAGTTTTTAATACCATCATGTTCATCATCCGAAGACGACCGAAGAATAATAAAAGTACGCTCATAATAACGAGGGATTTTGGAGCTAAGGTTCAATAATTGAACTTAAGTTTAGCTTTTAGACCATTTAGAGCAATAATAATTATATCAATAAATGAAAAAAAAACCTATTCATGAAGTGAAATATTAATAACTGACAATGACAATGACAAAACTTCTTTATTTCAAAATTATACAGGATACAAAATAAACGTATTGTACTCAAGACATCGAAAGAAAATACAACAATTTCATCAACCATCATCTTTACATGCCACATTCATGGAACATAATAACTTATAATGTACACAATTGAAAGTAGGCTATATGGAAAGTAGCTATAAAATGGAAAAACAAAGGTGTGATGATAGATAATGAAGAGTATGAGTACAATGAGAAATTATATGAAAATGGTCTGCATGGGCTAGTGCCTGTGCGCAGACCAGAGTTACTGATTTATTATAATTTTATAATTTAACGAAAGAAGAGTTTCCCCCCCCCCCTTCCAAGTTGATGCATTCAGAGATAAGTCAAAAATTTTACGATTCCTATTCGAATTTAGTGGTAGCTACTTAGTGGATTAAAGTAAAGTAGAACATTATTTATGAGGTATGGTAGTTGTATAATAACTCCATACCAATGTATTATGATGGCTTTAATGGACAAGATGGGTGTTGTATAGTTTGTGGTAATTATACTTTCTGAATTATCTATTCCTAATTGACCTAGAAATTTCTTAAGTTTTAATTTGAAAGCGGATTTTGAGATGTTGTGGAATTCTATTTGATGTGGAAAGCGGCAAGTTAAGTTACGATATAGGACATGTGATATATAATATGAATTTGTTTGAGTAAAGGATCTCTGCATGGACATTGCCAGAACACCCGTGTTTAGAGCATATCTTGTATGGTGCATGTGAGTGATGGACCTAAGAATATGCATATTTGAAAATAAATGTATAAGAATGTTTTTAATAAAGAGTTGTCGCAATGTCAGTACCGAAATCTCTGTAAAAAGCATGCCAGTTGGAAAACGGGGACTTTTTTTAAAAGCAGCCTTTAAAATGGCCTTCTGAACAATGAAGAGAGGATGAAGTACCGTCCTGTACGCGCCACCCCATGCAACAATGATAATATAATATTGCCAAAATGGGTGTCCCGACAAAAATGGTGAAGACAGCACGACATGACTCACGTTGAAAACGGAACGTCTGGTCACATGTACCTACCGTGTTTTCGGATCCTTGTAGTCATGTAGGTAGCGTAAATGATTGGGTTTGGGTATGATAATTATGTAATTATGCCAGGTTGACGACATCTGTCACCCAATGTAGCTATAAATTTGATATGTAGCCTCAGTGGGAGGTGGTAAATAATAAAAACAAGGAGAATATTTTATGAGACCATAGCTAAGCGCGTCCGGCCAGCTAGTTAGATTAATAGCAATAATAGTGAGTTTTAGAATAGCGTTAGTATAATTAGCAATAATAGTGAGGCCAGCTAGTTAGATTAATAGCAATTTTCGTGAGATTTAGTATAGCGTTAGATTAATTAGCAATAATAGTGAGATTTAGCATTCCACAAGTTATCATGCTCGCTCATCTTTGAGCTAGTGATGTGCGTATCGATACGTATAGTATCGAATATCGATTGTTTTATATCGATACAAGGAGACTCTGTATCGTATCGTATCTTCTGCGTGTTTTCTTAGCTGAAGAATAAGGTATGTCTTATAAACTTAGGGTACTTATAAACTTGAAAAATAGTCCTTAAGGTTCATTATCAAAGACCTCAAGGCCATAAAAGTCTGAGATGAATACAACAATTATCAAATCAAATTATGAAGCATGCAAGGAGTCTACTCCAGGTATGTAAATAACAAAGAGTTCAATTGCTCACGGTGGAAAATTTGATATTATTTTAATATAACATTATATTCAATAATAATTTTACATTCCCTAGAATACTGTACATAATAATTGAATAAAGCCCAATGATGCTAGTGAAATGTTTCTTTTAAGCATTATTGGAATATTGGGCCATATTCTATTCTAATTTAACCTTTCTTGCTTTCTGAATTCAATTCAATTCAATTCTACTAAAGTACATAATAAAATCATTCTTAGTTTGTTTTAGATCGATTTGATACATTTTCATCTTTCTTGCTTTCTATGATTGCTCATAGTTCATAAAATCATTTTCATTGTTCCTTTCCTCTTGATAATATTGACTTGATACGATATTTTCATCCGATACGAGTGAATATCGATACAAACTTATACGATACGATACGCGTATCGATACAATGGCTTCCGATACGTATCGATACACCGACCTGTATCGCCCATCACTACATACTTTGAGCCGGTCAGTTCTCAGTTGTACGAAGTACGCATGCGCAGGTCTGTAGTGCAGGCGGAGATATAGAGTGGTCAGAGAGTTGATCAGGAATAACAAGAATGGAAAATATGGAAACGCTATGCGTTAAAATACGAAGCTTGAACTTCTGTACTGTATTTTATCTTATTCGGCATTTTGACACTTTGAGAAACTGTGTCTTGTGTGAACGCATCCCTGCGTCATGCCACCCAGATAAAATGAGCCACTGCTTATCTAACTTCTTTCCTTATCTCAAACTATATAAACAAGTTCGTGCACAAACACCTCCAAGATTCCTAATTATTATTATGTGCTGCACCATTTCCAAGCTCAATGTTATGTCAAAATATTAATAAAGTTCCTGTTGTGGATAAGAAATGACAGCCAGGAAGAAGCATCTTATGAAATGTGCGGGATTACTACCTTGTTCTACAAATATTAGAAAAGATGAAAGAGCAAACGATTCCAGTTGCAGCATTCTTGGTCATGATAATTCTTCCGTCATATTTTTCAACGTATGTACCAACCACACTCACATTCTACTCTAGTAATGCACGTCCACTCCACTGATTCCATGCTCATGTGTTCCATTCATGATGCAGGTGTGAGCTGTGAGTGGTTCAAATTTTGTTTACATCTTTTCATTTCAAACTGGTGATTGTGGTAATGTGAGTGGAAATATAAGATATTGTAGATTAGCATGTTTAAATAGGAACAGAAACATTTATTTCATTGTGGTCGTGATGTAATTATATTTTATTGCGGAAAGCAGTTCCTGTCTGAAATGGATATTTCCATTGCAGAAATGGATGAAGTTAACGGTTATGTCATTGAAGTGAAATCAGATGATAACAAGCAATCAATTTTACAAACAGTCATCTCAAATTCAAATAGAGCCAAGGTAATGTAATCTTTCTTCAATGTTGTTGCTGCAGAATTTAGGCTAGGCTTTCAATATTATTGACCAATTTGGTAAAAAATAAATTTATGCAACTTAACCACGGTGAGCGTGGTGTTTGAGATCGTGATGTTCAGTCACGAGCGCTTAAGACTGCGCTTGGATGAGTGACCGTGCTTCAATGACTTGATGTTAGCGTTATAAGCTTTGTCAACACTTACCCGGTGGTTCGGAACGAGCCTAAAATAGAAGGTCCACCATGTTCCCCATAACATGGCTCAAACGGTAAGGTGGAACTACAGGTATGGGTCCTTCCCCACCAATGAAAGCCATCATATACGCTTATTATTATTATTTTACCCTAGTTGCCTGTATTTATTTTTAAATTGACGAGTTACTCTATATTTTCAAATATTATTAATTAATTAGAATAAGTAGAGACAGACCCCTGATTTTTCTGTATTTATGCTCACCCTTGTAAAAGTGCCGGTTGCTGTACCATACCTTCCCCTCGAAACAATCGAATGAAAATTTCGATAATCGACGTCTGTATCAAGGCCAAAGCTAAACCTAACGGTCCTTTCATATCGACTATCGATTCTCTTGGTCGATTGTTTAGCGGAGAAGATATGGGACTGCAGCCAAAGTGCCGAAAAAGGAACTACGAATTTCTCAACTTTTTATGTTTAAGTGTTTTTGTCGTTGATAGGACGACTCCCCAGTCACCAGACTGTTGGAAAGACCCAAGAAGTAAGTAAGTAAGATCATGAATATTACCATAATTTGCACGGAAACGCCTAGAAATAAGCCACAATCGTAATTTCTACTTCTATTTCAATATAGCATACGCTATCTGTAAGGCTCAGGCTAGACGTTGAACAGCGCGAAGCTGTTTGCGATTATTTTGAAAATAGTGTTTCATGAGGAATATATATGCTACTGCCTTTGTAGTGGTGAAGGTGATTGTGGAAGATATCCATAATGAATAATAAGACGAAGTTCCACACCATGTTTCCCATAACATGGCTCAAACGGTGAGGTGGAACTATAGGTAGGGGTCTCCCTACCAATGAAAGTTATACACGCTTATTATTATTATTATTATTATTTCATCCCAGTTACCTGTATTTATTTTTAAATTGACTTAGTTACTCTGTATTTTCAAATAATATTAATTAGAATAAGCAAGAAACTAACAGTTTGTTTGAGATTGAGTAACATCCGAAACTAGTATTTCTATATTTTTTAATAAATGTGGTTGTGACAACTTCGTCCTATTATTCATTATGCTATCCTGCATCAACGCATCCTTTCATAAAAATAAAGGAAACGTCCGGAAACGCTTTATTTCAGATATAAATGTGACTGAGGTTAGTAGCTTTTTTGTGTCCGTTAAGCACTAATTCCAGGCTCTTTTTCTAGAAATTAAATCGATTTGTCATGCTGTTCTGACTATAAAAACGGGTACGTTAGCTTTTCTGGTCTTTGGTGAACAAAAACACGTAACAATCATGTCAAGGAACACTTGTGTCTGGTAACACTTATGACAGGTAACACGTGTGACAACTAGCATTTGTAGGCCATTTTGAAAAATTTGTAGACATTCGACATTTTCACCCAACTTATAGTGAAACATGTTGACCTATTGACTTGTATGATTTTCTTGTGAAGTCAACTGAAGCTACTTTTTGCAAGTATTTCATGTTGGCTTTTGTATTCCATTCTTAAACTTGGCTGGCATGGAACATGTAAAATAACCAAGATGGTATATACCGTTATTGTTAAATTTGAAATGGGAGTAGCCAGTTTGTCTGCTGTTATTCTAAAAGAAAATTGCACTAGACATTAAAATGCCACAATAAACATCGTTCAGTCACTTGAAACAATAATGTTTTTACTGATATTACAGACGCAAACACTCCCCAGAATGTTCCGAGAACAGACCTGTCACCGACTGTTAACTTAAATGTACAAAATTTTACGAAATTACAACCAGCTAATTGGTAACACAGTATATAGTACGTTACAGAAAATATTGGTGTTAGCTATGACTTATAAATGCTCAACTAATTTTATAATAGGACCTATAATACCATCCCTGCATTGTGTCGAGAAAATGAATTTAGTGTAACTTAATTATATTGCTGTCGGCGTAGCCGAGTTGGCTTATCGCTGGTCTGATGATACAATGCTGATGATAGAACATTTTTCTAAAGTCAGAAACCTTGAATAGCATAAATCTATGCATTAGTTTTACAAATATTATGCTTATATCTATGAAATATTTTATCAGTTAATGAAAATTATGTTCCTATTTTAGGCTCCTGAAATAGAGGATTTCAAAATTCTGAAGCCTATTAGCCGTGGCGCTTATGGGTAAGTCAATAGTTTCCTTAAATTATTTCAAATTTAAAGAAATGCTTGATTTTGGCTAATGTTTGCTTTTCTCTTTTCATCGCTGGGGAGTTTTCATAACCCACGGTTTATAAAATGTTTGGAAAGCAATTTTTAAATGTCCGTGTACAAAAAATTGAATGAAAGGATTGTAATTTGAATACAGTATATACAGTGGGAAAATTGTTATCTTTAAATATCATTCAAAATGAGTCTCTTGATATTGTTTTATCTATTTCATTTGAATGAAGTCTGTATTTCTTACACACTTGACTAGTACTTGTAAATTGATCTTGCTTTTGTTTGATAATGAAGCAAGATGAGGAATTAGCATACCCGGCACACCCGTTGATTTAATAGCACTTGAAGCTTCGGAACTGAAACTTCAACTAACATTTTTTATTTCATGTTATATCAGTTTCCGGATAGCAGTTTGAGGGACGCTGTCAACAGTAAAAGTGGCGGGCTTGCTGCCGTAACGCACTGTGACTTTTTAGCTTTCACCTTTACTGTTACAAAAATCCACCGTTCTCTGTCTCGCAGTTTTTGATATTTGTAGTTCATTAATTTCTATGTTTCACAAAAAGTCAGGTTAGGTCTACTTCACATTACAGTGTTAACTGGCGGTTTCTGTGTTAATCAGTCAGCACACGGAGAGTTGACCAAGTGTGGAGTCAACTGTCATCAATAACACTCAGCGAATGACAGCCATTTATTTGAAGCGTGTAGTCGTCTGGCAAACGCTCCATGTGAGGACTGCCTTGCTGAAACCTAATAATAATGTTAGTTTAACACCTTATTTTCAAGTATTGTTACAATTTTCAAGCTAAATAGCCTAAATGTTAAACAAAAAACATGAATTTCTTATTCAACTAACAATCTCTCCATCCTGAATTTAGTATTTTTCAGTTCTCGCCTTTTGTAGAATTGAATATTTTAACTCTGCCATTAATCTACGTATATAATATTATAAACTTCCGTGCTTCAATGACTTTATGTTACAAGCTTTATTATCACTTACCCGGTGGTTCGGAACCCACCTAAAATAGTAGGTCCACCATGTTCCCCGTAACATGGCACAAACGGCGAGGTGGAACTACCCGTAAGGGTCTCCCCACCATTAAAAGCCATACGCTTATTATTATTAATGTTAGTTTGTATTCAATGTTGGACATGCACTGCTATCATTTAATAATTTATTGTTTTCAGGAAAGTATTTCTTGGATGTAAAAGAGATAATCCTAACCAGTTGTTTGCAATTAAAGTGATGAAAAAATGTGAAATGATTCACAAAAACATGGTTTCTCAAGGTAACATTATTTGTAGAAATTGTATTTTATGAATGAATAGAAGTTCCAACTACGTAAATCCTGCTATTCTTTATTATTGTCCAGATATATATCTGGACCATATATATCATCGATATATAAATATATAGATTTGAACATATATAAAACCCATATCAATGTATAGTTAACTAATTTAATTTATTTAGTCAGACGTGTAGAAGCTCAATATCAATAGATTTTCCTTCTTTATGGTGTGACAATTTTGATTTGTGCTTGGGAACTATTGTACTAATCTACGAACGAGATTAGTCTATACTCAAGTCTAGATATAAGAAATGTCCTTTGTCAGTGAAAAATGTGATTATTTGTCTCTGATAAATATCATAGATATACTTGTAATAATGTTATCTACATTGAAACAGATAATAACTTTGAGTTCATTTTACCGGTGGTTCGTAACCCACCTAAAACTGTAGGTCCAACTCATCAATCACCATCATCCAACTCATTACCCACGCACAGGTCTCAGACCTATGTGGGCTTCATCCTCGGTAAAAAAATTTATGGTAAACCGAGATATTAATGTACAATAATTTATTATTAAAATAATATTTTTATGCAATTCTCAATTTTATTATAACTGTCATTTTTGCTCTTTGTTATTCTCAATTGGAATTTATCATTTTATGTTTATTTGTTAATTCAATTTTGTATTCGCAGTTGTCAACGAACGAAATGCTCTTGCTCTGTCTCGAAGTCCCTTCTGTGTGAATCTATTCTATTCGCTGCAAACGCCTTCATGTGTATATCTGGTAAATTATTACTGTATAATATCAATACCATATAAGAAATAATTCCACCTTAATCTCATGTATGTTGTTGATTTCATTATTACTATGAAGATGAAATCGAAAATATTATGGTGAAATGTACCGAATATTTTCTGTTTTGATTTGGAACTCTGATGTATTACCAGTTACAAAAAAGTATTTTTTATAACGCCTGTCTCATTGCCTCAAACAGACTGCAAATTGTCATTGTTCCGCTTCCGATTTTTAAGCACAACATTATTATATTATTATTTACAAGAAATAAAAGCCATTTTTATAGGTACCCGGATCCTGAAATTGAGGAGGATGTAAATAAATGTTCACTTTTGATGAGGCTTCAATCTAGCTTAAGCTCCATTGTTTATGGCAATGCTACAATTTTAGTTCGCATTTCCTAATCAAAAATTGATCGATTTTTATATCAATTGTTACAGCAAAAGGAAGGTTTCCAACTGGAATTTGTATTTCCTTTTAATCTTAACTGAAACTGTAGTTAGAACTCAATCTTTTGCGTAGGTCGAATTCTTTTATAATTTGATGAACATTAGGCAGCGTCATGGTGACATGGTGCCATAGAGATATACCAACATAAACGAATGATGCATCTTTTTATAATTTTATTAAAGAATAGTCTTAATTAGTTTGTATTTTTACTCTCTTTTTTGAGGATGTCCACATAGGTTTGAGACGTGATCGTTGGTCAAACCAATCGGTCATCCTTACAAAGAGGGTCCAGGCGCTCGTTACTTTTCTTATCTGACTGAACAGATACCTGCCCGGCTTGCGGCTATCACTTTCATAAATATCCTTGGCGTCCAGCCTTTATACATAGTGCATAAGATGTATTTTAATTTCTAATCTATAGTAATGATGAGATGAGTATAAAGTCTCGGTCATAATTATTTGAATTGCAATGGATTCCCAAAATTTCAAGTTGCTTTTTCAATATTATAGGTAATGGAATACATGATTGGAGGAGATATGAAGTCATTATTGAGCATGTATGGCTGCTTCGATGAGCATATGTCTGCTTTCTATTGTGCAGAAGTAGTAATAGCCCTACGTTATCTCCATAGGTATAGTACATTTCAGTAACTATGTAACTGTTCAATAATTAACAATTTAGTAATTTATTTTTAAGTTTTAAATGGAACTCAATCTTTAATCTTTTAAATCAAACTCGTATAAAAAGTATTTCCGTTATTTTAAGTCCCAGTATCAATTTACATTAGTGAGTGAATATAATTGAGAACGCTTGTCAAAGTCCACTTCAAAACTGATTTACATTAGTTCTGTTGCCATGAAAAATGAACCAGCATAATATGAACTAAAAACAAAATTTTAATTGGAGCTAATGCTGCGTATGAATGAACAGAATTTACTTATGTAGCACAGCATTAGATATAGGACAGCATTCTATAGTGCAGTGGGACAGACATATTTTTTACAGCGTTCTGGTGTGGTGCTCTTGGTGCACGTACATTGAGGCTTGCCAAGACGCTGGTCAAACCCAAATTAAATGTACAGTTGCACGCTGTCTGACAAGCTCAATGCCCCGCTCCAAATTACAGTTGTCAAACCGCGGGTTTAACTTTTTATCAGCCACTTTTACAGTTGTAGAATTTTACAACAAATTTAAATTTGTTCTAACTATAGATTATGTTGTAAATTCAAGTTCAATGTTGTCTGTCAGGTTATCTATTAACATTATACCGAGGTTATACATCCAGAATGAATCTAAAATCGTAATTCGCAGTGTACTAAATGGTGGTAGTAGGAAGTTGAAAAATAATCAAGTTACCATTTGTGTGACAGTAAGCTGCTGTAAAATCATGCAAACGGCTACTTGTTAGTGACATAGAAATTGTAACTTCAAAGTAATTTTATAATGCTGTTTCATTAAGAATTACTTTTGAATAGAATCTGTTTTTTTTCTGTTAAGAGATGTTTTTTACCTTCAAGATGAATTCTAATAAACTCATTTATCTCAATTTTCATTGTAATACTTACATTTTTCATACTTTTCATTAATCCTCCGTTATGAAAGATTTAATCATGTACAACTGATTACAGACATGGAATAGTGCATAGAGACCTGAAGCCCGATAACATGCTGTTATCAGCCAGTGGACACTTGAAACTCACAGATTTCGGGTTGAGTCGTATAGCATTACATCGAGGTATGTTCATTCATTTCTGTGTATTCTTTTAGTTTTAAATGTGAAATTTACTGTCCTTTTTGTAGTTTAAGGCTAGTCACACATTGGCTGCTGCATCCAATTTTCGCCAAAAATACCGGATCCGGCAAATTTTCACACACTGCTTCAGCCGATCGGTCCAGGCAATCAGTCTATTGTATTGTACTGCAGGACATTGAAGTGTGAGGGGTTAACCAGAGTAGTCTACGCATGCGCGAAGCTGTCAATTATGTCAAGCGCCAGACAGCTATCGGTTTACTTTTAAAAAATCCTGGCCGTAGAGGAGTGTGAAGTGTGGGAAATCACGTTTGTTTACACTACATTTGAAAAATTTCTGGATGTGCAAGATGCCGGAACCAGTGTGTGGCAAGTCTAACTAAGCTAATAGATATTTTTTAATAAGATAAATACTTGATGCTAATTTAGATCACAGTGCATCAAGCTTCCATAAGCATCCACCACTCCATTCCCTGTCAATTTATTTATTTATTTATTTATTGTCAACAATACATAATAAGACATTCATATATTCAAACAAAAATCACATCACTTCTTATCATAATAATGAATATCTACATAAAACATCATAAATGAAATAATTGTTACATCCCTCTTTAAGCAAAGCTTATGCTGAGGGATGGTGCATCTCTAAAATGCCAATATCATATAAGACATTGAATTAAAAAATAACATGTATACTACAAGAAACCTGAAAAAAAACATATCTGTTCTGCTCATTATACAAATGTTATTATATTAAAATAAATGTTAGTATAGGCTATTGGTTTAAAATATACAACTGAATATTTATAGCAAAATAATAACAAAATTGATACCTAAAAAACACATCTAGTTTTCTATTATTATTTTAAATGAATGAATCTTCATTATAATACAAAATTGTGAAAATATAAATTTTAACACAATAATATAATAGGAATTAATTACAGTATGTACTTTTCCATTACCTGCCTGCACTATAAATCTTGCTATTTATAATTAAAATTGTGTCCACTTTGAACTAGTCTCTTTGATAAAACAATCGAAGGCACTGTCTAAATGATTTGTGAGTGGACAAATAATAATAATCCATAATGGACTGGGGCGACCCGGAGATTTCAAGTAACAGGCGGTTAAAAAGTCTAGGGCCATTATATGCTGCATGAACACTGGCAGCTGTTGTTCTACAACGTGGTTCCAACAGGAATCTCTCAGATTGTCTACGGGTATCATAGCCGCGAAGTGGGGCTATGGGGAATTCATTGCGTCGTGAATAGACAAAACTGGCCAGATCAAAATCGCACAACTGTTCAATACTGAGTACATTGAACTCTTTATATACCAAATCTGTTGGATACCTGACCGGCTTTTTCAAGCATATTTTGATAATTTTCTTGTACAATAATATTAGAGGCTTGAGAATTGTAATACCACATCCACCCCAGCCAACTACACCATATCGCACAATTGACTGCACAAGTGCAAAAAACACCATTCTTACTTGCTCAACATTAAAAATATTTCTCAATTGTACAAACTTATATAACACTTTCCTCAACCTGGAACATAAATATGAAATCTGGTTCCTCCATTTCAAATGTTTATCAATAACTATTCCTAAGTATTTAGTACTGTCTTTAAATTTTATTTTAGGACATTGACATCCATTACCACTGCATCCGGATTCATGAAAAGCTAAATCATCCTCTATACCACCATTGCTATGTGGCAGACCTGCCGAGGTCAAAGAAAACGAAATGGCTGAAGTTTTTTTAATATTTAAACTAACTAAGTTGAAATCTAACCAATTTTTTATAACCTTCAAACCCTCATTTGCTCGACAAAAAACATCATTCCATGTCGCACCCCAAAAAACAGCTACAGTGTCATCGGCAAAAGAAAACAAAGAACAACTCTTAAGTTCTATATTAAGTAAATCATTAATGTAAATTAAAAATAAAATAGGACCCAGAACTGTACCCTGTGGTACACCCATCGAAATCCCCAACTCTGAGCTCATGACCCCATCAACCCCAACTACCTGAGTTCTACAACTAAGATAGCTTTTAAAGAACCCTAAAGCAACACCTCTAATTCCAATATCTTCCAATTTTTTAAACAAAATAGTGTGGTCCACTGTATCAAAGGCTTTTTGGAGATCTAAAAATACTCCTACACATTTTTCTCCATTGTCCAATGATTCCATAATTTTCTTAGTTACATTATAGACAGCATCAGAAGTACTTATACCATTACGAAAACCAAATTGAAAATTAGATAAAATCTCATATTTTTCCAAGTACTCTACCAGGCGGGTCTTCACACATTTTTCAATCACCTTAGACACACATGAAAGGAGGGAGATAGGGCGATAATTCCCTGGATCAGTCTTATTGCCACTCTTATACAAGGGGACAACAGTGGCCTTTTTCAGCTCAGCAGGAAAAACTCCTTGTAGAAAGCATAAATTTATTACATGAGTCAGTGGAACTGAAATAATCTGGGAATTTAAACTCAAACATTTAGAAAAATTCCATCTGAGCCTGGTGTCACTTTCTTCTTTAAGTTTCTAATATAATCATTAATTTCTTCAACTATGACAGGAGCAAAGAAAAACGAATTACAAAACGATCTATTAGTTTTGTACTTAAATTTCTTGTCTTTTATCTTTGTAATTCGTTCGGAAATTCTTCTACCAACACTAACAAAATATTCATTCAACTCCTCTGCTATTTCATTTTTCTGATTAGATCTTAAAATGCGACCATCTCTGGTAACCAACTCTGTAATCGAACAATCATTTTTACTACTGGTGTCTGTTGCTTCATTTATAACCTTCCACATAGCCCTTAGACTATTCTTACATCCAACTAGTTTATTCTTAAAATAATATTCTTTTGCAGAGCGCAAAACTGACTTTAGTGTTTGACTATATAATTTAAAATAATTTATTAATTGTATATTAAATGGTTGTTTACGAGCCCTAAGAGACAGTTTGTCTCTCTGTCTCATACATCGGAGTATACCGTTAGTCACCCAGGGTTTGATTCTCTTCGTTCTATTACTACTATTTCTCCTAACAGTTTTTGAAGAATCAAATAATAAACGTAGTTTATTATAAAACAAAGAAAAAGCTAGTCTTGGATCATTTTCCTGGAGAACATCATTCCATGTTTCAATTTCAATTTTTGACTGAAAAATATCTTCATTAAATAATAAATCTGAATCATTTTGTACATTAAAATCAACATCACTGCTACATGACAATCGGTCCTTACGAGTTAAACAACACATCACTGCATTGTGATCTGTGATTGCACAATTATAGATAGCTGCGCTAAAAGTACAAAGCTGACTTTTTAAAAAGATCTGATCAATGCACGATTCACGTAAAGGAGTACATCTAGTACCGCCGTAAAGGTAATTTACAAAGCCATATTCAAATAGAGTATCCAAAAATCTATGTCCTACAAGAGTCAAATTTTTATCCAGAATATCAATATTAGTGTCACCAACAATAATTCTATTTTCGAAATTAGCAGTTTCACTCAAAAATATCTCTAGAGCATCCACAAAACTTACTACATCAGTTTCTGGGGACCTATATATAGCTGTGCAATAAAACTCTAAATTATCATACATTAATTTAAAATTCAAACCGTTGGCATAGTCAATATCAGTTTCCAAAATATTATAGTTCGTTTTTAATGTATACTACAACGCCGTCGCATTTATTAAATTTTGTTGGCTTTATGATTTTGTTATAGCCAGCTATATCGAAACCAGTTATATCATGTGTGAGCCAGGACTCAGTTAAAATTATAATATCAAAAGCTACATAAAGTCTAGACAAAAGAATACACAGTTCATCAAAATTTTTCCTTATACTCCTAATATTTAAATGAAAGAGTTTTAGATCTAAATCATTGCAAAAAAATTGTTTCACCTCGTAAAAATCACTCAATTTGGCAGTTCTATTACTATCTATGTTTTCCAAGTCATCAAATAAGTCACGAATATCCATAACCAACTAATGAAAATAAAAGTCTGAAGTACCGGTAATTAGTATCACTCTATAATTTTGCTATATCACTTTCCTTTTTTATTATAACAGCTTTACTTTTTTCGTCTTTTTTCACCAGAATGTTGCTGTCTCGAATCCATACAAATTTATATTTCTTATTCATTGCGCATTTTTTAACTTCTCGGAAAAGTTCCATGACAGACGGTGAATGATGTTGAAAAGTGAGTACCCTGCTCTCGGGAAGCGACTGGGAAATAGATTTTGTTGATATACCCGGGCCTCTGTTGTCTTTATTCGCACATGATTACCGCCTATAGAAAAATTTGCACCTTTTTTCACTTAAAAACCTTTTTTATTATTTGATTTTTTTTATTTAAAAAAAAAATAAACAATACGGAACTATATTTTTTTCCGGCAGCCAAATAATTTTATGAAAACTTTATTTGAAATTCAAGTGCCACGCCTCCTTGTCTTGTCTACGCAAAAAGCGAAACACAATCGGCTTAATACTGTCTTTAACTCTCGACGGCAGTCTGTGTGCTGTACTAAGGTCTCGTGAGGTAATATCACTATTAATTGCCGAAGAAATGTTATTGAAAATTTGGAAGACAGATTCATTAGGCGTCTCGGTGATCCCAGTTACAACTAAATTTTCTTTACGAGTATATTCTCTCACATTAGAAATTTCAGATTTTAATTTTTCATTATCAATTTTTAATGCACTTATTTCACTTTTGAGATGTTGAATTTCTTTCTTATGAGATACAAGTTCTTTTTTAAAATCGTCGAATTCTCTTGAAATGAAATCAATTGAGTCTTTAATTGAATTGAAATCTTCTTTGAAAGAGGGAGAGATTTCCGAGTGAATCATCTGTTTCACGATAAGTCCGATAGCTTGAAGGTCGGCAGGAGAGAGAGCGCCAGAGCCGGACGACTCATGACCAGACACAGCCGTATCGCTCACCTTCTTACTTGCTACCGTCCCCGACTTGCATGAAATGCACTTCCATTTACCTTTGTTATCAGCAGACATTTTACGAAAGTTTTGTTCTTTTATAAGTTGACATAAAAAATGAAACTTTTTCTTACAAGCACAACACAATAACAGGTCCTGTTCAGGAACATCACTGTCACATTTAACACAATTCATTTTGAAATAATAGTAAATAGAAACAATAAAACACGGAGCAGACAGCAATAGATGTTTCCCCTTCAACAGTCAGAGACACACTGACACTGTCATTTTCACCGTTTAAAAAATCATGACCCAGTAAATAATGAAATTTTAATCCTGCCAGTTATCTTTGGCCACTCTGTTTCACCTGGATATGTACTTTGTGCATGAAATATATTATTATATATTTGAAAATCATATAATCCAATGCATTATGTCAGCAACATCATTCACCAGCTTCATAACCTATTGATCTTGACTTTTTCAGAACTAAGAATCAGTAAAATCAGAGGATGTCTATTTCTATCAACTCTATAACATACTAGTGAATAAATGAATGATAATACATAATATGACATTGAGTTGAATAACTTTTCATCGTCTATATTGTATTGAACGTAGGTGGAATTAAACTGATAGGATTCCTAACATTTCTAGTTGTTGAATTTTCCCCTTTTCTCATATTGGTATTTTGCCAGTTCCTTTCAAATTGTCTTCTAACAAAATACTAAATTGGCTATCGCCGTTGGTCATTGTATTCTCTTAATACTTTTTGTGTACATTTTACCCTCATCCCACTTTATAAAATGTTAGGTAAGATGATTCCATTGAGATATTTATTTAAATAGAATCATTATCTTACATTGACGTTTGAAAGTAAATTGAAATCTGAAGTGAAATGATTTCATTAATGGAATTATATGTCTTACTTCATAAAATTGTCTTTTAAAATGTCACTTTTTAAAGTTGTATGCAATATGTGAATTTTATATTTTCAAAATGAGAAACTGAAAGTATTTTATTTGAATTGTTTACTCTTCTATCAATATTATGTAGTATCTGCGCTTCATAGTTTATTGTATGATATCTGTTTTCAGATCTTGTAATGGAAGATTTGATTAATCAAACCCCTTATCAGGGAAGTAAAATTAGAACGCCTGGTCAACTCTTATCGCTAACGTCTCATCTCTCTTTTGTAAGTAAATTTTAAGTGCCAATAAGAGTTATTGTTGTGTTCTATGTATTAATTTCATTAAGTATCCATAATCAAGTATTTAATAAAACTATTCTGTATATTCATTTCATTAAGTATCCATAAAGTAGTTAATCATGTCAAGTATTCAATAAAACTTATCTATGTTGCGTATCGTTTTCTTTTCGTGCTACTTATAATCTGCAAATCATTTGCCTGAGAATATGTTCATAACAAAAAAAAACGTTTTTATAAAAACCATTGTTTGTTGTAAGTACTATAGCTTTCTTCATTTATTTACTTTCTTTCAATAATTTCCCTTGATGATGTATCCTAATATTTGTCCATATTTTTATACGCTCTTATTTAGACTACAATCAAGTTTAAACTCTGAATAGCTGTAAATCTTATATAATTTTCAGGGATCTAATGATGGCACTCCAGTCAGTATGAAGGCGCACCGTCTGAATATAACTTCTGATGACTACGAATCCGAAGAAAGTCACAGTCGTTTATCTGGAGTGAATAGCTTTTTAGCAGAACATAATGAGAGTTTCAATTCAAGCTCCTATCACACATGTAATTCACACACCATCCCAACAGATGCTGAATACTCTGTCCAAACTGACTTGTCATTTTCCCTGTCCAAATCAAGGTTTGTAACTCACACACGCCAGGCTACATACTGATTATTGAAAGAATTAGAACAGTGAATATTCATGATCCACTACAAACTATAGTAACACTATAGTATCAATCAATCTTCTTCATTTGAACAAATCTTTGCTAAGCTTTCTATTGAATTTACTATTTATAAGTTTCTAATTTGTTTACATAATTATCATCAAATGAAATAAAAACAGTTGAATTGAAATGAAACATTTATGGTATCGGTACATTGATACAATTAGGGACATGATACATTGTACATTGATATGTTTAGGGATACCGTTGCATAAACTTCGATTCGAGTTTAATCGCCAATCACTCATAAGAATTCTATTAGTGATCGGCTATCTAACTTTGATTGTCGTTTGTGCAACTGGCCATTTGTTTTTAATGTATTAATTCATCAAATGTTCCCCATACAACATTGTTCAACTCCATATGAATTATATCAAAGTATATTTCGATACCATGACAAAAATGATTCTGATTTAGTCAAGTGTACAAAGCGCGGATACTGAATTGAAATTAATCAAGAGCATTTTATTTGATCGTAAATCCACTGATTAATTTAATTGACTTTACAGAACCTGCAAGCGAATGAATTCGACAGAAGATGAAAGGGCATCTAAACGATTCAGAACGCCACTTGGAGAAGTATCTGTAAATACTCAGAATACTAACCTCACGCAGGAGATTAGCAAACTGGAAATGTACAGCCATTCGTCAATACAGCATGAAACTCCATTGAGGAGCGTCCTCAAAAACAAGTAAAAAAGCATCAAACTTTTACGTAAACAATGTATTTCACGCAGTATTGTATTTAAATGTTCAATAACAAAATTTTAGTTTCATATTTTACTTTTCTGGATATTATAAATAAAAAAAATTAAAAAACTATCAAACATTACAATTTTTTATTTCCTGTCATTTCTAAATAAATGTGTACGATCAGTTTTCAAAGCATTTGAAACAACTTTCCTTCAGAGTTTCTTTGGTCCGGAACATCTTTATAATCTTGTTTGAGGTTTGGATCGATCAATGATATTGTACAATTTGTTAACAACGAACCCTATATAAACATCAAATATAGCGTGAAGTCCAAGAATCATATAATTTTTCTTATGATTGCACGACTAGAACATTCCAATCGCTTCAGGTATTTGATTAAATGTTATCATTTTAAATGGGACAAGAAGGTTTACCCCCATATATGGCTTTACCTTTTGATCACCGGGTTACATCCTTTCTGAAGCGTCTTTTTTTTGTCACTAGACATCAAATCTGCAACAAATAGAAACGACAAATAAATAAATTAAACTTATATCGTTGTTTAAATAGTATGATTCCTAAATCTTATCATTTGTTTGACAAAGCTCTTTTTCCTTGTTTCACAGATGCCTGTCGGAAGATCAATTGTGGAATAATGTGCATGTATCAACGCCTGTCTCTGAAAGCACACGTCGTCATTCTGATGTAATAACTGGGCTCAAAACCACACGTTTCATATTGCCTGTTCCTTCAACATTGGAGGTTCATGATGCACCACACATGGTCAGTACATTTTGTTTCTTGTTGTTTTTAATATTGAATGCAAGAAAAACAATAGTCTACACTACTTTTTTTGTAATCATTGCTTCCATTCATTGATGGCACGTGCCTCAAAGAGACTGTAAATTGAATCTTGGCGTTTTCTTCTTTCTCATTGAATGTCTCTCTCACTCAAGCACATTCGTGTACATTGGAGAATGTTTCAGATTGTGCTACCAGCTTACAGAATTTCCTGGACTACTTTCCTGGAATGCTACATAAGGAATAGTCCTCATTCAGTCGTTCAGTTGTCATTTGCTTTTCACAACGTTCATATCCAGTGATAGTTTATATAAACATTGTATTTACGCATATCAAGTGCTCGTGATCAGTTTATATGGTAAATTCTCTGACAATACTCAGTGCTATTATTGGGATTACCAAATAACGTAACAAACTGTGCTTCGTAAGTGTTCCATTTATTTATTGAGTGTTTAACTGTTTTTAGGCATTTCTTTTTACTTCATTGAACAGTTTATTGGATAGTTGTTTATTAAATTATCGATTGGCTTATTCATAGTTAGTAATTAATTTTTGTACGTTATTGATTTGTTTTTCTTATTGGTTTTTCTTGTGATTAGAGCGTGTTGTAAGTAATTTGTGTAAATAAAGTGACGATTGCGTTGGGATGGGAAAGCTATCCGATAATGTCTCCTTCCATGTCAATTTTATTATTTATGTTATACCTCCAAAATAGGTAGGATTGAAATTAGTTTTTTTTTACTGCTCTTGAATATAAAGCGTTTCCTCATTAATAAATATGAATTTCAAGTGATCATTATAATTCATTTTGCTTGACTGGATAAAATATTTCCATTCACACATCTTTTTATCAGTTCTCACGTTAGGTGTTTTTGAGATTTCACAATCTAAAGATGTCATATTAGTTCTGATTTTTTAGCTTGTCTTTTTACCAACAACTGATAACTACAAACTTTAATTATTATTTCTCATTTGAAACATATAAAGTACAAATACGTGAAATTCTGTTTAATTGTGAAGGTTTATTCAAACTCAACATTAAAGAATTATCTATCTTGCTAAATTCAATATTTTTCGCTTATGACTAAATGCATGCGTTATTAACTTTGTGATTATTGATGACTCCTGACTTAGTTATTCAATAAAAACTCCAATTAAAACCCCTGCTTTTAAAATAATTCATTAGTGGTGAATTTCGTTTAATGCCACATACTTATACTTGATTTTTCTATAAATTAGTATACTGTTTAGTATATTATGTGCTTCGACTTCTTTATTTAGCTCTAAAATCTAAACAAAATTTAAAACTATGTCTACACTCTTTGGGCTATTGGACTATGTTACTGCTTCTTTTAAAAAATGTAGCCTACTTCTAATTCAATATTATTGAATTGGGGTGAAATTTTTGAACTTGAATTCTCAAATTTGTGGGCGATAGTCTGTTGCATCTTTGCTTGATAGAATTTTTGTCATTTTAAATAAAAAAGTTGTTACTTTGAATTATTTTCACAAAATGATTTACATTATAAGCATGTTGTGGAAGAATTTATGGTTCTCATTAATTTGTTCTTTATTTACTTTGTCAGGATGAGCCAACCGTTAGCCCTATTGCAACTCCATTTCCAAATGTTCTGAGAAATATGAACAATACGCCTTATAGAACTCCCAAGTCGGTTCGACGTGGTAAGGTGTCATCAGATCAACAAATACTGGGCACAGCAGACTACCTTGCGCCTGAACTTCTTCTCAAGCAAGGCCATGGTAAGATTGCAAACTACTTTCGAAACTATTGCTATTCATTACATCTCAGTTTTTTACAATTGCACTTGTTTTTTTTCATTTTTTTCAACCTATAAATTGTAGAGATATCTTAAACCTACCAGATGACACAAGTTCTTCAGGGAAATATAATCTCCAAATGATTGCCGGCTGTTGCAGGATGATCAGGATGCTTTGTGAAGGTGGTGTGATGGTTCTGGGTTGATACTTAATTGGTTAGTTTGAAGTGACTGACAATTGAATAAACTGACAAATATACATAAACAGAATTTATTTAAACAGAATTTATTAATTTCGAATTCCTTTAATTGCTATCAGTTTATACTGAAGACTTCCGCAATGGCGGATATTGACAACAGTATTTAATAGCTGATGGAAATCGATGAATGCTATTGTACAAAAATATCAGTCACCACCGGGAATCGAACCACGGACCTCCCAATTGCCGGTCGGGCGCCTTAACCACTAGACCATGGAGACCTTTCTGCACAGTAGCATTCATTTTTAACTTGGCCATATCGGCTCGTATCTCACAAGTTAGTTCGAAGTTACTGACAATTGAACAAACTGACAAATTTACTTAAACAGAATTTATTAATTTCGAATTCCTTTAATTGCTATCAGTTTATACTGAAGACTTCCGCAATGGTTCGATTCCCGGTGGAGACTGATATTTTTGTACAATAGCATTCATCGATTTCCATCAGCTATTAAATACTGTTGTCAATATCCGCCATTGCGGAAGTCTTCAGTATAAACTGATAGCAATTAAAGGAATTCGAAATTAATAAATTCTGTTTAAGTCAGTTTGTTCAATTGTCAGTAACTTCGAACTAACTTGTGATAATTTATTTATTTCGAATTCCTTTAATTGCTATTACTTTTATACTGAAGACTTCCGCTATCGATTCCCATCAGCTGTTCAATGCTGTTGTCAATATCCGCCATTGCGGAAGTCTTCAGTATAAAAGTAATAGCAATTAAAGGAATTCGAAATAAATAAATTCTGTTTATGTATATTTGTCAGTTTATTCAATTGTCAGTCACTTCAAACTAACTTGTGAGATACGAGCCGATATGGCCAAGTTGAAATGAATGCTGCTGTGCAGAAAGGTCTCCATGGTCTAGTGGTTAAGGGCGCTCAACCGGCAATTGAGAGGTCCGTGGTTCGATTCCCGGTGGTGACTGATATTTTTGTACAGTAGCATTCATCGATTCCCATCAGCTGTTCAATGCTGTTGTCAATATCCGCCATTGCGGAAGTCTTCAGTATAAAAGTACTAGCAATTTAAGGAATTCGAAATAAATAAATTCTGTTTATGTATATTTGTCAGTTTATTCAATTGTCAGTCACTTCAAACTAACTTGTGAGATACGAGCCGATATGGCCAAGTTGAAATGAATGCTGCTGTGCAGAAAGGCCTCCATGGTCTAGTGGTTAAGGGCGCTCAACCGGCAATTGAGAGGTCCGTGGTTCGATTCCCGGTGGTGACTGATATTTTTGTACAGTAGCATTCATCGATTCCCATCAGCTGTTCAATGCTGTTGTCAATATCCGCCATTGCGGAAGTCTTCAGTATAATAGTAATAGCAATTAAAGGAATTCGAAATAAATAAATTCTGTTTATGATACTTAATGTTACTAAATGCACATCAATCTCTTTCACCAGACAGAGGAATGCTTTTCAATTTTATTATAATTATGATCAATGAGGATAAGCTAGACCAGATATCAAATTATAACTATCTTGGAGTTATCATGGATAAGCACCTCAGTTTTGATAATCATATTGATTATCTTGCAAGCAGAAGTAATAAAATGATGGGCTTCATATTCAGGACTTGTTCATGTTTTCAGAGTTGGAAGGCTATACTTTTTCATTAGACATAGGAACTCTGTTAATTTGGTATTTTTATGTTTATTTTTAAGTATTTTTTCTCTTTAATATATTAGCTAGATGATTTTATTACAATTATGTCAAGGAAGCAGCTTTAGGTGTATGCCTGTATTCTTCCATACAGATTGTATCAAATAAATAATTTGTAGCATTAAAAGGGATTTTTTAAATCAAATCTTTCTTCAATTGTGAGGCAATAATTTCATTAGGAAATAATTGCAATATAATCTTGTGCTATGCTTGCTATCATAGTTGTAGAATGTCTAAAAATAAAGGATAAATTTTATTCTTTTTCTCATTAAAGTTATATGGAATACAAATTGGTGTAATTCTGTGGGATGGTAGACGCCCTGGAAATATGACTAGTATTCTTTTTTATTTTTGTAAATCTTTGTTTTTTATTGGTATCAACTGTAGTAAGTAGTAGAAATGAGTATTTTAAGCCATATATAAAAAATATTTTCGCCATTCTGGTTTAGTGCTACGTATGTTGAAATTGAACTCAATTGATGCAAGTTAAAAGTGTGAAAATTTTAAAATATCAAGTAACAATTATCATTATTCTGTATGAGGCTACATAATCTGCTAAGATATTCTGAATTTTTGAAGAAATATAAAATTGTTATACAATTATTCCACAAAATTAATTCTAATTGAAAGTGTGAAATATTAACAACATGAAGGTTACATAACCTGTTATTCGAAATTGTATTTAATGGGACATCTATTAAAACTAATGTGATGGTAAAGTGTTAGGCTTTCGTACTGCAGTACATGTTTTAACGTGAAACCTAATGATCAACAATTGTGCGCTTAATAACACGATAATAGTCAATAATGCGGACACTGAAAAACAGTATTACTCTATTATTATCAAACAATGACGGAGTAGAATGGTTATAAAAAACAATTAAAAATTTATTTTTGATGCAAATTATTAAGACATTCATCTCTTTGCAGGACCAGCAGTTGATTGGTGGGCTTTGGGTGTTTGCATGTATGAGTTTCTTACAGGAGTGCTGCCTTTCAATGATGAAACTCCTCAGTTGGTATTCAATCACATCCTACAAAAAGGTAATATCAATTTTATTCTTAACTGTGAGATTGTACATCAATTCAATTTGAAAAAACCTTTTTCCCATACATTTAAAAAAATATTTCGTTCAATTGTGTGCTATCGTACTATAAAATTAACATTTAATAATGAATAGATTTTTTACATCCAAACTTAGTTTCATCTTGAAGTTATCAGTGGAAGGTAGATGGTGTGCAAAACACAATTATTTTACATTTGCCGTCAATAGCATAATCGTTTTTGTATATGAGTAATGCATGTTCTATCCACTGTTGTAAAGCAAACATTGCTTCCAAGACTATACAATAGCACAGTGACAGCAGTAAGGACCAACTTCATGTGTCTCATCTCATATACTGTTGTTGGCAACCTTAGTCCATTTTGAGGGCGCAACCTGAAAATTTAATTATGTCAGACATATTCTTTCAAAGCAATCAATCGATTGAGTTATTTCCAAAATTGACTTTAACAAAAATTTAATATAAAACTATATATGAAACAATAAGTCATATTTGTACCTGAAAAATATTATGAAATTATAACTACGTAGGCTATATACAGTACCACTCATAAAATAATACAACTAGTATTTATATTTGGTAAAAATGGAGATTGATCCTGAATTACTGGAGTTGCATAGGTGAGGTGTGAAGTGGAGGGAAGCGAAGGAAGCTGCTATTTATTACTGATTTTATTTGTGTAACGTATGCATTTCATACAAGATCTTGTAAGCTTGTGCCCATCTCTAGGGCTTGGCCAGACCTACATCAGTGCTATTTTTTTATGTTAAGAAGTAGAATAAACAAATTAACTGGTTAACATTAAAGTGATATGAATGTCGATATTTTTTAGTATTACTGCATCAAGAGATCTATTTCTGTTCTGAACGTTACAAAGTACATTTCAACACATTAACTTTTCATAGGTAGTTTAAATAGTTATCTATTTCATATCGAAATTCGTTTATTGGAAAAATGAGTTCAACATTATCTTATATATTCTATTTATTTAGATATTGAATGGCCAGAAGGTGAAGATGCTTTGTCAGAAGCTGCACAGACTGCAGTTGATCAGTTGTTAACACTAGACCCAGTCGAGAGGCCTTCTGGACCTGAAGTTCAAGAATTTCCATTTTTCTCTCACATCGACTGGGATAAACTATTAGAAGAAACTCCGCCATTTGTGCCGCAGCCAGACGATGTTGCGGACACTTCTTATTTTCAAGGTGAGTTATTACATTTTGAAATATTCTAATAATAATATAAGAATGTTCTAATATAGAGACAGATATGAGGAAAAGACGCATTAGATTTTATGGTCACATCATGAGGCTTCCAGAAAATACACTAACAAAAAGAATTGTAAACTATGTAGCATCAATGGAGGAGAATGGATACGAAATGTTAAAAAGACCAAGTACATGCCAAAATTACCAACAAAAAAAATTACAATAGAAAAACTTCAGAATAAAACTTTACAAATAGGAAGTTATACCAGATACAAAACCTCCAAGAGTTGGAAAAAAATGGAGTGAAGAGAGAAAAGCTTAATTCGCACAAAAAATGAAAAGCTGGTGGGCAAACAAGAAGAACAAGTCCAAAAAATGAACAATCTTTACTCAGCGTCTTCCACTTTGGGAGTTTTAGGTCTAATAATAATAATATATTTGTATCATACATCGGTCCCGGCTGCCTAAAAAGCAGTCGTTAAGTCACGTCAGAGGCCCTGAACTTATTCAGGTGCGACCTGAGAACTCTGACACCAGACCTGAGCCAGCCAGGTCACACGATATTATTATTATTATTATTATTATCATCATACTTATTTTGGGACTATACTGAACTTCAAAAGATCAAGCTTTCCCAGTAATCTTATTAATTTGGCAAAGCGCCAAGAGACATGACCGTGGTAGCGTAGTCGGTTGGAGCGTTTGCCTCTGGTTAGATAAGACTTCGACTGGATGTTACTCCGGCGATATCTAGTTCGAGTCTCGTTCAGCCTTGGATAATTTCTTTTTCATAATCAGCTCATTATTGGTTATAATTCACCTCATTACTCACGCACAAGTCTTGAGACTCATGTGGACAACGTCTTTAAAAAACAAACAAAAAAAAAACAATAGGAATAGTTTCTTCAAAAGTTCTGTGTACAATAATGGAACTCTTATAATAAATATTTATGCATTTATCAATAATCTTTACTAGTAGTTCTGTGAACAGTTGACGTCACACCCTTCCCTATGTCATCTGTATGTTGTTAGGACGTTCCGGACGGATGATTGCTTAAATATTATGTTTCTCCAAACGCTGTTCTCATGCCTGACGAATGAGTTCATGGAACAGTCCACAGTCCACATAATTTCCACTTTATAATATTACAATAAAACGAATAATAATATTTTAATAAATCCAAAGGCTTATTAATTTATCTTTGATTTAGTAATCCCTTGTCGATTGGAAACTATTTATTTTCTCTGAAACAAAGATTTAATTCCTAATTAATGATAACTTAGCCTCGACAAAGGCCCGAACAGATACATAAGATGGCCTAACCTCCGGTTGCACAAACTACTTTTATACCATCTTGCTTCATGCAAGCATATAGCTGTGGGTAGGTGCCTCGTATCTGTAAAAAAAAACACATATAGCACTAGCCCAAGCCTGATATGTGATTTCTTCTGAACTCAGAGATGACAAAATCTGTTGAGTCAGTATAATTATATATCAACTTATTTGACAATGGTTTCAACTTAATTCATACATCCTAAGATGACACAACCTAACTCATTTCAGCAGGTTCTATTGAATTTTGAGGGATTTTTGGTTACTAAACATAAGATAGCAAAATCTGTTATGTTCACTTTACCACATACCCTCCTGAATGTGGGTAGGGTCACAAAATCACCAATAACCCCCAACCCCTACCATTTCAAAATTTTTGTTACGGTACTGTTATACAGGTAGCTGTAAGCATGTTCACTCTAACCCGTAAGAAACAGTTATGATGATGAGAATGTCCTGAGCTTAAAGTTTTGAAGTTATTGTTTTGTATTTCTCGTTTTTAATTAATTGGTTTTTATTGTTTGTTCCAGCTCGTAATCAGATGAATCATTTAAACGTCTCAAATTTTGATTTGTGATCTGGAATTCTATTCGGTGAATCGTAATGCCGTCGTTTTGTATTTCTTCTGTGGAAATGAATTTTAATAGAAATATACTACTTGAAAATGTATATATTGTACACTGAATACTCTTCTTAGATATTCACATTTTTGGCCAGTGATTGAAAGCGTTTTTATGAGTGACTTGTAAATAAATTTTCTAGGTGAAAGATTTTCTTATAATCTTTGTAATTTTATATTAATAACTGTATCATCGTAACTTATAATAATAAAAAAAATAGTAAAACATGGAAAGTCTTTAACCTGTTAGTATATTTTATACTTCTTACCTTATTGACAATTTTCAATCAAATTGGATTTAAAATATTCCACTCATAATTATAAAATGTCAGTGGAAAATGTAATTTTTTTTAAAAGCTGATGATTCCCACATGAGTTCGAGACTTGTGCGTGGGTAATGAGATGAATGATTACTCATAAATGCCTGACGGTGGAGCGGGATTCGAACCCACGACCACTTAAACGACAGCAAGCTGAAGTTGCGACGCCCCAACCAACTGCGCTAAGCGGCCCGCCGCTTAGTCTATAATATTATATTTTACACAACATTTTGAGTAATCCCACTAGGTTGTTTCAAACTCCAGTGTTTATTGCCCACTTTTGAAATGTTTTTTTGGTACTTTCCTGTTAGACGTCACGTCCACTCATTTAGAGATATCGATAATCGATATTGACATGTTGCGACTGAAAAACTTAAATAATAGTCAAAAAATAATTTTTCTAATTGCCAGCTGATATATTTCAATTCAGATCAACATTTTGCTTTCATACTTATGAAGATCGATACTTTTGAAGTTCGATATCGATTATCGATAAATGAGTAGACGTGACGTCCAACAGGAAAGTACCTGTTTTTCTATAACATTAATTTTCATTTCTTGACATGAATCACTAAACGGGTTCACAGTAGACTCTTACAAATTGAAATAAATATTTAACGAGCCTTCTTACACTCTTAATTTATCAAAGTAGCTTATGTGTTTATAGATACTTGTAGAGATAACTGCTAAATGTAGTATGAATCAATGTTCAAAAGAACCAGTACTAGTACACTCAGGTAACAAAGGTATCCAAGGTAACAAAGTTGCAGTGTTCACTTCATATTATAACAACTTTGTCGCGCATATCTGTCCATCAATATGATATTGCGGTAGTTGTCATTTCTATTTGCAAATTATTGGGTAGCCTTGAAAGTAGCTGGAAACCGTGTGTAAGATCAGAGTTCATTAGCCATGAAAACCACTATAGTTTTTCTACTAAGACAAATTTTGAATGAGACTTGTATATGTTGCCATACAATAAAAACTTTTTTTTAAGGAAATAGATCTGAAACTTGAAATTACGCATGATCTAGTAATTAACTAGTGGAGAAATAGGGTGACTTGACATGACATAGATAAATAAATCTTAGTAACTTGTGAATGAAAATAAGACGGTATATCCATTTTATATACCGTATTAATAATTTATATACTGTACTGTATTACATATATTGGAGATGGGAAGAGATATGAAGTGCCCTTTAGGAAAGACAGTAGACTGTTGCTTGCAATGTAGAGCATTCAATACGGTACTCAAGGACAATCACCATCGCAAAATTGATTTGCGATAAATATGGTATTGATCATACCGTGTTGCCTGGTCTATAGGTGAATCGGCATTGGCCCCTTACGAATATAATGTAATCTCATGTTAACTCGTGGTGATACAAGTCAGACACTAGCAGTCACGTGGTTTGCCACTGCAGTAAGTTAAGTTTTTTTTTTTTGCTACAAAGCAATTTCTTTGAGCCACCTTATTTCGTAGCGTGGAGTATAGCTGCACTTGAAAAGTATACATTATACACCTTTCTTATGCCTCCATGAACCACACCAACAAAAATTTCATAATCAATTTAAAAAGTCGCGCTCAATATTATAGCGCTCTCCTGTAGCACATTGAGAAAATAGCAGCTTAGAATGAAATCTGGTAGGTGGCAGTAGTGAGTTTCAGCAGCCGTGTGTGTCTTGCTGTGGGATTTTTGCGTTTGCCTACTTGTTTGTGTATGTGTGCGTTGAATTGTGCTGGTGAAGTGTCGATGTTGATGCTTGATGGTGGAGTCATCGGAAGATAAGTCAGTTCGCGTTGACTCAATGTCAATAATTATTTGTGATTAATATGTTCAGTGGTAAGCAAGATGTATTTTTCGTAGTTTTTGTTTAGTGACTAGTCAAAATACGCTCTTACCTTGTTCAAACTTGGATGTAGGGATCTTATTGGTGTCGTCCAATCTACATCGATCTAGGCTAGGTTTCCGTTAGGTCACCGCCATGAAGAATGGTAACTTCTGTTTTAGCGGTTACAAGTGTTTTTCGTGAAGTTCAGTGATTTCTGTGTTTTGGATCTGCATATCTGCTCGCTGTACGAAAGTAAGATTATTATTTATGCACTAATTTCGTGATTTTCTCTAGTATTTCAAATTAATCCACACACGCTTCGTCAACATAACCCATTTTGCATTGTTAGGCTAATATCACTGTAAGCTGTGATATTAAACGAAAAACCAACCCTTCCACTTTCAATAAATCGTTTATTCAGTAAGGATTCATAGAAAATAATTTAACCAGCAATGAAGTATTTGACATGTGAACTGTGATACAATCTTTCATGACTAGCTCTGACGAGTCATTTAATTTCCAGGATGTTCTTTCGGTCAATAGTTCATCACCTAAATCACTCCATATTCATCAATATTAGATTATTGTTAGAGTTCTCTAAAGAATATAAAATATTCCCCAAAACTCGGTCAGTTTGAATAGGTAATTTGTAGGTTAGGTGAAGAAAATTTTCATTGCTAAGCTAGTATTTCCTTATGCATTCGGTTCTAAGTCAAGGATGATATGGCATAATTATTATCATTTTGAGTTTGTCAATTTTTTCACGTCTAATTTCACCACCACTATTTCGAGAACTGGGGGTACTGTTATGTCATGTCAGGCCTTCCAAAAATATAGAGGTTGGTCTCAGTGTTCATTCTAAGAACTTGCAATATATTAATCGGATTGAGTGAGGTAAACCTAGCAATTAACTAACCGGCCGTTCAAGGATAAGTTTGTGTTTAAGTTCCAATATATTATATTTTAGATATATGTATAAGATTCCTGGATTTCTTGTTCCATGACGAACTGCGTTAATATTAACTTTTCATGTGAAATTTAACGACTTGCAGTCAAATTTGACTGCAAATTTCACATGAAAAGTTGATATGTATAAGACATGAAGTTATTAAAGTGATTTTCTATGTTTTCTCAAATTGTTATAAGTTGAAAAGAGAACCCCTTCAGCAATTTATAGCAATACTTATTTCTCAATTCATGCCCAGAATGATCAGGAAGGAAACTCTTTAGCTTCTATTACTAATATCGGACAATCGCTCAAAAGAACAGACTCCTTGGAAAACGGAGAAATTTCATACTTACCGGGAGATCACAGCCTTAATTTTCATCTATTTTCGAACTTGATATGTTTTTAGAAAGACAGGAAACCAATAAATAATTTCTTTTTAATAAGATTTTGAAAACCTGAAACAGACGCATATTTTTAGGTTTGACGTGCAGGTGGCCGCGGTGGCCGATAATTGGAAGGTCTACCTTACAGGAAACAGGCCAAAAAAGATTAGGGAACAAAATAAGTCGGGTGAGAACATACTGCAGACTTTTTCCTGTTGGCTTCATGATTCTTGGGTAATGAGGTGAATGATACAAAAATGTCAGGTGCCAGCCTTGCCTGCTTTCAACTGCTGTGAAATCCTGCTTGTATTCTCCAGTTATGTACTTCAAATGTCCACAAATTTATCAAGATTAACCTTTTCTTTGGTCTGTGACTCCTTTGGGTGTGTTTTTCTTTCCATGCGATTTTATTATTTCCTTACCATGTGAGGATTACAAATAATTCACCGTATTTACCCAGATTCAATGAACAAAACACTGTCTTCATTGTGGAACCTTACTCGTTCCTAACTCAGTTATAATAAGTAGGCTAGATATAAGTATTCTATAGACTCTTCTTACAAACACTCGGTCTCAAAAATCAATTATTTCAGTAAGTACCCAAGTCTCAGACCCAACGATAGGCCTCACTAAAGTCTCTTATAACTTTCAATTCGTTGCTTCAATAGGTGTTTTGATTTGTTTTGGTATTGCAGTCGCATTGAAGTTTATTTGGAGTTGGGTTTGTATTTACCGTGTGTTGTTGGAAAATGTGTGAAATATATTTGTAGGCCCTTTTATGAATTTCTTCGGTTGGATGCCTTTAAGGGTAGTTTCATCTCCCTGTTTAGATCATTTTATTAATAGTGGTGTTTACCTCTAAAACGATGTAGCCTAATTCGCTTAGAAGCTGTATTTCTATTGCAGCAGTATTTTGTGCTACATAATTTTTTATATTGTAAAATAGGTATGTCATCTAACATTTTATTCCTGTTCTCCCAAGTCCTACATAGATGCTGTTAGCAGTTTGGTTCACTTCAATTTTCTACATAACTTAGAGATTCACTCCAATTTGATTTAAAAAAATCTATTGATTTAATTTTCTTGCTGCCCTTGAAATAGTTGAATCAAAATTGCATCTATTGATGTATCCATAAAAACCATATCAGTCAAAATATGTTTGTGAGATTTTTTGATGATTTATCTGATATTTGCTTGTACATTTTGTTTCTATATATTTGGAGGGTGCGGCCGGGGTAGCAAACTTTTACCTGTTTTGACTTTCTGTTGAGATCATATCTATCAATTTCATGTTATTGGAACTACCTTTCTAATAGATATATATTATTGTTTTGAGACAATATCAAATTAATGATTTTGAAACAAATGTTAATTTCTGTGAACGTTATATTTAAAAAAAAAATTATAGCTTGGGTCATCTAATTGCTCTTTTCAATAAATATTACTCAATTTTCAAAGATAGTCTATCTAAGAATAGTAAGAGTCTTCTACTACAACTAAACCTTGATTAATTGTATGCAAAGCCCGATCTTGAGGTGAGCTGCAAGTCTCTCAGTTAAGCTACAACTCTTAAAGTTGTTGACTAATCTCAAGGCCTGTCCAAACGTGGACATTTATTACGTTCTCTCGTAGAGACGTAGAGTATTCTAGTTTCATGCTACACGAGTCATTTAGCAAGTCTATATTATTCTATTAGAGCGTTCTATCGCAATAAGTGCCTCCGTTTGGACGGGGCTTGAAACTAGTTAATAACTCTAGGAGAATTGTAGCTTACTTCTGGATTTGATTCATTATTGTATACCGTAGATCAAAGACTTCGATTTTGTATTACCTGTGTCCAGGTGAACCCTCCTTTGCTAATACTTTAGAATGCATAAAATTGACAACCAGCTGGTAGAACTTGGCCTAACATGAAGTATCTAGCAATTGACAGACAAGAGTTGAAATTTACAACATTCATGGATTCAAAAGTAACATTTAATACTGTACAGATTATTCTCTACCGGCTTCTTTGATAGTTGTATTCAAAAACATCGGGCCAAAGGTCCAAGTAGTGGTATTATGCTTTTAATACAGTATATGGGTGTGTGCTATCTGGTGAATGGAAGAGACCTCAGACGAGAGGAGGATATTCAATATAGCTTGATTAGTTGAACGACCGACAGATTTGTGCTGCCATTATTTCCTTGTTGGATGAAATGAATAGCATCGATTTAGACTTCTAGCTTCTAGACTATATTTGTATAAGGCATGTAATTATCGCAATATTCAAACAGTTTGTCTGTGATTATGACAGGTCTGGCAGTGTTGATCAGCGATTTCAATACATTAATGTATGTTATTTCTATTTAGCCTATTTTTTTCTTGCTGATTTATTAAGAAAAGATAGACATTAATTTTTAAAAACACTTATTTGAAGCTAGATCGGGGAACTAATTGAAAAAGAAGCCCACATGAGTCTGAGACTTATGCGTTGGTAAATTATGATACAATAAGTTGTATATGGTGGACCTACAGTTTTAGGTGGGTTCCGAAACACTCATCCTTTTTAAATTGATTACACAAATTGATTGTCACAATAAACTAGTGAAATCTCATTATCTCATAATGCAAAACTTACCAGGAACAGCGGTCAGATGTCGTGATTAATTACAGGAGATATAAATTAGATTATAATTATCCAAGTATTAGGCTACCTGATTATGTTTTTTGTGTTGGCCGTTTCGTGCTAGTGTAGCATCTCTTCAGACACTGCGGCAGTCCTAAAGAAATGATGACTGGGTGAATGGCACAAGCTTGAACTCGTAATTATTTCGAATGTTGTAGAACAACGTTTAAAAAACAATAATAGCGGTCACGAAAAAAGGCGGGTGACTAGAATTGCAGTGCAGTGGTGCTAATCACATTAATTACTTCGCAAATTCTCATCAACAGCATTGGTTACATAGGGTTTACGATTCGTTCACTATTTATTAAAATTGTATACCACTCTGCAAAGTTAGCTGTTTGATTGGACGCTATTTCATTAGTTGCTAATGTTTTAAACTACAGTATTTGATTCTCGCCGAACTTTGTCATTTTCAACTACAGGGTTATTAAAAATGAAGAAACATATTTCAAAACGACATCAAAGAAACGATCATTTTGTGTGCTCTTTAGTCAAAATTAACAATTAGAACGTTTGTATGGTATGTGCAGAAGATGTTTAGAACTCACCATACCGTTGGTTGAGGAATGCTAAGGTCCTTTCTTACTCATGATTTTTATTTCTGTGGACTCAAAAAAACAAATTGATCATATAGTGATGTCGCCATTTGACTGTAGTCAAACGACAGACCGTGATTGGAACTTCTACCCGGGTTGATTATTATTATTTTTTAACTTTTCTCTTTCCATGAATGTTGGAATACTCACACTCTCTTGTGACGTTTCACTTTAACGGATCTTCAACGGTTGATACCCAATTTGTCAGAAAACTATCTCGATGATTTCTGTTAAATTGTTCTTTAAGTGCTCGATTATGATGTAAGGTCAAAGAATTTTTTCTTGTTTGAGAACTGCATACGAATGCAAGTACATAGTAGACGGTGCGACCTTGGCCTGCTGAACTTGTTGACGTGCAACTCGCCTCAGGGGCTGGATTTCAGAAACTGATGCTATTTTCCGCGTTCTTCTAGTATAATGTAGTGTAATCCTGCTTATTTTCAAGTTCATGTTTTGCTTTTCTAAAGCTTAAAGTTGATTGTGTAAAGAGGGCAAACAGGAAGTTTCCTGTGCCATTTTTATATATAGGTATTAGATTAATTATTAAATGAATATTGAGTTGATGAGTAGCCTGTAGTAAATATTTCTCTACTGTGTCTTTTTTAAGGTATTAAGAAGGAGTAAATCTTTGACGGGAAGCGATAGCCGTAGCAGGTATCTGTTCAATCAGATTAGATAAGTAACGATCTCCTGGGTCCTCTATGTAAGGGTGACCGACTCTGTTCTCTACTGTAAAATCACTTTCCGTTGGTTCGGAACCCACCTAAAACTGTAGGTCCAACTCATCAATCACCATTATCCAACTCATTACCCACGCACAGGTCTCAGACCTATATGGGCTTTGACATATAGATAATCGACTTGAAACATCTAGATAATCCTCTTGAATTCAATCACGCGTTTTATCTCTGTAATTTATAATGTTCAGTGTATTTCTAAATCCATTATTCATTCTTGTACAAAATGTTGAAAAAATGGAGGAAGAGAGCAGATTTTGTATAAATTTGCATATTTAAAAATGAGTAGTGACTTTATTTATGAAGTGAAATAGATGTTTAATGTGCTGAAAAAATCCTGTAGGAATCTACTTCTGAATTAAATGATCGGAGTTTGATATTTAATGGATCTTTATTATTGAATATTATAGTGATTTGAATTGGTTGACTGGACGTGTGAAATTTTGGATAGAAATCAGTGGATGTAATCGGTGACGCATACCTCCGTGTTCTATCATTATTGTCGACAGAATATAACTTGTTACAGTATTGTTTAACAGTCGTTTTTCAACAGATTCGTATATATTTTTATTTACGTATTATAATTCAGGATGTATGATTTGAAAATTGAGAAAAATGGAGGGTCGAGAGTGAGGCCACCCTCCCATTGAAAATTAAGACAGCTATTCTTCTCTTTAAAATTCTGGGATGTGGGATCGATGTGGAAACTATTGTAACCAGTCATGCATAAACTCTTTTTTCCCATTTCATCATTAAAAATAGTCACTGCACATGAAAATAATACTGTATTACAATCTGGAGTTTTAAAATTGAACAATAAGCATTAATTGTTTCAATTTGTTATGCTTATTCCTCTTTTTGTTTATTATATAGCGAAGCGTTGATTGTAGCTCACCTACTTTAGATCTGCGTTTAGTGTGTCGGTGCCCCACTTCCTATGCACGTTACGGTCTGTTGATCGCAATTTGATCTTCCTACATTACCCTGTCACAGCTTGGGAATCTGAAGCTTTAAGCTCTTTGTTCGTAGGTAGTTTTTAGCAGCCAGTGTTTTCCATCGTTCCGTATTTTGTATCCAATACCTAAAAAAGACCCATGTCTTCACAACACCTGATGACGTTCTATTAACGAAAGAACAATTTCTACAATTTTTCCATCAGGTTTGTGTAGATTATATGGGTAATTTTATACGTATTGAATACAAAATATGTATCAAATACTGTTTAAGCAAACCTTATCAAATCACATCTTAAAAAATGTAGCAGACTGATGTATTTTGATAACTTTGACACTAACATCACTTGAAACATCATATCCCATTCCAGCTCATAATCAAATCTACTAAATATCATGAGGATACACTCATCTTCTCTCAAATGAAAAGACTATTCAAAATATTCTACTGCTGCCGCGGTTACAATGTGAAAGCTTTTAAAATGTTGATATAGTTGATCGATATCTGTGAAATCACCAAAACTAGCAAGTATTTTTAAGTACGTTACTTTACTTTCATGTAGAGTTTTAGACGGACTCTAAAATGTCTCATTCCATCAGATTCCAGCTTGATAGACTAGGTGAATAGGCAAGCTTACTTCACTAGCAACCCATTGGCGTCGGATTTGATTTCTGGCTCAATCTGATTTTTTGTGACTTATTGCCCATGCACAGACTTCAATTCAAAATGGAATAGAATTCTAAAAAAGTTACATAATTCTTCTATTACATATATAATTCTTCCTCATCGAAATGGAAATTCAAGCCATAAATTTTTCTTTTTTTTCGAAGCCCACTTAGGTCTGAGACCTGTGCGTGGGTAATGGGTAATGAATTGAATAATGGTGATTGATGAGTTGGACCTACAGTTTTAGGTGGATTCCGAACCACCGGAAAGTGATTTTACAGCAGAGAACAGAGTCTTTTTTGCTGGCCAATCCAATCGGTCACCCTTACAAAAATGGCCCAGGAGTTTCGCAGTTTACCTCTGAACAGATACGGTACCTGCTACGGCATTCGGCTGTCACATAGAATTGGATCCTCCAATTCACAAGATGGATCTTGAATGGTTAAAAGAATGGATTCTTGGTTTTTTCAAGTAAACCCTATTAAGATGCACAAAGTAATTTTTGTAACTACAGTGAATGGTGTCCAACTATATTGCTCACGCTATCTGTGTGCCAAATAAACTGAATAAATACCTACCGTTGCTGCCAAAATTCTAGAATAGTAGAAGCAGTTTTTATTCGAAACTCGTTTTCATTATTTATGAAGAAATGGAACTATGTGTAGGAGAAATTAGTCAACTTTTGCTTTAAACTACATTAGCCTTTGGCCCTTTGTTATTGTTTCTGGAAATATAATAAAGCATTTCTGGGAACGTAATCAATAATTCCAGTGCAAGGTATTCTATAAATTTGAAATGTTTTTTCAGCCGTGTATGCAATTTTGATAGAAAAATCATTTTGCAAGTATCAATGATGAATCTCAGAATTTGACATATTTGAACTCAATTGAAATTTAACGTTATATTGTCACATATTGCTTCTAGTATTTCTTCTGAATGATTACGAAATTTGAAAATAATTTGGATATGAAGATTGAGTGTTGAATTTTCTTTTATATAGAATATTGTAGATGATGAATGTAGAAGTTGACTGGGTTGATTGTTCTGCGATTTTGTTGAGTTTATTTTTATGTAATTATTCCGTAGCCATTTATGATTGTGAAAGCGTTCACAATTCAGCAGTGCGAGTGGCTGCTTTTGTATAAAAATACTGTATTGGTTTTGTATCATTTTAGAAACATCGACCGGGTTTGCATCTCAAAGAATTTACTCGTCCATGGAATGAAACGAATAAATTCATAACAGCGAAAGGTCGTAGTTGATAGCGAATTAGCCCGTGGGCGGAGTAGTCTCTATCATTCGTTCGATTCGGCTCCATTCAGATTCAGCAGACGCCCTTCATATCAATTTGAAGTAAACATTATTTTTAATATTCATGTCGAGCTATACCAATTATATATTTATATAATTATGCTGTCTGCTTGTTTTTTCCACTTGCGTACAGTAAGTTTGCGTACAGTGCGGTTCTCGTTATAAGAATTTTCACTTTAAAATATATAATAAATACTTGAAAAACACTTTTATGTGGAAATTATAACTCACTGTGGATCGTCTGATGATACTCTTGAAAACAGAGTGAAACGGCCGTCACGCCATAACGTGAGCTATAATTTCCACATAAAAGTGTTTTATAAGTATTTATTATATTAGTGGAAACTAGATGGATCTTCAACATCATTAAAATATATCTCAGAAAACTCAACGCTGAGTTTTTAAAGGGCAATAGAGATTGATACAGAATTCGATTGGTACCTGTCGTTTGGTAATTTATAAGGTACCGGTACAGTTTTTTATCACATTTTAAAACTATTCAGCACTTCATAAATGATTTCTTTATTGATATTTTTTGAACCAATCTATTTCATTTCAAGCGGAGCTGTTGACTACATTTGAATTATTATTACTGTTCTTCCATAAAACTAGACAAACTAAGTAGGAAGATGGGGCTTTTTTATGTATTGTGAAAAAAGTTTTCAGTTTTATTCTCATCTATGAATAAAAGTCTAAATATGAGTATAGTTTTATCAGAATAGTCGTTCCACTAGCAAAATACTCTGACGTTCCATTATCAACTAGTATTTTATGAATATCAAGTTTAAAGTTGAATTAGGCTGCCAACTAATTATTTATTTTTTATTTTCAATTTTTAGGGTATCATAGTATAATGTTGTAAAATATATCAGGCAATAGGTTTTTGGAACGTGTTCATGATCTATTTCCATTACTTATCGCGTCTGACATTTTTACTACTGAAAATACTACCTTTGCTCTCGCATTTCTTCCTCTAAACCTCAACCAACATTTGAAAGATAATATTTGTGTACCTCTTTATTACAACATGATTTTTGAACCTTTCCGATTCATCAAAAATGTCTCAAGCTAACCAAGCTTACTATGTGTGGAGTCTGTAATAAATTTAGTACTAAAATTATTTATGAATATTGTAAACAGGTAAGTGCATTTTCATAGCTCAATGTAATTTGTAGCGTAATAAGATAAAGCTTAGGAAATTGTCTCCATTCACTAGAACCAGCTATGAGAATATTTATTTGAACCATTGACCAACCATCATCCATTCTATGCTTAAACTCTGCCCGAACAAATTTATAGGTGACTTTTGTTGAAATAGCTTGAATTAGAAAATTGCAGCCATAAACCACAGATGTCTAGTACTGTAGTATTATCACTTACCTGGTGGTTCAGAACCCACCTAAAACTGCAGGTTCACCATTCTTAACATCATTCACCTCATTACCCATGTACAAGTCTCAGACTATCAACGTGGGTTTCATCAGTGAGAAAAGAGGAAGAACTTGGTCGTATTGGTCACAGTGAAGTGTCTTAATCCATGCCATGTTACCTGAAACGTGCCAGTCACTCTGTTGATGGTCGAGTGAGGATCTGACATTTACCCTAATTTCTTCAGAAAGTGTTACAGCTGAATTGAAACAAGTGAAAGTTGGGTAGCTCTAAATTGATTGCAGAACAAATCTATCTTTTTATTATCTTCTGGACTCCTTTTATTGTGAAGTCAACTGTATAAAGGGTGTTTGTATAAGTTTTCAAGCTGATCAAATGCGAACAGTTTCTGCTGGAGGACGTTTTGGTAACAAGTTTATCTTTATTTTTTCTTGTGTGTGTGCTCGTGTTTGTGTTTTAATTCATTTAGAGAGAATGTCTAAGGGGTTTCGACTGTTTTATCAGAGTATTCGGAGTACTAGAATTTTTATCTCAATTCACAAATTGTTATTATTTCCCACGAAACTTAAAACTTATAGTAATTTGCTGTAAATATGAAATTGTATTTTTTCGTAATCCATTTGCAATAAAAACTGCTCTTTTATATTATATGTATCAAAATTTTAGAAGAGTAGTTAGTATTTAGAGATGATGAGGTTTATTTAACTTATGAAGATTTAAAAAAAGATTATCCAATAGTTGTAATTGATACACATTTACTTCCAACAAAGATTGATCAATCTAAAAGTGATATTATAATGGAAATTGATTTTTCAAAACCATTTACTGCTCCAAATCTTAATGAAGGACCTATAGCATTATGTTGTCGTTGTTCCAGAAATGCATTTCATTTATGACATCACTAGAAATGAAATTGATTTTATTTTAAAAAAAATTCTATAATAAAATTTATTATATACTGCATCATGTTATATATGCATCATTGTACTTCATCACTTAGTGATGAAGTACAATGATGCATTTTTGAAACATAGTCAACTTTTCTTTATTTAATAGATATAATTACATTTAGAAATGCAACTAAGCTTTTCTTGAAGAGGGCTGCAAAAAGTTCTCAAAGATTTTCCATTTAAATGTTCCGTTCTCTGCTGAAAATCACTTTCCGGTGGTTCGGAACCCACCTAAAACTGTAGGTCCAACTCATAAATCACCATCATCCAACTCATTACCCACGCACAGGTCTCAGACCTATGTGGGCTTCATCCTCAAAAAAAAAAAAATTATTATTAGAATATGTTTTTTTGTTTGTATGTATGGATTGTGTTGACAATAAATAAAATTGAATTGGATAAATATGATGTAAACAAATATGAAAGCTTAGATTTTAACATAAGGCTACATTAAATGTCCCATGGTAGGTAGCTAAACGGCTAATAGTCAATGTGATTGCCCCGAGGGTGCCGTATATAGAGTGAAGCTTTTACTGTATGGGTCCATAAAGGGTGTGTTCCAGTCTATGTAGGCAATAAGACGAAAACAATAATTAGCTGTTTAATGACCACTCCGATTTAGAGGTGCATTAAAAGTTATTATTATTGAGCTCAAGGGTGCTAGAAAATTGGATCTCTAAACCAGTGTCGTTCTACTCTACTGTACCTTGATTATTGTCCTGCATTTGCATATTTTATTAGAAATTATAAATATCATTGCGCTAGAACCTGTTAGTTGTTTGGAAAATCCTCGAATTGTTCTTGTATACATGAGATATTCCTCTGAAACATTTGCAGTTTGAGTTTCAATAATAAATAATCTCAGCACGTGCAGTGTCTACAAATTGAGCACTGAGTACGTCCATCCGGTCATTCAGCGGAAGGCATGCGAAGAAATGTCCTGTGTAAATGGCTGATCCTTCTATCTTCTATTAGGCTTGTGGTTTCAGCTCAGCTAAGCTTCTTTATATTTTCAGCTTCTGTGCTAATTATAAGCTCAGTTTCTTGAGTAACAAATACAGAAGAAAGGAAACAGGCAATTTTTGTACAATTATCTGTTGGATTGTCCCGCAGAATCTCTGTTGCCTTGAATAGATTTATATAGGCTACGCGATTCAATTATTGGTTTCAAACTTTTTCGTGATCTACAATGTATTATTTTCATCTCCAGTGCAGACAGTGAGTCTACTCATTGCCATGGTATGATACATTCTGGTGCAGCTGTTCCTAGTAATTAATAAGAGGGAAGATTTTATCAATTAGAGGTAAATTATTAAACCTTAACTCTCCCTCTATTCAACAGATCTGTTTATCTCATTTCTTTCAGTATAGCCGACAGTCGGACTTCTATGTAACGTACCTCCAAATAACGAAATCCTTTATTTGAAGAACTTTTATGGTGCTGTCATTGCAATCCTGGCAAGAATTGCCAAGTTTATTAAGTTATTTTTGTCCAAACTACTGAATCCTAATTTTTTTTATTGCGGGTGACTTGTGCGTGGGTAATGAGGGGAATGGGTGAATGATGAGAAAAATCAATGGCCGAATGAGATTAGAACCCAAGGCTGCAGGAAACGAAGCCAACCAGAGCCTTATCTTATCACTAAGCCAACTATCACCAGAGCCAATTATCACCACCAAAAGTATGAGAATCGTACCACACAAATGTTCTGGACATCTTTATTATATATAGACCAGGCCCGCCCAGTGGGGGGGGGGCAAGGGGGGCAATTGCCCAGGGGCCCGGGCTCTGAAGGAGTCTGGGCTCTGGAGGGGCCTGGGCTCTGTAAACGAACAACAGTTTATTTCATCAACACTAATCATACATAGATCAGATTCGGTAGGCCTAGTTAGTTCTAAAGATAAAAGGTTTAATTACGTTAAAAATTTAATAAAATATAAAGATTTAGATGAAGATCTTATTTCAATTATTGAATACTTGCCAAACAAAAAAGCTTGAAAAGTAATTGTTTTAAAGGTGAATTTTCCATTATTCCCATTTATAGGATAATCTCTTTTCTCTTCATTTCTATTGTTTCATGAGCAAAAAGATATTCATGATTGTTTACTTCTTTCAACAAATTAATTTTCGAAAACGGGTGGCCAGATTCCAAAGTATGTTTGGCGATAGCCTGCTTTTCTGGTTTGTTGTACTTAAAATTTGAAACTTAAAAAAATTGTTCTTTTAAACTGATATTATTTAATGTTTGGTTTGGCCTACATATAATTTGTTGCATCATTCACATTCTATTTCAAAAATTCCAGGTTTTTCTTCGATTTTAATTTTATTTTTAGGTTTGCCAAGAATATGTCCAAGTGTGGATTTAAATAAAAACTTATGTCGACATTGGCATGGTTTTTAAAATCTGTTTAAACAAATTTTGAATGGGATCAATAATTCATAGATTTCTAGATTACTTCTTTCTTCTCGTTTTGGAAAAATGTTGTTCTTAATAATTTTGAGATACTTTTTTTTCTTTAAAATCATTTGACAACCCATTGATTGGTTTCATTTGGTTGAAACTCATTAAATTTTGCTGTTTCATTTTCTGAGCTTCCAATCAGGGGCGGATCCAGGACTGGGCGAGCCGAGCAACCGGCTAATATAATGCAGGTTGGGTTGGTCGGTTAGAACAGCAAGGCCCTTAAAAGCTCAACCAGCAAGCAAAGAGTAAAAGATACTTTGGCAATAAAGAATTTTGAATACATAGAAATCTGTTATATTGAAATTGTTCACTCTGAAATTATTGCGTCAGTGTATAATTCTTGAAGAAGGTCCGGACCTAACTGAAAAACGCAGGTCGTTTAGAAGCGCGAGCCCTTAAACCAGCCCCATAAGCAAGCAAAGAGTGAATCCCATAAACCAGGTTTGTTATGCATAGCTTAAACTGCAAGACTAAATAAAATTGGAAAGTGGTATTTTTTTTTTCAAAATAAACCCAACTTAATGTATTGACTTTTGAGTATTGGCTATACTTTACAGTTTTGACCTGGCATATTTTATGACAAGTCAAATTTTCGCTTTTGGGCTTAGCTAACCATTTTCAGCACGTTAAACATGAAAATATACACAGAAAACGCATTATTTCGTATAAAAAATTCAGCCAATGCGTACTACCTATAGTGCCAACTGATCAAATCCTTTAGGCTATTAATTAAGAATATTGGAAACTACTATAATACACAAATAAGTGCGGTTTTATAAGTTGATCATAGCACAGCTAACTAGTTGAAAAAACGCCTCAAAAACGCATTTTTAGAGCTAATTTTTCAAAAAATCATGGGGGAGGAGCCCCAGACCACCAGTAAGTGGGTCCCCTCCAAAGTCAATTGCCCAGGGCCCCGCAAAGCCTGGATCCGCCACTGCTTCCAATGAATATCTTTGGAATGAAAGGCAAAATTGATCTGCCTTTAATTTAAAATCAGAACATAGTTTGTTATCCAATAAGAAGAGCTTATCAAGATGGCACGTCTTATTTATTTAACAATGTTATCATTATGTCAGTTGTGAAATGTTGAAATTTTCTATCTTCATAAACAAATGTGGTTTGATTTTGATTCCATAACAATGTAACAATACTTTATTCATAATGTCAAACAAAATACAGGGTTGCATAGGCCCATATTGGAAGTGATAAAGGGGGCCCGTACTCAAGTTTGCCCAGGGGCCCGGAATTTCTCTGGGCGGGCCTGATATAGACTCACTATGTCCTCAGTCGCAGACTGCAACCAAATCTCTAAGTACGAATGTGAAGCAAGTGTATGCTGGATGGTAGTTCGATGACAGCATGTCTCATGCTGTCACACAGAATAGACATTAGTACATTCTGTTCTGCTATGACACGTGACTAGCTTATAATAGTTAATTATGTGATGCTATGACATGTGACTAGCTTCTGATGTGACCGAAGTTGCCAACATTTTGTCTGTGGTCGCAATTCGCGAACAACTAACCGCAGCGACCTTCTAGGTTGCCGACAG
This sequence comes from Conomelus anceps, assembly GCA_948455865.1. Lineage (NCBI taxonomy): Eukaryota > Metazoa > Arthropoda > Insecta > Hemiptera > Delphacidae > Conomelus > Conomelus anceps. The sequence continues at coordinate 35,195,856 of OX418216.1, forward strand.
CTACAGCTATGCATGCAAGAATGCAAGTAGTCAGTCTCGAACTCTCGCTCCTATCCACTGCTCTGCAGTCTACACTGAGGCACTGAGCTCTGCGCTCAGTTGTTTCTCGGTTGGTCTGTGCCATGTGCTTTACCTTACCTAACGGATTGGAAAAGAGCAAACCGGTTGTCGGCTAAACGAGTGAAGCACTTATAGTTATACTGTACTGTAATTGCAAATCACAGTTTTGCTGCTCTGTTAAATAGGCCTGAAGCCTATTTCCTCACATATATTCATTTTTTGCTGTTGCTGTTATCAATAATAAAATGTGTGCCTGTTTTTCTCAATGAAATTTCTCCTTTCTGAACATTAAATTATTCGATGATATTCAATTGAAATTGTGGAAATTCATAATTCAGTATTAATACGACAATATTGTTATGTTCATATTGTCTATTCCACTTTTTACATCGGAGGTAGGCCTACTGTAAGAATTTTGTCACATTTTCCATAATGTTCCCCTCTGTAGACTGCAGTCTCATATCTGATCAGATACTCTATCCTCTTGACAAGTGTCAATAAAAAACTAAAACAACATGGACACAGTCTGTAGGCTTTGTACTTTGTACGTGTATAGCTGGAGTTCAAAAGCTATATAAATGGAATTATTACCCTTCTTGCGAAGGTAATAAAGCATTGTATACAATGATTTTTTTTCAGTGAAGTTGTAAATTCAGCTGATAGCTTAGAATGAATTGAACAATTTTGGACTCAAGAAAGGATGAATCGACTGATTTTGGACTAAAGGAAATGGGACAATTTATTATTTATATATGTTTTTGTATATACATTGTAACTACTCAGGTTACTGTAGATTTATTTGTTGAAAATGCTGTAACTGAATGAGCATGGATTTAGTGAACTTTCTTTGATGCTATTACTTACAAATTCTTTCTTTTCTTCCGGAGAGTAAAACAGGATGATATTTTATTCTCTATTGTAAAAATACCTTTCAATGATATTACTTTATTTATTACTGTATATCTTATTATTTTTCATCATAGTAATAAATTCATTCATTATTATTTTTCAGAAATTGGATCTTCTCATTTCCTTTGGAATAATATTTATTTAGCTACAAGTGGACAACAGACGTTGAGTTCATGAAAGGTGAGCAATGACCGTTTTTTAGTTTCTAATTATCTCTTTTAGTAGTTGTGCAAAGTGCATTAATTATTTAGTGAAGTTAGTGTCTTAGTAAAACGTTTATCCGAAGTAATGTTAACATTATAATGTGCATTGATTTTTGTATTTTTCATTCCAATATTTTTCACCACATCTATCCCTTGAATGTTTCAGATTCACTAGATATAAAAATGTAAATGAATTGTAGCCTAATGTCTATTTAGTCTACGCCGACGCCATGCCTTTTTATATTATAAGCATTTAATAATTTTATAGCTTACCTCCAAATGCATCAAAATCATATCATATGAGTATAGTCGCCATTCGTCGTATAGGCCGACTCGTCATCTCGTCAGCCACGGAAAGTATTTTGCATTTTAAGGTAATTCTTGAAAATTTTAATGGAAAGTGTGTTTATCCGAAAGTCTAGTAGCTAGTAGGTTATGTCTTAATATTTGAGCTGATAAATAATAATATGGCTGAATACTATATGTCAAACGAGTCAAACATATGTTGTAGATGAATGCTATTCCTGATCTTTTAATTATGAAACTACTGTTCAATATGTCTTCTTTGTGTCCTGTAAGCTGAACTGCTACTCTGCTACTCTGCAGAGCAATATATTGCGTTCTACTGGTCTTGTGTAGCTAGCTCTCTTTTTTAAAATGCACATGATAAGGAATATTGCAAGCCATCTCCCCCAATTCATATTTTTTTCATGTGTCTGCAAACATTTCGGCTGCATGGCTAGACGACGTTAGTGCCAACTTTTATTTTCTTCTCTGCTCGTCTGGAAAGAGTCTTGGAAAACTGCCACCACTTTTCCGATTTTGCCTACTTGCCTAACTAAACTAGCTGTTGTATTAGATGAAGATAATTTTATAATACTTTTAATTCTGAATGCATACTAGCTGTTTATTTAAAATATGAAGATTCATTTAACCGTGTAAAATTGAAAAAATTTAGACAAAATGATTTTGGTGTTGATAAATAAGTTTATCACATTGATTAGGCTATATAAAAATAAATTTATTTAAGTTGCTACGAAATTTTTAGTTGAACAGAATAATAATAATTATTGTGTAATATTAGTACGGGAAGTTAAACACCAAGGCTAAAAATCACGTGCACATTGTTTAAATTACAATGGGGAAGTGATAGCCACGAGCCGTAGCTGGTATCTGTTCAATCAGAGAGATAAGCTGCGTTCTCGTAGGTCCCGTTCGTAACGGTGACCGATTAGATTGGCCAGCAAAAAAGACACTGTTCTCTGCTGTAAAATCACTTCCCGGTGGTTCGTAACCCACCTAAAACTGTAGGTCCAACTCATCAATCACCATCATCCAACTCATTACCCACGCACAGGTCTCAGACCTATGTGGGCTTCATCCTCAAAAAAAAAAAAAAAAAAAACTGAAATTTAATTAAATCAATATAGCTAATTTAAAAATTAATCATCCAGTTCAATTTCTCTTAATATGAAGGGAATTCGTGGAATTTTACCTCTAGTGCATTGTTGAAACAATTCTTCCCTTACTAGTTCGTAAATAACGATGCGGACATGACACAAATTATGGAGGATATGAAATGCAGAACATACCTCGAACTGAAACGGAAAGGAACTGAAACGGAAAGCTCAAAGGAGAGAAGAATGGAGGTCTGCAGCCAATCAACTCAAGGGTTGAAACAAAAGAAGAAGAAATAACGATAATTTAGGCCTCCATTCAATTTTCAAATTTGGTCAGTTCTACTTTTTAGCAGATGTTTAGCCACGGTCCAACTGAAATGTCGACCGACATCTTGGAACAAAGAAGTTTGCTTTCACCGGAGATCACTCACGGGTCTTGAGTCGTGAGCAGTGTTGATGCCGTTACTAAATTGCGGACGCGCCATGACGAACGCTGGAAAGAAGGATGACTTGGACGAAGAAAAGTAGGGAAACATTCTATCAACAGAAGAACGTTGGAACAGGAACTGCCTCGCTTCGTTCCTTAGGTCGACATTTTAAGGCCAAGGTCGATGTTCCCACGGGAGGGATTCTTAAAATGTCTCGTGACTTGGCTCGATTCAGGGGCTTTATCCACATAAATGACGTTTTCGGATAGAGTTTTGCAAGCTTCGACCTCATATTGTTTGTTGCCGAACTAGCAGGAGATATTAAATTCGATACTTGTCCATCTTGCGCACATGAGTCAGTGGCCCCTATTTATAAACTTACCTTGAGGCTTCCTTAACTGAAAGGAACCCTCAGAAGTATTGAATTAGAACACTTCTCAAGTTACAATATATCCACTTTAACAATTAGAAAAGATCTAACAGTTACTTACCTGATAGAAAAATGTTTAACTTAATAAATTGCTAAAATTCTACAACATAATTCCGAGTTTTCCTTTTAAAACTATAAATTATGCTGGAAACCTCCCCTACTGCGGACATTCACAACTGAATTAGATTAACAGCTTATGAAAATAATTTTTGTGTAGTGGATTTCTCGATTTTTATAAGTTATCTATGTCCGCAGAAGCAGTGGTATTTTTTCATAATTTGTAGTATAAGGCTGACGAAGCTTCTTTTCAGAAGTGAAATGCATTCCTCAAGCATCTCCAATATATGTGAGTAAAACATTATTTAAAAGTGAAATACAGTGTCAGTTTTAATATTAGATTGTAGTATATAGTTTAAAAAAAAATCGAAATAAATTATATAGCTATTTTTCTGATTTTAGTTCTTCCATATCACTTTCTGTTAGCGTTGAAAATTGAGGGCTTTATCAACATTTTACAGTCTTCCCGATATGTAAGCTATATAGTAAATTACATCAATAAAAAATATGGAATTTTGAAATTAGCTCATCATTTTCAAAGAATTTATCTATAGCTGATGTTACATGAAGCAATAATAATTATACTCATCCATGTTCTTAAATTAAGAGGAAATTTTATGTACTGTAGAAAATTTAGTAATCGTGGTTAACGCGAAAGGATATCCTTTGCAACTAAAATTAGAAATTTGAACAGTTGGATATGTGTAGGAAGCTTACAGACCTTCAGTTGAGCACCAGTTGAGCAGTTGCTTTTTTTGTAACAAATTATTTTATATTAAGCCTCAATTGCTATTTGTAGTTTGTCCTTCTTCAGTCTACATCTACACACGAGACGAATAATTTTCTGCCCACCTTCTTTTCGATTCCACGATTGCGTGTTCCATGATATTGACCTCTTTTCTATTATAATGATCGGGTTTGTAGAAATCAATACTATTCAATATAATGCGATAGCCTCTTCTGGTTCCAATTGTATATGATATTACCAACAACCATTTGACAACATTATATAGCGATAATAATAGCTGATAGTGTAGATAAATTTTAAACAAAGGAAAACTGAAAGTCGAATTTCTGGCGAAATTTCGATCGACGAATTTAGGTATTATTGTTATGGAGAAGAAACTGCGATGGAAAAAATTCAGTATGCTGTTGTTATACGATAAGAAATAATTGAATTCTATTTTGATGTTGAAGATCCATCTTGGTTCCACTAATATTTAATAAAAACTTAAAAACACTTTTAATTGGAAATTAACTCCCATAGCGTGAGTTAATTTCCACTTAAAAGTGTTTTTAAGTTTTTATTAAATTCTAGTTCTAGTGATATTCTCCTCCGTATCAAAATGAATTTCATTCAATTCAGTGTGGGCCCACACTAAAGTTTTGAGTGCCTTTTCGATTTAGCAGAAGTAATTGGACAATAATAAGAAAACCTTATTCAAATATCTTTAATAATATTTAGTGAGATATATGCATCTGATTTTAAATTTTTATATCTGCGACAGATTATCTTTCCTACAATTCGGTTTCTTATAGTTTTTTATTAATGAACCTTATATCAACGATTAATCAAGCAAATTAATTATGATTAATTAATTAATACTGTAACATCAAATGAATTATGTATAATCTTCAATTATAAGAGTTTTGTTAATTTAAACATTATCTCCAGCACTTATTTACTCTGACACTAAAAATCAACTTAACGATAAGATCAGTTACTTTTTGTTAAATTAGTAAATTAACCTGGCTTACCTTCCCCTATAAATGGATTTTTTTAATTTGAAGCACACGAATTAATAGATAGAAATATAAACTTAAAAAACACTTAAGTGGAAATTAACTCACGTTATGGCGTGACGGCCGTTTCACTCTGTTGCCTAGAGCATCGTCAGATGACCCACAGTAGACAACAGAGTGAAACGGCCGTCACGCCATAACGTGAGTTAATTTCCACTTTAAACTGTTTTTTAAGTTTATATTACATATTAGTGGAAACAAGATGGATCTTCAACATCATAAGATAGAAATACTTTGTCAGGTCAAAAATAGTAATCAATACAAACATTTATTCATTTATTACAATAACAGGCACAGCCCACTACTGCTTTTACTAATTTTCAACTAAAAAATACAAATTTTAGGTTATATCCAAATTAAACTAGAAATTTCACTTACAACACAATTACTAATTCTTTACAAACAAGAATTTTAATTTAAAAGTTCACTTGAAAGACGAAACCCTAAAACAGTTCAAGAGTCCAAAGAAAGTGGATATAATTTTGAATTTTGTTTCAGATTTCAGAGCCGAAAATGTCAAGTCATTTCAATCACATGATTTACTAAATAATGGTTAGACTATTACTAATTCTGTAGTAACTATCACTGCTTGTTTAAAATAATAATTTCAGCATGATAAACATTTCTATCAAAAGTCAAGTTTCAGCGGTAATGGAAGGAATTCTACTTTCAAAGATTTTGAAAATACTATTTCATTATTTACCACTCACTACCATGCAACCCTCGTCACTCTCCGTTTGCGTAGCCTGCTTTTTAGACCAAATCATTGACATCTGAAGAGTCGCCCACAGTCGGAATCGGCTATAGGGACCACACATAGTTCATAATACAACCCACTTACTATAAGTTTTCCTCCTATTTCTCAATACAAGTTTATTTCATCAAACTTATAGCTATGACATTGGTTGTGAACGGGTTTCCTGTTACGGTAATGAAGTTGACAGTTTTAGCAATGAAAGCTACAAATTATGATGGAACTTCAACAAAATGGAGTATTTCACTTTGTTTGACTGCTCTAGAGTATTTCCCTGCATATTGGAGTAATGTCGGAGAGGCGAAGTACAATAGATCATATAATTTGCAACTAACGTCGCCATTTGTCTAACAAATAAGCCTATTCATGCTGAGTAGGACGTAAGGACGTAACATCTTGATGGTTTGGATTACATCACCTAAGTTCTGGAGTGACATCGGGTGTTCGTTTCTAGATTGAAGGGAATCGATCTGTTGAAGTTCGAAAGTTACTTAGCATCCACATTGAGCTGTGCTTGTCTTCAAGTATCAGATTGAACATTTGTTATTTTCTGATTTCTTTGGAATCCGTACTAGAAAACAGGGCTGGGCAAATAATTTTGAGTGGCATCAGAACAGTGAGAAAAGTTCTTATCAAGATTCATAAATAATCATTTTGCACCGAAAATATGCAACCTACTTTCCAGAACACATAAAAAATAGTATTCACCATCAATTAAAACAAATCATCAAATTCATTACTGGCAACCAAATGTCGGCAGATTAATAAACATAGTAAGAAGTTTTTCAAATTATTATAATAATAGATTATCAATTAAAGTCAAAATATAATACAAAATCTTTATATAATAACTTGATTAATACAGAATATTTATTTAACAATAATTCTCTTATATAAACCCCACTTGAATGATATGCTTTTCCCAATAAATTTGAGATTATCATCCACTATTGTACCCAAATATTCTATCAACCCATTGGATGTGATTGATGGGCAATCACAGGGATGGCTTATGTCTGTACATTGATGCAGCTTAATTGAAGTTTTTGACGACTTTGTGAGATCCGTTTAAGAAAACAATTTTTTTTTCTTGCAATTTGCAATGTTAGTAGATTATCCCTCAACCATTTACTTATTTTAGACACTTCTGCTTCAGCTGTATGGAGAACTTCATCACTCTTATTTATAATAAATAAAGTCTCTTATTGGTTCCAACTTCAAACACTGTAAAATGCTTTGATATTTTTTTTAATTAATGCCGCTGTTGAATAATTTATGTATATTTTTTCATAATATATTGCATTTTCATTTATCAATGAAAAACAGGCCTTCTTTGGATAAAGGCCTCTTCTAGTCTCAAATGATATAGAAAGAAAAATTGTTATGTTTGAAATGAAACGCCTACTCTTGAACATGGTTTGCCATAGTGGAGTAGTTTATTTCCCTTAATGCAAAAATAACTTTTTATTCCAAGTCTGCCTCTAACGACTCTTCTATGCACAATAGAATGATCATATATGATCAATAAATGTTTGTATGCTACATAAAAGATATTTGTATGCCGACCACTGCTATATTATAATGAGTTAGTGACCAGAAAGAAAGTTTTTGATATTGTTCTAGTAGCGTATCAATGCCATCTGTTGATAATAATAATAATAATAATAATAATAATAATTATTATTATTATTATTATTATTATTATTATCTGTTATGAATCTGTGATAGTGAGATTTGTTCACATAACCCTTGCAGCCATAAATTTCACGTTTGCAGACACTTTCTGTTCCGTCTTGTACACCTACAACCCCAAGCTGTCCGTGGGGAATGAATGGCTACGGCGTCGTTCTTGAAGAGTTGTTTCCGTAGTAAGACAAAGGCGGTGGCGGGGAATGCGGTGATAGGATCTAAATGACAAGGGCGTCGTCACTCAATCCCTCGTCTTTCTCTGATTACGTTGCTGGTGCCGAGCAGCATTCACTCATTTCTCCCCTTTTAATTATCGGCATACAAGATTGCAGGGTGTGTGCATTCGCACAGCACATATTTTGGCCCATTGCTTCCCTAGTTACTACCAGTATGAGCTGTCTCTGTGTCGACATTCCACTACCAAATCACTTGGTTTCGAACATTTTAAATGGGTGGCCGATTGTAATGTTTTGTTAGATGGCTGAGCAACTACAACTTTGACTTACTTTTCTGCTTTATTATCACTCACCTGGTGGTCTGGAATCCACCTTGAATTCTAAATTCATAATGTGGATTAATCCATTAATAATCCTTGAACAAATAGATTTAATGGTATATTCCGATTTTAACCATAATTTGCAGATTTGAGTACCGGGACTTTTATTTTGATATTTTTTGCAAGGCTGTATTTGTAAGGCTTGGTTATTGTTGTCAATTGCCCATAACAACTAATGTTGGATGACATGGAACACATTTGGAACTTTTTGGTCTGAGTATTTGCTCCAAACAAAAGTGTATTCCTTCACTTACATGAAAAATATTATGTTTAGTGAATTTTAGGATTCATCATTAGTATTATTTATCACATTAAAGAAAACATGATTCGATTAATAAACATCAAAAACTTTTAGTACAGTATTTGATATTCATGAACATTGTTATTGGAATAATTGTTCTCTCTCTCTCTCTCTCTCTCTCTCTCTCTCTCTCTCTCTCTCTGTGTGTGTGTGTGTGTGTGTGTGTGTGTGTGTATGTTTCTCCTCTCTAAAGGTCCGTCTTTTAAGAGCGAGAGCTCTATTCCATAACAGACATGACCTTTTAGAATTGGAAAATTGGAAAATTTAAAAGAACTTATCAGTTGCTAATATTATTATTTGTTGTGAATTTGTGAAACAAAAGATGCTGTAATGCTGTATCCAATTTCGATTTCATTAGCAATGGGCTTCGTCACTACCAGTGGTGGCCTGAATGAATTTTGTAAGTTCATCTCACTAAACGCCTATACAGTAATAGCTAGTGATGCAAAATACCCGGGTATTTTGGGTATTTATGGAATCGAGCATGATTAATTGATGTTTACCCCTGAATATGTTATTATTATAATTGTATTATGTATTGGGATAGTATATAACATGCTCTAACTGACATGTAGGGATAATATTAAAAGTAATGACTCAATGTAGATAAATATGCTGGTATTCAGTGTTGCCTCTTAGCTCCAGTCTGGATAAACCTATTTTGAAAAACTTCTGTCTTTTGTCTAATTTTAATTTTAAAGCTTTGTGTCATAGAGTTTATAAAAGTATGTTTTATTTTAGTCTAAACTAAAGATCTCGAACAAAAATCCGTTTAAAATTATTAATGAATCTTACCATCCTACAGACTGAGTTTTTATTATTTCCTTGGGTTAGTTAATACATACGAGGTCAAATTTTCCCCTCTAAATAATAAATATTACTTTTATAAACTATTTTCTTTTTTTTTTTTAAATAAAATCCCCACAAAAAAACGAATAAAGCCATAAATAAAACCAGGACATGGGTATTTACGTCGATCATGATCAGAAGTAAAATGCTAGTGGGAACCATATGAAAAATTGTTGAACACATTTTATCATCATTTTACTATCCTTACAGGATATTAATTGCAAAAAGACAACTCAATCTTCTCTAAATTCATAAAAATTATAAATATTGAGTTTTTGAGTATTTACCTGGGCCTGGGGTAGATACCCTGGTAAATACCCAATCTATAAATACCTACCCACTGGGTATTTACCCGGCCCACATCACTAGTAATAGAAAAATGAGAATTCACTGACACAATTTTATTCTATGATTATTATGTCATATTGTTTATCAGCAACAGTTTTACTGTCAAACAATGAATAAGAAATATTGATAATGAGTGAATTTATTTTTGTTTTCAGAGGATTGGCGAACTTCGATCCACAATGGGGAAGTTACTCTCCAAGATATTTGGAAACAAGGAGATGAGGATACTCATGCTTGGCCTAGACGCAGCAGGCAAAACCAGTATCCTTTGAAAGTATTGAAAACCGTATTGAAAGTTCCAGTTAGCAATAAAACATTATTAAATTGTGTACCGAAATAATAAGCTATGTAGGATACAATGCTGAAAATTTCTGAAGTCATTAGATTATTATGACAATAGTAATGTTCTTTATAAAATGCAAATACCTTTGAGACTCACTCACTGAATGACCGACTCATTTATCACTGTTTCTCGAAAATCTCTCATCCAAAAAAGTTGAAAATAGCTCACCCTCAAACAAGGCCCTAGACGCGTGCTAAGAACGGGGTTTAAAAACTTGCCAAAACATACGTTTCTTAGCGTTATCATGTATTGTGTATCCGTAGAGGTTGCATCTCTAGTGAACTTTTCCCCTCTCCCTGGCTCCTGGATTTGTATAAATTTTTATGCAAAAATTTGAAGGCGGAGCCCCCTGGCTACATGGTCAAGGCGAGCGAAGTGAGCCTGCCGGCTAGTTAATGTATATAGACTCAGTATCAACATAGAATGAAATTGAACATTGGTACAACTGCATACATTATAGTTGATTAAGTATCCATTATCAATAATGAATGAAATTGAACATTGCTTCAACTACGGTACATACATTATAGTTGACTATAGTTTAAATTAGTCCAATTTGTGTAGTCCAAGGTAATTGTAAGAAATTCCAATTCTCTTCTAATTTCCTTGTTATAGCCTACCAAGTTTAGTTCCTATGAACTGTAATTATCTCATAGGCTCGTGAGTACTGTGTGAATAAATGTTGTGACAAAATATTCATTCGTAATGTGACAGGTGTCTGCTAGGTTAGTCCTGAATTTATGAACTTCCATTGAGGCTTTTGCAACTCAAAGGGGACTTGAATAGCATCCACTCGATTTTCAAGTCTTCTTTGAGTCAAGGAAGCCTAAGGTAGGTTCATAAATAAATATGCTCATTGATCTTGGTATCTGATGCCCCTATTTATGTTTCCCAATTATTATTTTGTCACATGAAACCGCATTATGATATATATTATCGTGTGACCTGGCTGGCTCAGGTCTGGTGTCAGAGTTATCAGGTCGAGTTATCATTATGATGAGTATAGCTCTAGCGGTGTATGAAACGTCAATGCAATTTCAGTTACATAGCCATTAGGTTACAGCAAGTACAGTCGTCAACTTACTGTAAAAAATGTAGGAACCTTTTTTCTATTTTAACTGAAATTCTCACTGGTCTAATAACTATTTGGAAGGATTACATAACTCGTGAGGAGTCCCTGCAGGACTTTCAGTGTCAGTCTTTTCTTGTCTATTCTAGGTTAGTCTTCTATAAGGATTTTAAATATTCCTTATATTTTTCATCATAATTTTATGTTCCTTGAATTGTTCCAGTAGATATGTTATACCTGAATAGTAGTATATTTCAAAAGCAAAATGACCACTTTCTTCAAAGTAAACTAGGTTTGAATGATGATTGCCATTTTACAAATAGTTCTTCTGGCCAAATTATGTAGATCAATTTTTCTCCCTAAAATTTACCATAATTCATAATTCATTTATTTGCAGCCAATATACAATTAGTAATGCAGGCTAAGTCATGATCAAAGTCATATTTCAATATTCACTAATAGCAACAATTATTTTAAATATTTCTTGATAACATCATTAACCAGAAGTAGATAGCATTAAAATGCCTGTGCACTACAAAAATGATAGAGAATTGTAGATTCTCTGGAATAGAATTGAATAGTTTTTTCGAGATCCCAATGCCGCATTCAAATGTAAGTAACTCATATCCATTTTGTCCAGATTTTTTCCCATAATTTATTAGTAAATCGTAAAATTAATGTATTTGATAACAGTAGTTATCAGAAGTTATCAGAGTTGTAGAGAACAGAATCATCAGTGTATTCTATGTTGATATATTCAACACCTCAATACCTCAATAGAATGAAAGACACAAATATAAAAAACAAGCAGTTGTTTGATTAAAATCAGATTAAAGTTTTCATTGAAGAATCTTCAGGGCATGGTTCTTGAAAAATCATTAAGTAAGTTGGTTTCTACTTGAGCATTTGATTCATTCGCCTATTTTTAGGATTTGCTTCATATACTATTGTCTCCTTAACATTATCTTTCAGCTATTTTATACAAATTGAAATTAGGACAAAGTGTAACAACGATACCCACTGTAGGATTCAATGTAGAAACGGTTACCTATAAAAATGTTAAATTCAATGTATGGGTGAGTAGTATCGATTTTATGAATTTACCGTATTTTATTAGTTGTAAGTTGCATAATTCAATGAACTCCCTAGTTATTACTACATTTTATACTATAAATTATATAGATGCATTCACAGTGTTTTGAAATATACTGTTTTCAGTGTATCTTTAGTCTTATTCAATGACTGAACAGCAGAAAAACGTCTTTTCTCAGTTGATAATAATATTTATTCAGTGTTTTTTGTGACAGTGACGTTTTCTTCAGATTAGCAAGAAAAGCGCTGTTTGCTGTGATGAAGAAACTTTTTCCAAAAAAGAATATACTGTTTCTCTATATATTATTAATGTTTTATAAATAGGAGTAAATTGATATGTTTTAAAGACATAAGTAAGGAGCAGGAAAAATTGGCATTCACATTGTTAGTCACTCGTTCAGCTGAGTTAATTTAGCCTTAATTTTTTGCGTGCGTTCGCCATTGCATTGGCTCAGTGTAATAAGACTCTAAGATTCTAATTGAGGACTCGTTACTGTCCTGGGATAATCTTAGTTTTTCTGATATTAAGTGTACCACAAGCGCTTTACTTATTTGGTTCTGAAAATTATACATATAAGATATGTTAGATATAAGAATGTAAAAGTATGGATATTTGTTGTACGGTACAGTATCTGCCTAAAAACATCAGAGGAAAGATTGAGAAATTGGTGAACGAAATGACAGGAAACACAAAGACAATTTCAAGTTAAAGGTTTTCTCAGAAAGCTCTAAAAGTCTTCGAAGATTCAAAATATTGATTCTATTAAAACTTGGTTACTTCATCCATTGACTCCTGAGATTCTCGTATAATATCCTGAATATTAAGAATTATTTATAATTTTATTGTTGAATTTAATATGTACAAAAAGCTGTATTATAATACAATTTGTAATTATTTTCAGGATGTTGGAGGGCAAGACAAAATCAGACCTTTATGGCGTCACTACTACACTGGAACACAAGGCTTAATTTTTGTAGTCGACTGCGCGGATAGGGATAGAATAGATGAAGCAAGGCAGGAGCTGCATCGTATTATAAATGACAGAGAGATGCGAGATGCCATCATTCTTATATTCGCCAACAAACAGGATCTTCCTGACGGTAAGAGAACTTTCTCTGCAATAAAAATAACACTAATAGTGATCAAGTCCTAAAAAAAAAACTAAAAACTGTAAACATCCGTTTATTATTGATTTGACAGCATTATTACTGTATATTACTATTATATAGTAATATCACTATCGGTAGAGAATAATTAAAGATTCAAAAAAAAGGAAAATTGACTCCAAAGTTCAAGGAAAGAGGAAATTTAAAATGGTCCAAGCAGGGAGTGGTTTTTTAAGAGGTATAGAACTTCAAAATAAACTTTGAAATTATCAAATTGTAGTAATGCTTCATTTGAAAGGTGATTTTTTTGTCCATTTAATTGGAATATAATATCAGACGTATGACTGTCACGGCTGGCTTGTGCTTAGTCTGAACGATAGGTCTAAAGTCCAACACTTACGATCGGCAACCAGTGGCAATTTAACTGCAAAATTGCCGTCGGTTGCTGACAATAACACAATTTTGCCGCCGGTATTGCCAGCCAGCTGACTACAAAACTGCCGTTGGCTTGCATTTGAGTCAACACACACATGGCGGCAACAGGATTGCAAGCCAGCATCAATTCTATCTTCAGCGCTCCTATTGTTGCTTAGGTGACACTGTACTGCCGTCGGCTTGCAGTCATGTCAACACACACACACGATGACAACAGAACTGCAAGCCAGTGTCATCCCGACGTCAAAAATGAAGTCGAAGTGCAGTCGGTATCAACGGCAACTCAGCGGCAGTTCAACTGCAACCGATGGCAATTTTGCAGTCGAATTGCCGCTAGATTGCCGTTTGTGTGTGTTTGGCCTAATTTCAAACATCATTTGGGCTGTATATAAGCAATAAAGCAGTAATTTTTGTCTAAAGTCGTTGATCGTCGCTTGTTTATCTGTATAGTCTGGTCTACACCAATAAGCCAGTGGCGATAGATGACTCTAAATACAACATTTTCCGCATTATTACCGATATATGACCAGAATGTGGTGAAATTGGACCCTTGTCTATTCTATGTTCAAGCAGCCACGGCAGCTATATATCATTAAATCAGCTATATTATATTGTATCAGCTATATTATATTCAAATAAAATGCCAGAAAACCGTATTTTAAATGAAGCCAATTTCATTGCATTAATACAATTCGTTAGTTTTTAAATTTATTGTATAATGTTCTATACCTCAAAGAAAAAGAATACCACTTGGAAGTTTGAATCACGGCTGTTCCCGCCACTTTTAATTGGCGTACAAGGAGAAATTTTCAGTCACAACTGGACACTGAAGCGTCCTACCGGGTCCCTTTGTAATTAGCGCTTTCATATAATGGAGCTCAGTTGTCTGTCGAATCTTGTCAATATGTACTCCTATCGGTTTGGTGCCGGCTTTCGGCAGTTTATAATCGGTTGTTACCAAGTCGTAATTATCTTATTCACATAAAGACTCATAGCTTGATTCAGAAAGTGTTAAGTCGAATTTGGTACTTCCATGTTGCGAAGTCAACGATAGCTTCCAGCAATCGATCAACTGACGATTCTCTCATCCACAGATCTGCATGCTATTATAGCCCCCAAGTTCCTTCATCAAGGTGCACCTTATCGGTTCAGGTAGAGAAAAATATAGTCTTGCAAGAACTTCCACTTTCACTTTCACTTTTCTTTTTACCACCTCTATCATTGAGATTAGGGGCACGTCAGCCGAAAAACCGGCGCCTATCGCTGAGTATTTAGCTCCATGTATTCCTGTATCAAATACATGTCAGACAGAAATACATGTTCTCTGTCAGATAATTATTTAGAGTTCTTTTAAATTGCTTCTGTGGTACAATTTGTTTTATACTGTCTGGCAGACAATTGTAGAATTTACATCCTGAGGACTCCGGCTGTCTTTGAGATTTCTGCAGTCTATTGTAGGGAATGTCCAGATCATTCCTTCTTCTTGTATTATGCTCATGGATATCTCCTCTGTGTTGCTTGTTCGGTTTAAATTGTTTTATGTGTATTATAGTTTTGAATATGTACAGGGCTGTTACAGTAAGGATTCGATCCTGTATGAAATAAGGTTTGCAGTGTGTATTGTATGGTAGACTGTTTATTATTCTTAACATTTTCTTTTGAAGAGTTAAGATTTGTGCAATGTATGTTTGTGAGGCCGCTCCCCATGCTATTATTCCAAAGCCCATATGTGATGCAAAAAGTGAGTAATAAGCTATCAGCGCGGTTGTTTTGTCAGCTATCGCCTTTATACGTTTGATGGCGTAGAGGGCTGAAGATAGTTTACATATTAAGTTTTCTATATGTTTATTCCATGTTAAGCTTCCATCAATTGTAATTCCCAAGAATCTAGCTGTATCTGATACCTCTTCTTCTGTATTTAATCGATTCTCATTTATATCTGATGACATTATGTTGAAGTTTATAATTGTAATTTTGAAGTGTTTATATCCAGTTTTAGGTTTGTCAGGGCTGTTTTAGTTGAAGTTATGGTAGCGTTATAATTTGTCTGTAATTCATCCTGGTTTTTTCCATTGATAATTAGAGTTGTATCATCAGCGAAAAGTATGTATTTAGAGGATATTGGTAGTTGTTTCGATAAACTGTTGATGTAGATGAGAAACAACAAAGGTCCCAGCACAGAGCCTTGCGGCACTCCATTTTTCATAGGTTGGGATAAAGATCTGGCAGTCGTGGTTTTACCCTGGCAATTATATTTGAGCTCCACACATTGGTATCTGTTTGTTAAATAGTCTTCCAACCATTTTATTGCTTGGCCACATATTCCGATTTTGTATATTTCTGATTTTAGTATGTTCCAGTCCAGACTGTCGAAAGCTTTTTTAAGGTCTAGAAAGATTGCTGATACCTGTTTCTTTTGTTCCCAGTTCTGTGTAACAAAGTATATGAGGTCTGTCAAGGCTGTATCTATTGTCTTGTCATCTCGGAATACATGCTGGTGGAGGTGTAGTTTATTGTTTTTTTTTAGGTAATTTAGAATTTGTAGATAAATTGCTTTTTCCAAGTATTTTGATGGTGTAGGTAGTATTGCTATTGGTCGGAAGTTTTCTATATTTGTTTTATCATTTTTTTTATATTTTGGATATACAAGTGATATTTTCATGTATTTAGGTGCTGAGTGTTTATGTTTAGTCATTAAGAAAATCTCAAGCAGATCTTTTTTTGATATATTCTCAAACTTTTCTAGTAGGGCCTCGTTTTCTTGGTTCATAATAGGATTAGAATTTTGTGGAGTTGATGTTTGGATATCAGTTTGCCTATGTTAACAAAGTAGTTGTTGAAGTATTCCACTAGAGTGTGAGGGTCTGTTTCTAGTTTTTTGTTTATTCTTAAACTTAATTTTTCGTCATCAGTGTTTTTCTTTCTTTTTTGTTCTTCATTTATTACTTTGCATGTTTCTTTAGTTTGATTTGTTGATCGTTCTATTCTGTTTGATATACACCTCTTCTTCTCAGTTTTGACTTCCCTGTCATATAATTCCTTCAAGTGAGAGTATTCAGCCTTGTGTTCCTGAGTCCCAGTCATTTGGTATATGGTTTTGGCAACAAGTAGCTTCTGTCTCAGGTCTCTAATTTTTTCCGTGATTGTGAAGTATTGTGTTTTTTGTTGTTGATTCTTTTCGCTTTGAAGGGGCAGATGCAGTTCACATGATGTAGTATAGTTTCAATGAAAATATTGTATTTCTGGTTTACTGTTTTTGATCTTGTAAGTACCCTCCAGTCTTCCACTTGTAGTGCCAGTTTTATCAGAACCATGTTCCCAGTACTCAGCTGTCTAAAGTTTACTATATCTCCCTGCCTGTGGTCTGTAGATGTTTCAATAGTGCATTCTATTCCCTTGTGGTCAGATATTACATTATCTATTATTTCAATCTTAGGATTGTACACATTTGTAATGCAGTAATCTATACTTGTTTCTGAGCCATATGTTTGTCTAGTTGGTGGAAGCTGTAGTGTTTCTAAGTTATGTTGCGCCAAGATGTTTTTTAGTTTTCTTAGATTGGGTGAATTCAGTAACGAGTTAATGTTCAGATCTCCCAT
This sequence comes from Conomelus anceps, assembly GCA_948455865.1. Lineage (NCBI taxonomy): Eukaryota > Metazoa > Arthropoda > Insecta > Hemiptera > Delphacidae > Conomelus > Conomelus anceps. Next base: position 35,213,288 of record OX418216.1, read on the forward strand.
TATCACCATGTTACCATTGCCCGTTGCTGTATGAGTCAAAAACCTATCCATGCATTCAAAAAACTCAAGGATATTCCCTGTCGTCGGCCTATAAATACAGGCTATTGTTAACTGTTTAGTTTTAGTCTTGAAATTCAAGGCAGCTATTTCACTAGTCAGCTCCTTGGCGAATTCTTCTGTGTTTATAGTTTTGTAGTTGTGGTCTATAGTGTTAGATGAGTATATAGCTACGCCCCCCACATATGCAGTTTCCTTGAGAAATCTGATTGTAGTGTATAGCCTGGTATATTGGTAGTCTCTAATTTATTTTTGTTCAGCCCATGTTCAGCTATTAATAAGAAATGGGGCTTTATTTTGTCCAGTTCTATGGTTAATTGTTCTATCTTATTTTGCAGGCCTCGTTGTATATTCAGGAAGAAGATTTTTAACTCTGTATCTTTTTTATTTCTTGAGTGGTTGCTTTTCGTTCCTTTGTCCGGTGAGTGTTTCCTGTCTGGTTGTGTCATTGGGCATGATTTTCTATGGGCGTGTGGTAGTTTTTTGCAATCTCATTTTGTGGGTTTGTGCTTTGTGGGTTCTGCTCTGTGGTCGTCATTTTCCATGCATTTGTCTCTGTTTTAGTATTGTCCAGGTTCCGACTTCCCGGTGCCTTCAACAACGAATTCGCTACTTCCAGTTCTATGCTTAAGTACGCTGTGCAGTGATAGCGGCCTTACAGGTCCAATTTCCCTCAAAGGGTTGTGTGTATAGTGGCTTATACAACAGCATTTGACTGTAGTAGAATGGCGACGACATCAAAGAAACGATTGTTTTGTGATTTTGAACCAAAAAATGAGCAAGAAAAGAACTTGCTATTCCTCAACTAACGGTATATTGAGTTATGAAGCATTTCCTGCACATTAGAACTTGGTAAATACTTATTGTTGCCAAATTTCCTGCCGACAAACAACAGCACCAATGCGGAAAAAGTGTAACTTCTTACCGGGCTGTTACTTTAAAATGAATAATAAGACGAAGTTGTTATGTTTGGTTGTTAAGTTGGAAGTGGTTATGATGGCTTGGACTGGGCAATTGTGAAGCCAATGCTGCAAGAAGTGTTCCAATCCACTGGTATCCAGATCACCATTTGCATCTACAACCCTTGGAGGGTCAAGGAGGAGTTGGTCAGTAGTCAAGGAAGACATCAGCCGTCTAAGGTGCCATTGTTCTGGGACAGAACAATTTCTTAAGGTGGGGGTAGTGTTACGAGAGCAAACAAGCAGTTAGTCACGCACTTGTTCTATTTATATCACTCCATTGTTTTCATGGACAGACGCAACTGCAATCTGATATTTTTCATTCTCTCTCATTAGATGTCTTTGTCACTCTTATTCTCCAAGTCTGCAACTCTCTCACTCAATTGATTTCTCGAGATTTCTCGTGATTTCTGGAACGATCGAGATCATGTTTCTTGAAGATTCTCGAATTGTCTGGTAAGCTCCAATTCTTGGAATTATACAACTACAACAGCTATATAAAGGAGTCCACATGAACCAGACAGTCAGTTTTTACAAAAGCTTGCATGACAGTTATGTTCTACAAACCTGTGTGACAGATCTCGTAGAAGAGACAATCCAGTGCCAGTGGAGTAAACAGTGCTTTATTCAGTCTTTAGACAGTGTCAAGTGCAGAGACAAGTGTTTACTGTTTATGCAGCTTACTAATAGTTTAAAGACGTTAAGTGATATTATTTGGGACTGTCAAATAACGAATTGGACTGTGTTCTGTAAGTGATTAGTGGTTCTTTTTATCATTTCTTTCTACATTATTGTACAGTTTATTGGACTCTAGTTTCTTTGTATTGATCAGCCTGTAATTAATTATTCATTAAATCTTGTAAATAATTACTGAAAATAGGTATTGTCATTTGATGATCTGTTTTTATTTATTAATTGAACTTGACAAATATTGGTGTGTAAATAGACTAATTTGTGTAAATAAAGTGCAAGTGTGAACTTTAGTGTTGCCAGCCTTATTTTAGCTATTAGAACCCATAACAATATAATTTAAATTTAAATCTTTTCTCACAAGCAATACTTTTCAGTTCTGTTGGAAGCCTAGAGAAAAATTTTGGGCCCTTATAACTAGGCTTCCTCTCAAAAATACTTAGTCTGTCGCGCTGTACTGCAATACTGTTTCGCCACCGTGTATTGTAATCATGATAATCAGCATTGACCGCGTAGAAGTTTAAATTATTTTTAACATATAACTTGACTTTGAAAATATATAAACAAGGAACTGTCAAAATAGCTAGATTCATAAAAGCCTCACGACATGTGTGCTGATACTTCAGACCTTCCAAAATCCTAATGGCTGTTTTTTTGTAAAACAAAAATCTTTTGCAAATTTTGCTTTGAAGTACATCCCCATAGTTCAATTCCATAACTTAAGTGTGAGTTTATGAGTGCATAATACACACTTTTAGCTGTAGCCTTAGGCACACACTTAACAATATTTCTTAAAACAAACAGAGCCTTACTTATTTTCATTGATAATTTTTCAACATGATCTCCCCAGTCAAGCTTTGAGTCAATTGATAAACCCAAGAGGTTGACAGCTGTTTAATTTTCAATCTCTGTTTCTCCCAGAGTGATGATTGGTTCAAATGAACGATTTTTATAATCGAAATTGATTGTATGGCCGCGCCATACAATTGTAGCCCGCGCACTAAGCAGCCACGATTCTCTGGTTGCGGCAGCCACTAGAACTGTTCGCTCCGCACAGGCAGCCAGCTGGCTGCGGCAACCAATTGAGAACATGTGTCGATGTGGAGAATATATGGCAGTTGCCTCAGTAGCTGCGCACAAGTTGACGAAGCCAGACATTGATTCGTGATAATTTCCATCCGTGCCGTTTGTTGAACCTTCATTCGCGATGCCATTCAATATGGAGAAGTTTATCCGTGAGATTGAAAAAGGTAAATCGTTATTTTGATTTGGGGGGGGGGGGGTTTAAAATTTCACTTTTAACTTTTTAATGGTGCGTCGCAGAGAAAATTCACAAGTTACCTTTTTTGTTTGTCTTGATGGATTATACAAGAATAAAACATAAAATTTTGATGGTGTCAAAAACAACTTTTGTAGGTTCTATCAGCGTCCTCCTTTGGTAAAAACTGTTTACCAGGTCAAATTTGTTTTAAATTTTGGTATAATTAATTATGACAAACAAAAAGGTTCTCCTGTGAATTTTCTTTGCGACTCACCATTAAAAAGTTAGAATTTAAAAGTGAAACCTATAAATGCTTAGAATTTAGAATTTTGAAAAATCCTTTCTTAGTGGGGGTTTATCCCAAAACATGTTTTGTACTCATCTCAAAGTAATCAACAACTTCTCTTCCGGAGTTATACAGGATAGCATATGAGTATTGATACCAGTAATAGAGCCTCTCATATTCTCCAAAAGGTTATCAAATGATTCCACTGACATTCTTGAAAAAACGGTCAGGGTAGTTTCGAAGGTACATAAAATAGCTTTTAAACAATCCCTTAGTATGACGCTCAAGTAGTAGAGCGTCATTATTATTACATCGTTATTGCATCTATTACTATTATTGTTTATAATATTATAGCATCTAATACTGTTATTGCATAGTATTGCATCGTTATTGCATCTTCCACATCCATCGCGCTCGGACGACACTAGACTGCGGCAACGACTTACTCAAGGTTGGCTGCCGAAGCCGGCTGCCTAAACGGGTTGCTCAACATTTTGGTTGTGGAAGCCATGGTTGCCGCAACCTGGTTGCCTAGTGTGCGGCCAGCCTTAATCTTCTTTGTATTTGTAATGGTGATATTGTGGTAGTTGTCCGTAATGAATAAGAGTACTTAATGTTGCTACAACCACATTATTAAAAAATCACAAGATGCAAATGTTTTGGCAGTCACACGATTTTTAGCATCAATCAAACTAAAACTTGAATACAAAGCAACTTCAAAATATATCCAGCATGGACGAACACAATTGGATTATAGAATGGGGCCTCTGATAAGCCGAAATACCCCAAGCTAGTGTCTAGTCTCACCCATCAGCCAATGATAGGCCTCCAACTCAGTGTAGTTAGGTCTATTAAAGCTTTTCATTGTATAAGCCAATTGTATTCGTCTATCTACGAGGACAGTGGTAAATAATGGATTTAGCTGCCATTTATTTTAGTTTATTCTGATTGAGAGTGAGAATAGCGTGAATGCCGACATTATTGGTATGTTGTATTTATAAAGCGCTGTGACAACTTCTGAGAGCTTAGCCCTTTAAATATCTCAGAAATGTGAATTTTACTTATTTATCTATTTATTAGTTGAAAAATACAATCAAGTAAAGATACAACAGGCACAGCCCACTACTGCTTTCATTACAAACTTTCAATTAAAAAATTCCAAATTTTAGTTTATGCTCAAGTTCAACTGGAAATTTCACTTAGAAGAAACTACTCACTGAGCTAACAGAACTGTATCAGTATGTCGAGCCCACCGAAACAAATTCTGAAGCTTTATATGCTTGGCACTCCCACCTTTACACAGGGTCAGGCTGCACATGTGAATGTGCGTACTATCTAGCACACCTCTGAGTTACTTTCTGCGTCCAAGCCATCATTCGACAGAGAAAATAAATCTTATTATTTGATGAACAAACTTGTATAGTAGAGCTACATACGAAGCTGCTTTGTATTCAGTTTTATTTTGATTGAGATTGAGAATGGCGCTACTGTCAAAGCTATGTTATCTCGTGTTTTTATAATGAACGTGGTTGTGAAAAATTTATTAAAAGAACTTAACTTTTGAATTGTTTTAGAATATGTGTATTATGTTCAAATGTTATCTAAAATTACAAACCGGCTTCTTTATTGATGAGCAATTTGTTTTGCAGCAATGAAGCCGCATGAAATACAGGAGAAGCTGGGCCTGACAAGGATCCGAGACAGGAACTGGTACGTGCAGCCCTCGTGTGCCACAACTGGCGACGGTCTCTACGAAGGTCTGACATGGCTGACAAGCAATCACAAGCTATGAGACTAACATTATTGTTTGTTGTACTGTTAATTCATTGAGCTGACACTGCCATCAGGAATCAGGATTCAGTGATGTTTGTTGTGATCGTGACTGATCAAAAGTAGTATTCGAGTGATGAGAAAAACAGTGACAAGTACTGGAGAACAGGTTGAAAGTTGAATGTTGGTCGCACATTTGTGTTCGATACATTTCGTTTGAATTTTTATATATGAATTTCCGGACTATTCGCACGATATTGTACGATAGACTGTATGATTTCATTGTAATTTATCTTGTTATAGCTGATGCTGTGCATCACAAACTTTCATTATTATTGCTGAATTCAGTGTCTGAATACAGTAGCGCTATCCTGTTGAAGTAATTGAACAACTAATCTTCTTCGCTAGCTATTTTATAGTATTGTGAGTCCGTCTAGACACATGACCTTGTTTAATCTGTAAAGCTCTTCCGTCGCTTTTTTATATGCTGGTCCCCGTTTAAAAAATTAAGAACAAATGATAAATTGATTGAGAGTAGTTGTGTACACATTAATGTATATTTTCTCGCTCATATATTTATTCGCTATTCGTAAATTGATAAAGAGTTTGTTATGTTATTAAATAGTATACTCATATTGTATAAATTGTTGTAAATTATATTCATACGTTCCAATTCAACTGTGTATATTTATAAAAAAATATTCTAGTGCATACACTAACTAATAAATGAGAAACTGTCAATTGAGCTAAATTTTTTCTTGAGAAACGCTCATTTTGTTATATGATATAAATTCAGTCCAAATGTCACATAAAATACTGTTTAGCAAAAATGGTTGGAAAATACTTCAATAGTAGGTAATGTTGAAAAATGAACCTTTGATCCCGTGGCCAATATGGAAATTAATAATTATATGTAAAATGTGCCTAATTGTTCATATTTAACATGTACATAGAGTGGCGTAATGAACACGTAATGCAAACTAAGTAAAGTCTTCTTAGAGAGGCTTTGAATTTAAATCAAATTGATTAGCGCATATTTCAATTTTCCTTCCTAGCTTTATTGTGCCAAGTCATTTCTTATTTATAACATTTTTAATTCGTGGATCTCATCTCAATAGTGAGGTAGGAATCAGTTGATAAGTTGAAAATCAATGTGAGATTTATGTATGCGTTGTATTTTATGTTTTAGCGTAATTCTGCTACTACGTAGTCCAATTTCACGGATCCTAATAATTCACTGGTAAAGGGAAACTGTTTTAACCTTGAATTGGTGATTTGCATTGAATCATTCAACTTATATTTGTTATAGATGATCCTTCAACTTGCAGAGTCGGATAAAAACGACAAAATAGCGTATGAAATAGTTTTCAGTAAAATATTATGAGCGTCTTCAACATTCAAAAATGACTTTGATTTCATTTCCAATAATGTTGCCTGTAGATTTGCTTTTAGGTAGATCTATTGAAGCGGACAAATTGTTGAATTTGTCATAGATCTTGGTTTTTGATAACCAAATGCTGCAACTGTTGGGTCATCAGAAAGTAGCAATTTTAATTTCATACATATTTGGCGATAAGGATATTTGTTATTCATGTATTTCTTTATGAACCAAACTATTATCGTTGAAACATTTAAATTGCCTTTGCTTCTCTATCACTATTTTTTCATATAATTTCAGTTATTTGTAGATTGAAATTCAAAATAAAAACAATATTTTTAAATGTTATTTATTAATTTATTATTACATTATAATTTTTTACGAATTTAAATCTAGTATTTATTATTTTTTCTTCATGTAACAACACAATTAAATGCGTATTGCATACATCGAAATCAGGATTTCAAAAATTAGTAATGCATGTAAATTTCTATTTTTTATCCTTATGATAAAGAAGGGCTAGAAAGCCCAGATAAAACATTGCCTGGAAAGCTGAAGTTAGTGCATTGTTTGCTCATGGCAGATTATTGCTTGCTTGATCAATTTTATAAATCTATCAAGCTTAGTCAATAAATAATGTATTATGCATTGCAACTTCTCACACTAACCGCAGCATACGAGCTAATACAATCTGTGCTATTAGCTTGCTTTAGAAGTACTACATTCTTTTAATCGTAGTACACACGTTCTCAGGTGTAGACTAATTGTTCAAAGAAAGCTTAGAAATTCATATTTTGTTTAAGTACTGTATTTAGATTGATAGACCATGGCCACTGACCATATAATAGCACAGTACCTTACTCATATTTGAACCAATACAATTCAAGAAAGCAAGTTGAACTTGACTTTTATGGGACAGTTGTTTATCCAGATAAGCAGCATTTATTGTCAGAGGGCTGTTGAAAGTCAATTAAAATTGCTTTAATAATTATATTTTATCAAAGAGATGTGCCATTTGTAGGAGATGAGAGAAAGAAAAGGGATTTCTTTCTAGATTGAAAAAATTAGGTATCCTATTAGGATTGTTAATAAAAATGTAGCAAAAATTGAAAATATTGTTTAAGAAAATTGTGGGAAGTGTAAGAATTATCTGATTTTCTGTATGAGAGTATCGCCAATCAGAATATTATTAGATTGTATAGACATCCTGGCCTCCACTTTTTTATGGTGCTTGCACAGTGGAGCTTGATGATAATCAACATTGCAAAGTCAAACACACTGGTGTTGCAATCTGTCATATATCGATCCACAGCACGTGTCTGATTTTGTGATGGTGGTTATCCTCGAATATGGGCAAGAACCCTGAGTCAACCCTAACCACTCCAAGGGACGATTATAATTTTTATGATAGTCCAAAAGGTATAAAAAACTAGAAAATCTGTTGAGACGACATTTCAGGTAGCACGATGGTCTCCGCCTTCTGACAGCTCGATACAAATAACATCTATAATGTGGAAAATATTATTTGAAGGTGCAAATGTATATGGCTATTATCGGAAGGTGGAAGTTATAAAACAAAACACCTCATGCTTCTCCACCTCTTCAACAAATAAAATATTTAAAGCTTTATCACTCATAATTTTTTTGGCTTGAAAGTTTCCAAAACAAATTTAATATTATTTGCGATTTTCAGTGTTTTTTGAGTGGAGTATTTTGATATTCAGCATTAAAATTAACCACAACATTTTGGACAATATAACATATACAAAATTTGTGAGAAAACCAATTTTGAACTTCAGTGTGTTGCGCCTTCACATTCATTGTAATTTTGTCACAGTAAATAAATTTATTACTTCAATTCAATACTGCTGTACGGAATGCAATTACGCAACTGAGATCGCAGGCGACCGGCTGTCACCGTTGCGTGCAACTCAGACGACTCACGTTGCTGACTGGATTTGAGTTGACGACTGGCAGTTGGCCCGTGAGAGGACTCCCGCTGTGAAACAGACAAGGTTGCGCCCGACTCCCGTTGCCAACTCAAATTGCAAATGAGTCGACTCGTGTGCGAAGGGCTTTACTTTATGACTCCGTGCAAATAGTCATAATAATGCAAATAGTGAGCAGCACTGCAACTGGTAGTGCATGTTGGTATTATTCAGTTTCGAGATGGACGATGACGTCCATGAATTTATTCAAGATTTTTTATAAATTCATAAACACTGGCGCTACCTTCAAAAGTTACTCTAAAAGTTAGAGTATTGTATAAAATCTAAAAAAAAACAACTATTTTTCATTGAAAAGTCTTACTATGGAATTAGTTGGTTTTAGGAAATTGTAATTAATTGATAAACTAATTAAAACTACAATTTTATATTGAAAGTAGAATATTATATTCAGGAATATTATAATAGCAAAATGCTTCATAAAAATGAAATGGCTTTTGTTTCTTCATTTTATAATTGGGGTCCCTTTCAGAGTACTATATACCTACTCTGAAAAATTAATAACTAGAGAATTTTTTTAATAATTTCAAGTAGACCAAACCCTTTTACAGTTATAACTACACTGAAAAATTGATTGTTTTAGATAATTCTTTTTATAATTTAACGTTCGCGAAAACATTTTGATGGTACTGGCTGAGTATTTGGCATATTCAGACAAAATTCAAATGAAAAGTTGTTGCTGAATGAAAAGTATTGAGCCGACCCTTGCAAAACTTGAATAGGACTCCGCTGAATGATGATTTATCGTTTGAAGAAAAAAACAATTATTTAAATCGGTTCGTTTTTTTGTTAATAATAAAATTGATGTACCTACCAACATGAAAAAAATTTAAAAACCAGGTCGAATTGAAAACCTCCTTCTTTAAAATCGGTTAAAACATGACATTTTGATCAAGCTAGTCAAATTAATTTAAGATATTCGCACTTTTAAAAATTCTAAAATATTTTCCTACTTTTCATGAGTCAGTTCAGTCACCGAGCCAAGCGGTTGCTATATTTCTAACCTCCTTTGTCAGACAGTTGGAAACTGTTTTCCTCCGCACGCAGACTGATCGTCTTTGCGGAGGAATTCCTATAACGTATTTGTTCATTTAGATTCTTCTATTATTTGAAGGAATAACATTTAATTTGAATTTGAGTTCTCTATTGTTGAGTTTGTGATATCGTGCTTTTGCAAGTTTCTGTTATTTATAGAAGTGTAGGTGCCGGTTTGTTAAAAAGCTTCAAAATCACAATCCATTTATTGCCAAAGACAAGTATAATACATGTATAGGCCACGTCAAAACATACATCAAATCAATCACAGGTAACAGTCGCATCAATCACATCTTACAAATTCACCATATTAAAGCTAATAAACTCATTATTATTATAAAAACAGTTAATTATTAATGTCAGCTTAATTTTAATTTTGAAGTCTCACAGATAAATTTCTTATAAGTTAGTTTGAAGTGACTGACAATTGAATAAACTGACAAATATACATAAACAGAATTTATTAATTTCGAATTCCTTTAATTGCTATTACTTTATACTGAAGACTTCCGCAATGGCGGATATTGACAACAGCATTGAAAAGCTGATGGGAATCGATGAATGCTACTGTACAAAAATATTAGTCACCACCGGGAATCGAACCACGGACCTCTCAATTGCCGGTTGAGCGCCTTAACCACTAGACCATGGAGACCTTTCCGCATAGCAGCATTCATTTTAACTTGGCCATATCGGCTCGTATCTCACAAGTTAGTTTGAAGTGACTGACAATTGAATAAACTGACAAATATACATAAACAGAATTTATTAATTTCAAATTCCTTTAATTGCTATTACTTTATACTGAAGACTTCCGCAATACGGATATTGACAACAGCATTGAAAAGCTGATGGGAATCGATGAATGCTACTGTACAAAAATATTAGTCACTACCGGGAATCGAACCACGGACCTCTCAATTGCCGATTGAGCGCCTTAACCACTAAACCATGGAGACCTTTCTGCTTAGCAGCATTCATTTTAACTTGGCCATATCGGCTCGTATCTCACAAGTTAGTTTGAAGTGACTGACAATTGAATAAACTGACAAATATACATAAACAGAATTTATTAATTTCGAATTCCTTTAATTGCTATTACTTTATACTGAAGACTTCCGCAATGGTGGATATTGACAACAGCATTGAAAAGCTGATGGGAATCGATGAATGCTACTGTACAAAAATATTAGTCACCACCGGGAATCGAATGCTATTATAATAATATTTTTATAATATTTATATTATTAATAATATTTTTGTACAGTAGGATTCATCGATTCCCATCAGCTTTTCAATGCTGTTGTCAATATCCGCCATTGCGGAAGTCTTCAGTATAAAGTAATAGCAATTAAAGGAATTCGAAATTAATAAATTCTGTTTATGTAAATTTCTTATGTCTAGTGGTAACTGATTGTAAAATCTAATTGCACACGTCCTAAAGCCTATATGACTAGATTTGTAGCGACAATATTCATTTCTAAGGTTGAGCCTGTTTCGTGTATTGTGAGAATGACTAGAAAATGAGAGCAAATTGGATTTCACGTATAATAAACATTGCAAAATAAAAATACAGGGTACACACATAATCTTCAATCTTACAAAATAAAGGTTTGCAATGAGTAAGTGGAGGAACATTACACATAATTCTTACTGCTTTTTTTTGCAATATAAACAGATGATGAGCATCTTTACAGTTGCCCCATAATATTGCACCATATAAAAGGTATGAATAATGGACATCGCTATAATATACATTTATTAATATTTTTTGCAGGACTATTCCCTTCAATCTCCTTAGCATAAAAACACCTCTTGACACTTTTGGAATGGTGTAGTCAATATGAACCTTCCACTTCATATTATTTTGTATATTAATGCCTAGAAATTTGACAAAATGGATTGAGTGATTTGAGTGTATTAATGCCTAGAAATTTGACAAAATGGATTGGTGGATTGAGGTTATCATAGGACACTGATATTTCTTGCGTTTTGTTTAAATTCAAAGAAAGCCTATTTAGTGTTACACCAGTCTGACATAAGATTTACTTTTTCATTTACAACAATTTCTTTCATGTTGAGGTCAGTTATGACATTTATACATATATCATCTGCATACATGTAACACTTAGTGCTCTCATCCTCAATATTAACTGGTGGGTCATTCATATAAATTATGAAAATTAAAGGACCCAGAATTGAGCCTTGTGGTACTCTATTTTGTAACAGGCTTGAAACTAGACATATCCCCATTATAACAAACTGTTTGAAATCTCTGTCATTCAAGTATGACTTTATCAGTGCTACAGATCCACAACTGAAACCAAAATTTTCCAATTTAGTCAGAAGAATGTTATGGGATAGAGTATCGAACGCTCTCGATAAATCAAATAGTTTTGCATTCACAGAATGTTTCCCTTCCATACCATTAAGGATGTCCTGAATGAATGTCATCACCGCCTGACACGTGGTATGGTTTTTTCTGAAGCCAAATTGCCTGCAGGAAAGTATGTTGTTTCTCTCAATATAATCAATCATCTGCTCAGCGATTAGAAATTCGAACACTTTAGAAAATATTGGTACAATAGATATAGGTCTATAGTTGTTATACTGGTGGGGATCACCTTTTTTAAAAATTGGCACGACTTTAGATAGCTTGAGCATATCAGGGAATGTACTGGAGTCGATACAAATATTAAAAATATGGCATAGCACTTCGCATATATATTGACTGCTAGTTTTACAAATGTATGAGTTCAAATAAAAAACATCCAAACAGCTACTGTTACTTAATGAGTTCAATGCGGAAAACACTCCTTCCACAGTCACCCTATGGAAAGAAAATGAAAGCCCAATTTTTCTCACCCTCTCCAGACAATGAGAAACAGTGTTGAAGCTATTTGGTATTGCAGCCAAAACATAAGTTATGCTATCAACATAAAACGAATTAAAGTTTTCGGAACTCAAGTCTACATTTTCCTTACGAGAACCAGATTTACTATTTAGTAACAAGTTTTCTTTTATTATTTTCCACATTATCTTGGGTTTATTACATGCGTTATTGACTAGATTGTTATGGAAATTCAATTTTGCTTGTTTTACTTGATTATTTTACAGTGATTTAATATTCTTAACAACAGTTAAGACATTAACAGTTTTATTAAATCATGATAATAAAAACAGGCTTTTTCATAGCAGTCAATTCATCAGTGTACCAGTTACCAGAGAAATTACGCTGCTTAAGCTTGATAGTTTTAACAGGAAATAAACCATTAACATGAAAAAGAAACATATTGAGAAACAACGAAAACTTCTCATTAGGATTATCACAGATATAAACGATTCGCCAATCTATGGTTTGCATAAGAACATTAAACTGACCAACAGGGAACACCTTGATAATAATTGATAACTCTTATGTTAATTGGAACAGAACTATTTACTGTAGTTTTCATATAACTTGGCAGCAGTATGCTGGGTTCAGATGTAGCATGTCCCATCTGCTACGCGCTGCCAAGTTATATGAAAACTACATACACATTTCAATACAGTGTGCAAGTTAATGGAGGCAGACACTGCATTGAGGTTAGAAGCGGTTTGCGGTAATACTGCAGCTTTCCACCTGGAGGGATGAATTGATGTGATGACATTGTCAATACAAGAACCGGAGTCATTATTATTAGGCCTAGTAATATCATTGATAATCATGGTATGCATACCATAACAGGCAAATAAATTCTTTAAATCTGAAGTTGATGGATTCTGATTGTCATTAAAATTTACATTGAAGTCCGCACAAATCAATATTTCACACCTCATTTCAGACACAATATGGAGCATCTCATCAAGTTTTCCAGAAACATGACTATATTACTGGAGTCAGGGACTCTGTAAAGACATACAACAATTGTTTTTAAATTATTTGTACTATGAAGCAATATAGCGCAAATTTCAAATACATTTATCACAGCTAAATTACAAATGCTGGGGACCATTTCCCAGGTCAACTTGTCATTAATAAAAATAGCTGAACCACCTCGGTTCATCGTCGGTCTACAATAGGAAGCACCAAGCTTTGTAATTTTATGATTTCCAGTTCCTCTTTTAGCAGCCTGTGCTCAGTTAGACACATATAGAAATCATTTGTCTTGGCCAGCACTTCAATCATTTATAACTTATTACATAATCCCTGACAATTCCAGAGAAATAAATTAACCGCAGATCAGTTCCAGATTCAACTGGTACTTGATTGTGATTGGTAACATGCTCCACGCTGATTGGTTGTTGCTCCATGTAGATATGAGCTACATAGCTACATCTTCTTCTGTAGGCTGGCTGCTTTCTAAAAAACTTGAATTGTACATTCTAGTGTTGTTGAACCACCATGTCTACTGTCCAATTGCTGTGAGTGCTGTAATAAAAAATTTAGTGTTCAAAAGCTGATGAAATGCTCCGTATGCCAACTTATTACTTTGATATTTCAAATGTGTGGATATTTCAAGAAGTCTTCGAAATCATATATTCAATCCTGCAAGTGTAAGCAGTGTGTACGCTAAATCTAAAAATGTACCCTAATCTTCAGATGGAACGCCCAATTTCCAGGACAGTAAAGAAGAAATCTGTATTCAAATGAAGTCAGCGATTTCTATGCAATTTGCTGACTTCATGAATGAGTTGAAGAAAACTAATGAAAATGCTAAAGAGAAACAACAGTCCGTAGAAATGTTCTCTGCAAAGATAAGTTAGATGATTTCAACGGCTTAATCAGCAACTTTAATATTGATTATAGGTACTTGAAAAAAACAGAAAGAATTTCTGGATTTCTTGTTCCATGACGAACTGCGTTGTTAATATTAACTATTCAAGTGAATTCAACGATTTGCAGTCAAATTTTTATTAAAAATAAGTAGTATTTCACTTACTTTGTAGGCCAAACGTTTTGTGAAATAATACTTATTTTTAATAAAAATTTGACTGCAATTCGTTGAATTCACTTGAAAAGTTAATAGAAAGAATTTCTTGTTAGTAGAATAAAATGAGATTGAGACTCAACTTGTTGACCTCCAACAGATTATAATAGAATCAATAATCTTGAAACTCATATAATCCCCCCCCCCCCCCCCACCTAGAATGAATACACCAAGTTCATTGTTGAAAGCGTAGCCAAAATATTACAAATCAAAATGACGAATTACACCTAGAAGAGCTCACCGAATCCTTATAACAAGGAAGGACGCGATTCCGCCTCTACTGGTGAAGTTTGGGAACAAACAAGCTAAGGAAAATGTGCTCAAAAAATATAAGGATTTTCAAAAAAAAACTGAGTCGCGCTACAAATTTATTTTGCTGTGACTTTTTGCAGCGCCGCAAAGGCGCCTAATGTGAAGGCGCACTAAGGTGGCATAGATAGATAGATATTTTTTGCCATCGGACACCACGGTCATCGGCAACGTCAAAATGATTATTAAATATAATTAAAAAGTATGAGTAAAAAACTCCTCCAAGGAGTAAAAGGGAATGACACACAGGGTTTCAAGAAGGGCCCTCTTGAACAGAGAGGCGGGAAGAGTTGTTAATGATATTGGCAACTTATTAAAAAAAGTTTTGTTCCGATAGCCTGTGGCAGTGGCGGATCCAGGAAAAAATTTTGGGGGTGGCTGGTAGCTACTGATAAGCAGTAGTGGGGGGGGGGGGGGGGTTGAGGTGAACTGAATACAAGTAGTATTGTGAAAGCTTTTGGATTTTTCATAATCAATCATACCCGTACTATAACTATTCATATTATTGGGAAATAAAAAATAGCTTTACTAGTGCTTTGAACCGTATCAGCAATAACATTAATTTAAATTTAAAGTATATTGGAAAATTTTGATTGAATTAAGGCTGAATCTGGTGTGTTCAGAAGTTTGTCAAGCAAGGGCGGATTAAAGGGGGGGGCGGAGGGGGCGACCGCCCCCCCCCCCCGAGGGCTTGCACATTTTAAAAAATTAAAAAGGGTAACACTTGTGACATGCACACGGTTAAATTTTAATTGTCCCGCCACAGACGGAATACCTCTAACTTGTCTTACCACTCCGCCTCCGCCGGCCAGGAATTAACAAATGTTGTAATACTTATTTTGCCTTATTTTCTATATTACCTTTACTTTATCTTTAACTGTTGACATAATTTTAATTCAATGACGAATTAACAAATGACAGTGAATGAAGGAAATCTTATATCAAGTGAAATTAGTTTGAATAAGATTAATCTTTTATAGAATAGGTAGGGGCATATAAATCTCTGTTTGTTTTTGACCTAATACATATTTATTGTAGTAGCTACTGGTATTATGAAACATGAAAGAATGTTGAGATTAATTTAAATATATATATAGGTCTAAAAATCATCACGATCACGAATAAATTGCTTAGACTCTGTTCATTTCTCTGTAAATTTTGATAAAAATTAAGCTAGCAAAGCAATTTTTGTTCAAGACATATTGTATTGTATAAAAAAATTTGTATTCCTAATTCCACATGAATATACAGAAATAAACTACTCTAGCTAGGGGAAATTTCATTGTTCTTAAACACGAAAAAATTATATTTCTACTACATTTTAAGTGCTAGAATAGTGTAAAATGCGGTTAAAGGCTACTAAATTTCCAAAAATTTTATTCCATACCCCCCCCCCCCCACGACCAACGGGTATTTTTGGGGTATGTCGCCCCCTCCCATAAAAATTCATTAATCCGCCACTGTTGTCAAGGAGCATAATATTATTCCGGTATTCCAGTCATATTATTCCATTTTTAAGAATGAAAATCAATGTGAGAGTTTTAATTAGTTACACATTTTTCAATTAACTAATGTTTCAACCTATTCGTTTTAATAGATAAACTTTGTGTGAATTACACACTGTAAAAAGAGATGTTTTTCTGAAGTTTTTATCTGACGATTAGTTTTCCTCTTTTAGAAATTTGGGATCTGAAGCTACTCCCCCAGAAATTTTATTTAATAGATAAACTTTGTGTGAATTACACACTGTAAAAAGAGATGTTTTTCTGAAGTTTTTATCTGACGATTAGTTTTCCTCTTTTAAAAATTTGGGATCTGAAGTTACTCCCCCAGAAAACTTTTGTATAATCTCTTTGAGAAATCAGTTAAAATGGTATTAGAATACACAGGTATAAGTAAACCCCATGCAAGCGTTATATCTGGAATTTTTCCACAATATAACCTATATCAGTAGCTGGTGATCACTGGTTTGTCGACCACATTTCATAGAATGTTAAAAAAAAACATTGGTTGATATGTTAATGTAGTTCCTCATTACTTTCCATTACAAAAAAAGTTGGTAGGCTACTGTCGTGGTTCAATTACTGGAATTTTATGTTGCACTACTTTTTCTATTCAGCAAGTACAAAAATCTATACACTGAGTTGATTGGTTGCAGGCAATGTAAATGTAATTTAAAGACATTAAACAGATTAAAACGTTAAAAAATTTCATACAATTGAAGACTTAGTAGAGGAATTAGGTAATTCTTGCTAATGCATATTTTATGAGCTTCAAACTGATTGTATTGGTAAAAAATTTGCATTCTTCTAAAAAACCTTTTGGTGGTTTTGGGGGGGGCTTCAGCCCGAAAGCCCCCCCTGTAAATCCGCCACTGCTGTAGGGAGTTCTGTATTTTTGTCAACCTTGTGTGCTGAGTATCAAGTTGGTGTCTTTGGCGGGTGTTGTATTCATGAATCATACCTGTTGTATTGATGTTGAACTTATTATTATGAATGTGCTGAGCCACAATAAAAATATATTGGCTGTAAACCGTTAATTTTAAGTGAAACAAAAAGCGGCTTACAAAATGTTCCATGTATGTGGCTCCCATAACAATTCTTACTTTTTTCTGGAGTAGTAGAACATCTGACACATGACTACTTCCCCCTCAGTGTAAGATACCATAAGACAATAGGCTATGAAAAAAGCTAAAATATGCCGCACGCAGATAGTTATTGGGCCCTTGAGAGATCTGAACAGATACAGTTCATTCCGAACAGATAACATGCCCGAAAATGCCTTAGCTAGCCGGAAAGGTGAACCACTCAATATACAGAGTGTTTCGCATAGTATCCAATACTTAGTGGGCTTTTACTCACCAACAAAATAAAGAAATAAGTTCTTATATACAATAAATATAGGTCCTTAAATGCTTTGTTATAGAATTAAAAATGGTGAAAGATACCGGTAGCTGCTGGCCCTTTCAATCTAATCTTTCAGAAGTTTTTAGTACAGTACCTTCATTTTACTTTTAAAGGTTCTAATTCAAAATAGACTAGAGAATCGAATAAAGCAAGTTAGAAGTCGCTAGCTACAGTCATTTTGTAATTATTGAACAAAATAGGCAAAAATGGCCCAAAAACACGTTTTTTCAAGTTTAAAGTTGATAAACTTTGTTAATTGTGCCATTAACATACATTATTCTCTAAGAAAACATGTAGAGAATTAATTATTTTGAGTTTGAATTAATATAATGTCCAGTAACCTAATAGTTGAAAACACGCCTACATCCCTTGAAATTAGGATTCCAATACATCAAACCGCGTAAATAGCAAGCTGCTGTGCAAAATTTGCTATGATTCAATAAAAGCCGATTTCATAAAATCTTATTTGAATTCATAAATTCTTTATGGTAGAGGCCTATCTTGTTTGCTTTCGGATTATTTGACATTTTTTGTTCAGAATTAAATTCTCCATAAGTTTTGTCAGATGAAACTACAAGTTTTTTATACAATTGACCAAACTAATTTACCTGAGATAATAAAAGCACTAGGCATTACACATTTTTGAATGAGTAAAATGAAGTAAATCGAGTAAAATAAAAGCACTACGCATTTTGAATCAGTAAATTGATGGGGCTAACTGCCAACTTCTGACATCTTCAACTCCGTAACAAACTATGATGTTGAAAATCCATCTTGTTTCCACTAACATGTAATAAAAACTTAAAAAACACTTATGGCCGTCACGCCATAACGTGAGTTAATTTCCACTTAAAAGTGCTTTTAAGTTTTTATTCAGCAACAAAAATTTACGGACCTACATTTACATGAACCTTTTTCGTTATTTTAGTGAGTACAATAAGCTTACGTAGTATTGTTACTTTATGCAAAACACTGTATAGTTTAGTTCGGAACGCGCCTGTGACTTTCCAAGGCTGGTTCTCCATAGCATTGTTACTTGAAGTATTTACAAGACAATATTTTCAACACTTAAGTTCTACTTTGAATGCTCTTAATTTCGAATATCGGAATACTAAGTTACTACACTGAATTTTCTCGTAGGCAGACAGACCACCAATAAAATATTTCTGGCCTCGCTTTTGAGCTCACAAATTTCCCATTTTTCTAGAGCATATGTTTTTCAGACTTAAGTGGTGAAACTGATAATCTCCTAGTTCGCCCCTCGCTGGATCTGGCGAGTTCCCAAGGTTCTTTAGAATTTGAATACAAAATCCTAAAAACGAAGATTACACAATGCAGAACTATATTGGTAGTTCGGCCTTTTCCACGTTGAAGGCCGACCGACCTTTTGGATTAGGGCTGCGGCTGCTTGGATTTTTTTCTCAGATTATGGCTAGGAGTTGACGAGGGTGTGCAAGGTGCTTTTCGTTGGAGCCGGACGGAATCATAATAGATGGTAATATATTATCTGCTTGTCACTGAATGCCAAGTTTTCTGAAAGACCAGCATCGTTTCAGTTTCATGTTCCCAAGTCTTCTTCTATCAGACCCTGTAAGAAATCAGGGTCAGGTAGTGGGAATACAGAGACTAGTGAGAAAGAGAAACGAGGGTTCGCCTGTTTTTGATGATTTTTTCTTCTGCTGTTGCTGCTGCAGTGGCCTGGAATAATCGGCTCGACGGCATCTAATAAAGTCCTCCAGCACCTGTCTGCACCTGCCACGCCCCTTTCACCTCTTGTTGTCAACACGTCAGGTCTCAGAAAGTCCGGGGCGGCAGTCGGTGTTTCCAACGCATAAACACAAGTACAGTATCTCTACTTGGTAGTTCATCAGAATACTGTAAAATACTTGAGACAACTTACTAATACTCGAATGAGCACGTATCGAGCAAGAAAATTACAGTTTGTCACCAAATCTTACCAAATCTAGTTTCTCACCAAATCTAGACACGTTTATGATTCGATTCCAAGATCTTTGTATCATTCTGTTCAGAATAGAAAGATCAGCATTTTAAATTAGCAATGTGTTATTGAATTTCAAGAAAAAATACCAACCCATTTATGAGATGTAATGATTTTTCTTCATAGCAAAATGCAGGATAAGGAAAATGAAGCATTTCTGTAGAAGCCTGTACTTCTGCCGTCATAATTTTGGAGCCTATCTTTCAACAGTTTTTTTTCTAATAAATAAATAATGGCATTCCTGGATTTCTTGTTCCATGATGAACTGCGTTGTTAATATTAACTTTTCATGTGAAATTTAACGACTTGCAGTCAAATTGAACTAGTCGTTAAATTTCACATGAAAAGTTAATAAATAATGTCCTTTATTGAACATATTTAAACGTCTATAGTATAAATAATAATTATGAAAGATAAACATTGCCGGCTAATTCTCCATGGCTAGCGCCGTCTGGAGGAGTTGATTGAAAAATCAGAGTTTATCAAATGAAAATAATTCAAACAATCAATGATTACATTTTAAATGAATATTTTACATATTGGCAAGAAGGAGGATATTACATGCATTCAAAAATTAAATTCCTATATCAAGAAGTATCTGTACTTCCACGCATCTCTGCAGTACTGGCCCACCACCTTCCAATTGCTTCCATTTAGGTGTGCCTTCAACTCACTGATTGACAGAAGATTTTTCCTGAAGTATTGACATCTAATCTCAGTCAGAACCGGACACCTGGCAATGAAATGAATCACATCTTCTTCTTCTTCTTTCAAGTTACACAGGGAGCAGAGTTTCACACCTTGGCTGTGAGAATATTTGTTCAGCTGAATGAGCTCTGTCCTAGCCTTCAGGAACCACTTTATCAATGTGAAGTCAGTCAGCTCATACACATAGCTCCCAAAGTGTGCCAGTTCTGGATATAGAGAACATCTTCCACTTGCCAACAGCCTCAACCTGAAGCCCTCTCTCAATCTGTCACTAACTTTTGTCACAACAGTCTGAACATCACAAGTGGGCACGCCCAATGCAGTGACATCATAGACTCTTTGGATATCCATCCAATCCTTGTAAATGAAAACTTTCTTTTCAATTACTCTTTTCAACAGAATATGAGGATATCTGTTATTTGGAAGCTTCATACTTCATACATCTCTGTATATATCTTATGTGAAGTTTCAATGTATAGAACAAAAGTGGCTGTTGGGGATTGAGCAATGAGGTGTAGAATATAGAATTTTCAAATGAGGCTGTAAAACATAGGATATAAATGGAGGACCTGCGGTAAGACGGGTAGGAAATGAGGTTGTAATAAAATAAAAAGGAATAGTTGAGTAATACCTTGTTAATGTTCCTATCACCATATGAGAAGTCGTTTCTGTAGACGCCGATGCGTGTGCACACGTTGATGAGATGAGTCACTGATGATAATGCATAGCACTCGAAGTATTGTTATGCACTGAGGAGTGAGGTCGGTGAGGATGAATGAAGAATTATTTTAGAATAAATAGGATGGAACTAATTTCACGGCCGATATAAAATACTGGAGGTTTTGAATTAAAGAACAAGAAAAATAAAGTGGTAGTTGCGGTTATAAGCAAATGAGGCTTCAATAAACCGAATATTGAGGTTTTACAAAATAATAAATTAATGAGTAATTATTGCGTTGTAACGATTACTGATAAGTGAGGTTAGAACGAAGATTTGTTCATAGCGATGCGGTTTCAACAAGAATGCAATTGTGAGTTACCATTCAAACTGCCATTACAACTCTAGCATGCGCAGTGGCCAATAAAACTGGTTGCCATGGCAACACTATAGAAAGTCAAGTAACAGCTACACATGTTGAGCAGAGATAAAACATAAACTAACTACACTAAATACGAAACATAGCGGGGGCCTTGAATCCACCTGGATTCAACAAGAATGATAAAAAAAAATAATAAAGTTCACAACTAGTGAATAAAGTTCATAACACTAATTACAAGGGTGCCAAGCTGGGCTATAAATTATTTGGAGTTTGCGGGTAGCGGAAACACCTTGTGGGATGGACGTGTCAAGGTTCCTTGGCGAGTCTTCAAATGCACCACACGAACAATTCCATCTTGTCCTGGAGAGACACCAGTAATGCGTGCTAATGGCCAGGTAAGTGGTGGAGTTGGTTGATGGACCAAGACAAGGTCACCAATGTGGAGATTATCAACAGCCTTATTCCATTTGGCTTTCTGTTGAAGGGTATGGATATATTCCAAATGCCATCTCTTCCAAATGTGCTGGTGGAATGCTTCAATCAATTTCCAATGTTTGAGGCGATTGAGGTTGACATTTTGTATGTCTTCTTCAGGAACTGCCACCAAAGGAGATCCAATCAAGAAGTGACCTGGTGTAAGTGCTGAGACATCATTAGGATCGTTTGATAGAGGTGTGAGAGGTCTTGAATTCAATATTGCCTCTATTTGAGTGACCAGTGTCGTGAATTCAACAAGTGTTAATGTGTGTTCTCCAATGACACGTCGGAGATGGTGCTTGATGCTCTTGATTGCTGCTTCCCAAAGGCCACCCTGATGTGGAGCTGCAGGTGGGTTGAAGTGGAAAGTAATGCCTTGTGTAGCAGCAAATTCAGAGAGTAGGAGTTGCTTTGACTTGGAAAGTGCTTGGAAGGTATTGTTAGCACCAACAAAATTAGTCCCACAGTCAGAGTAGAGGTTTTTGCAGAGACCACGGCGAGAAACAAATCTTTTCAAGGCAGCAATGAAGGCCTCAGAAGACAAGTCTGTTACCACCTCAATGTGGATTGCTTTGGTGACCATGCATACGAAAGCACATATGTAGGCCTTTGTGAGTGATGTGGATCTGAGGTTGTGCACCTTGATATTGAATGGGCCAGCATAATCAATCCCAGTATTGAGGAAAGGGCGAGAAGGTGTCACACGAGCCTGAGGTAGATGCCCCATGGGTGGAATGTTGTGGCGAGGTTTGTGTCGAAAGCAAACATTGCACTTAAAAATTCGAGAGTGGATGATACTACGTGCAGAGAGTATCCAAACATGTTGTGAAAGAAGAGATTGTGTTAGTTGAGCTCCAGAATGCAAATATTGTCGGTGGTAGGAGTCAATCATGAGGTTGACCACATGATGTTGCTTTGGAAGGATGATAGGATGTTGAACATCTTGAGGTATATGACAATGCTTGAGACGTCCTCCAACTCGCAGGAGACCGTCATCATCAAGATACGGAGAGAGGCGGCAAAGTGAGTTTGATACAGTGGAGGTTTTGTCAATTTTCAGCTTGGCAATGTCTTCTCGAAAGGCTGAGTCTTGAACTTGTCTGAAGATTATACATTTGGCAGTAGCCAATTCTCGGGTGGAGAGAGGGCCAATCTTCTTTGGTGGGTGCCGAGTATTGAAGACAAAGCGGAGGATGTAGGCCATAACACGCTGAAGTTTACTGAAGTGAGAAAATTTTTGTAGGAGATCCCATTCAAGAGGTGCAGTAGCAACGAGAGTGATGGGTGACAGAGGTTTGCTCTCATCAGTATCAGCAAGTTCCACTGGAGTGAATGCAGATGTAGGCCAGAGGTTGGAAGGCTTCTGTAGCCAGGATGGACCTGTCCACCACAAGTTGTGAGCGGGTAGTTCAGCTGGAAGTATACCACGTGAAGCACAGTCTGCAGGGTTTTGTTCACCAGAAATGTGTCTCCAGCTATCAGTTGGTACCAATTCTTGGGTTTGAGCAACCCGGTTTGCTATGAAAGTTTTAAGACGATGCGGAGGAGTCTGTAACCAAGTCAAGGCCACAGTAGAGTCACACCATAATGTGATAGAAGAAAACTCCAGTTTTTTGTGAAAGGTTGAGATCACATATGAGGTCAGTTGAGCAAGCAAGTGAGCAGCACACAGTTCTAGACGTGGTAGAGTGAGTTTTTTCAAAGGGGCCACTCTGGTTTTGGAGATGAGTAACTGGACAGTGGGGGAAGTATCAGTTTGTGATGTCCTGAGATATATCACTGCGGCAAATCCACGTTCAGAAGCATCTGCAAAACCATGAAGTTCAATGAGGCTTGAGTGCAAGAACTGTAGAGCTCGTGGTATGGAGATATCTTGAAGTGTGGCTGATGTGTCAACAAAGCTTTGCCACATTGCAAGCAGTTCAGGAGGTAGAGGTTGGTCCCAATTTAGGCCCTTTGTCCAAAGAAGTTGCATGAAGCATTTAGCCCACAGAACCACTGGTGAGAGGAATCCACAAGGGTCATAGATCTTGGCTATCACACTTAGTACTTTACGCTTAGTGGTAGCATCATGAGGTAGATTGAAGTTGTAGGCAAAACAATCATTTGCTGCTGACCATTGGATACCAAGGATTTTGAAATGAGGTTGTTGATCATCCTGAAGAAATACCGGTTTCTCAAGGTGACCATCAGGAAAGCTGGAAAGAAGTGCATTAGAATTTGAAGTCCATTTACGTAATTCAAATTCACCACATTTGAGTAGAGAGATAAGTTGTTGTTGCAGTCTTAAAGCCTCTTCTTCGGAGTTGGCACCAGCAATGACATCATCAACAAAGGTTTGAGAACGCAGAAGTTCAGCTGCTTCTGGGTAGGAATTGCCTTCTTCAGTGGCAAGTTGATGAAGAGTTCTTATAGCAAGATATGGAGAACAGCTCATGCCATATGTTACTGTGGTCAATTTGAAGACAGATGCAGGCTGAGTAGCATCAGTACGCCATAAAATCAATTGATAGCACTGGTCATCAGGGTGAACCTTGATTTGCCTATACATTTGACGTATATCACAAGAAAAGACAATCTTGTGCAAGCGGAATACCAGCAACAAATCACAAATATTGTTCTGCATTTTCCTTCCAGTGAGGAGAATCTGGTTCAAGGAAATACCAGTTGAGGTTTTTGCACTAGCATCGAATACAGTGCGTAGACGAGTAGTGCTGCTAGCTTCTTTGAGGACACCATGATGTGGTAGAAAATAATGAGGAGTAGATAGATCAGTGGTGCTATTCAGTTCCATATGACCTAATGTCAAATATTCTGACATGAAATCAGTATACAAAGACTGAAAATGAGGTTGCGCCTTGAATTTCCTTTCTATAGAATTTAATCTTTGTTCAGCATTGGCTTTAGACTGACCCAAAGTGGGGTGGTTAGCCTTGAATGGCAGTCTGACACAAAATCGTCCAGATTCATCACGTGAATAGGTTGAGAGGAAATGTTCATCACACAATTTTTCTTCTTCAGATTTTTCAGATGCCATTGGAGGCTCTTCTTGTTCCCAAAAGCGTTGGAGAGAGTTATGCAAATCCAAATTGTTGATAGCCAAGAGGGTGGCTGATGCTTGCAGAGTGATGGAAGAATCAGCTTTAGGCTTGCATGGAGTCTCACCCATGACCATAAAACCAAGATGAGTCCCAATTAAACTCGGCAGGCCAGGACCAAGATGATGAACAATCTGGTTGAGCAGAAGAGGAAAAACAGAGCCACCAAGAAGAATGTCGATGCCTCCAGCTAGATGAAATGTAGGGTCAGCCAGAATATATGGTCGAACCTTTTCCAATACCTCTGGATCAATTTCCATGCGAGGTATATCAACACAAATTTTATCAATAATCAAGAACTCTTGATTAAGTGAAATCACTTTTCCACTCAGAGTCTCAATAGAAAGAGAGGTGAGGCCCTTAGAACGTATGGGGGCTTGAGAAAATCCAACAACACTGTGGTTGCTCTTAGTGCGAGATGCACTTAATACTTGTGCAGCATGTTCATTGATGAAACATGACTGACTACCAGAATCTGCGAGGGCGCGGAAAACATAACCTTTTCCATGAGGAGAGGTAATTTTAACGAGTAGCGTTCCCAATAGCACTGTAGACATTGATGAACGATGAGAGGGTTGATTATTCTCAGTAGTGGTCAGTACTACTGAAGGAGGTGTCATGTTGACTTGAGGTTGACCCACAGAAACTGCACGGCTGCTGGGTTGGAGAGGTGTCATATTGGCAGTTGAGTGGTTATTTTCAAAGTGCAACAAAGTATGGTGCCTTTTATGACATGTGAAACAGTTTGATTTCGATTTACACTTGTCAAGAGTATGATTTCCTAAACAAGAAATGCATCTTTTATTTTCTTTGACAATTTGAAAACGTGCTTTGGGTGCATTGTTTTTGAACACAGGACATAAATAAATCTTATGTTCATTGTTCTGACAAACAAAACAGTCATAAGGTTTTGTGTCACTTTTGATTTCATCATTATAAGTAGTCATCAATGCTACCTTGTTTGTAGAAAAACTCCTATTTATTTTAGGAAAGAATTTATTTTCAGATACTGAAGTAGACATTGAAGCGGTTTTTGAGGTAGAAGAAGAGTGAAGATTTGAATTTTCAATTTCATTGCACTCCTGAGTTAAAAAAGTAATTATTTCTTTTGCTTCAGTAAGTACAGATTCGCTAGATTTGTTCAAAGAACGAAAATGTTCAAACTTTTTTCGGAGGTTATTATCCATTTTTCGCATCATCATAGCACACAGTAAAGGATTATCAGCGGTTATATCAATTTTTAATCCCTTCAAAGCTTGTGTATTCTCATTGTAGGAGTTCAAAAATTTCCGCATTTGAGCCGGTTGATGAGTGATATTGAGTAAATCGAGAATTTTATTGAGATGCAATGTTATCAATCGGCGAGGTGAATTATAGCGTTCATGAAGCAAGTCATAGGCAATCTGATAATTACTCTCAGTTAGTGGTAATGATTTAATTAAATCAAGAGGTTCTCCTGAGACAGAGCTCAACAGGTATTGAAGTTTGACTACACCTGATAATGTAGAATTTGAATGAATGCTTGAATTGTATAAATTAATAAATGAGGTCCAATCGAGAGGGTTTCCAGAAAAGTGTTTCAAGTCAAGCTTAGGTAAGCGAACTGGCTGTTCATTTTTTACTTTAGACTGATTCAATTTCGTTTCTAAGTTGTGTAACGTGAGATTAATAGAGTCAATCATTTCATCAGCACTATTAAGAGGTGCATAATTTGGTTTGAATTCTTTGTCTTCTTCTAACTGTAATTCATGATAACAATCCAGTGAGTCAGATAAGTCTGATCTTAATTTGTTCAGAGATTTTGAACGAGCGAGTAATTTCTGATAAATTTCCTTATCAGAGATCTTTTTTGACATATCAAATAAGATTTGAATTTGTTCAAAAGCATTATTCTTCTTAGCGGTGATCACTGCTAACGATTTAGCCATTATAACTAACTAAGTTACCTACTTGATAACAGTAATAAATTATCACAAGTATTGAAGTTGACAATATAATAACCTGGGGTACAATAACTAAATGAGATTGCACTAATAATAGTGATAATAAGCCGATAAAATGACTCGACACACTGCCGTGGTAGTAATTGAGGTAATTACGATTACAAATTGAGTGATAAGTGGCAAGCATTCACAAAAGACATCTAATAATATTCGAATTATAAAACAAGTAATGCGTTTATCAATAAGCATGAATATTCTGAGAATTCAACTGAATTAAACAATTATCTGAATTGAATTCACTCAAGTTACGAATTGAATGCAAGATATTATACTTATTGAACATTCGAAGTATGATATGAATAAATCAAATAATATTTCAATTTTGAAATAAGCAATGTAATTTTACACAATTGAATACAATTATCAGTCAAGTTCACGGAATAACAATAAGTATTTATTTCAATTAGAAATACACCACAAGCCATAAGAAGTTATTCTCATTTGATAGCATAAGCTATTAGTGAATGAATAGTAGGTTATTTTCAAGTTCAATGTAAACAAAGTTGACCTTGACGACGCAATGCTCAGCTATAATGTCAGCCTGAATACTACAGAGCTCCGTTATAATCACGATGAAACAAAACAGTGAGTTGTTTACGACTTTTGAGCACAATAGACAAATTTTAACTTGCAAGGCATTGATAGTGAACTCGTTTGAACAATGTGCTTTGTAACTTGTAATACCGTATAACTTGTACTTGCACCAAAAATGATAGCTTTGTTTAATGAGCAATGAATATGTATTTCCATAGAATGAAAATAAAAAATGATCCGATCCGGGGCCCGGATGACCAAAATGTTGGGGATTGAGCAATGAGGTGTAGAATATAGAATTTTCAAATGAGGCTGTAAAACATAGGATATAAATGGAGGACCTGCGGTAAGACGGGTAGGAAATGAGGTTGTAATAAAATAAAAAGGAATAGTTGAGTAATACCTTGTTAATGTTCCTATCACCATATGAGAAGTCGTTTCTGTAGACGCCGATGCGTGTGCACACGTTGATGAGATGAGTCACTGATGATAATGCGTAGCACTCGAAGTATTGTTATGCACTGAGGAGTGAGGTCGGTGAGGATGAATGAAGAATTATTTTAGAATAAATAGGATGGAACAAATTTCACGGCCGATATAAAATACTGGAGGTTTTGAATTAAAGAACAAGAAAAATAAAGTGGTAGTTGCGGTTATAAGCAAATGAGGCTTCAATAAACCGAATATTGAGGTTTTACAAAATAATAAATTAATGAGTAATTATTGCGTTGTAACGATTACTGATAAGTGAGGTTAGAACGAAGATTTGTTCATAGCGATGCGGTTTCAACAAGAATGCAATTGTGAGTTACCATTCAAACTGCCATTACAACTCTAGCATGCGCAGTGGCCAATAAAACTGGTTGCCATGGCAACACTATAGAAAGTCAAGTAACAGCTACACATGTTGAGCAGAGATAAAACATAAACTAACTACACTAAATACGAAACAGTGGCAGAGCATCCGTCTTAAGAAAAAAGCAATAGTTTGGGGCCCACATTGACAAGCTAAAAGCTTTCTTGAGAAAAATACGTTGCACCTTTTCCACTTCATCAAACATCTTTCCTCCCCAAACTTGTGCTCCATAGCATACCATTGACCTAGTCACAGCTTCAAAGACACTTTGTTTCGATTTGAATGGTATATTTTTCTGTGATATTAAGCTGTTAAACATATTCAGTGCCATGCTCACTGCAGACGACCTCTCCTTGAAATGATTTGCCAATGAAAGTTGGGATGTCAAGTTTATTCCCAGATACTTGTAACTTTTCACCACTTCAATCAATTCATTGTTGTACTGCCATACACCATGTCTACTTGTACGTCCTCCTCTTCTGAAAACCATTATTTTAGATTTACTTAGATTCACCTGGAGATTCCACTTCTTGCAATACACTTCCAAGTTTGATATCATATTTCTTAAAGAGAGCCTGTCTGAAGCAAGAAGAACTATATCATCTGCGTATGCAAGACGTTTTATGCAGAAGCCTCCACAGTTGATACTTCCATCCACCCAATCTTCCAAATCATTGACAAATAGTGCAAACAATAAGGGACTCAATAGGCAGCCCTGCTTTACTCCATTGCGGGTCTCAAACAAGTCTGACAGCCCCTGCTAACCCCACACTCTAGCTGTTGAACCATCATATAAATTTCTGAGGGCATTCAACATTTTATAGGATACTCCCAATTCAGAAAGTTTATAAAACAAGGCATGTCTGTCTATCCTGTCAAATGCCGAAGAAAAATCCACAAAGAAGGCATATACTTTCTTACCCTTCTCACACAGTTTGATGTTGATAATACTCATAATATTAAATATATTGTCAATAGTGGAGTATGACTTTCTGAAGCCAGCTTGAAACTCTCGCAGGACATTGTGACAGACAATCCATTTCTCCAATTTTTCCAGCAGTGCTCCAGTAAACAGCTTACTTATTGTATTGCAAAACGATATTCCTCTGAAGTTTGTTGGGTCATTGCTGTCTCCTTTCTTGAAAATAGGATAGATTATTGATTCCTTGAAGTTCTCAGGGATGTCAGAAGACTCGAACACACCATTGAACACATCTGTCAATTTCTCCAAGAATACAACTGGTGCATGCTTCAAAAACTCATACGTTATTCTATCCTTGCCTGGTGCTTTATTCTCTTTAGCCCTGTCAAGGACCCTAGTTAGATCCTGCAAAGATATTGGAGCATCCAGGATTCTATCCAATATACATGGCTCAGCATACAATATTTTATCAGCAATGATGAGTGGATTCAATAAATGATCAAAGTGCTGCATCCAATCCTGCAATGTAATACTAGTCCCTGCAATGAAGTTACTTTTCCTGAAGCATCTAACAAGTTTCCAAAACTGCCCAGAATCTTTCACTGTTTTAAACTTTTCTGTTAATTCACACCAATATGATTTTTTCTTTTCTGGACATAACTGTTTGAAAGCTCTATTTGACTCTATGTATCTGATTCTTAATGTTTCCAAATTTGTTTTTCTGAAGGCTTTTAGAAGTCGAAATGACTCTTTTCTCCTCCTTTCATACTCCAAATCAAACCAAAACTGCATACCTCTCATTGTTGGATAACTATTCAAACGCCCTGCCAAACCATATTCTTGAATTATTGTCAACAAGTATTTCAGATCTTCTTTTGGGTCATCCCAATGCAGCCAACTATTGATTTTCAAACTAAGCTTTTCCTGGTACTTTGCCTTGTTTTCAGATCTCCATTGTAGTTTTCTCCGGATTGGTATTGAGCAGGTGTCTGTTGTCATTGATTGTCCAGGAAGGCAGATAACAGTAACTATTGGGAGGTGGTCAGAAAATATTTTTTGAATCACCTCAAATGAAGTGATGAAGGGTAGTGCATCAATTGAAACAGCACACAAGTCTATCACAGATGAACCTTGACCTCCAATATACATCAGTTCTCCTTCTGCATCCTTTCTTGTTCGGCCATTGAGTAGCACCAGCCCAAAATCGTCAAACATTGCCAACAATTCCTTTCCATTTGCATTTATTATGGGATCTTTTGAAGTTCTATTGCTATTTAGGCTATGGAAACTTGCTATGATGTCTTCTGGTAAGACCTGTTTATTACTGACCCTTCCATTCAAGTCTCCCATTATTATGAAATCGAAATCATTGCAATCCATCAGCAAATCCCTAAGCATTGTGAAGTCAACCTGCCACTTATTACAGTTTAGGTAAGCAGGGACGACATACAATTTTTGAGAATTAATATGCAGTTTGATCAGTTGATAGTTAAGAATTGTTTTATATTTCATATGTCTTTCATAATTCTTTCCTTTTCGAATGCCATAAATTCTGCCTTCACTAGCCCTACCATGACAAGCTGCTCTAACTGCAGAGATCCAAACTAATTCATACTCTTCGAACCTCACCTTGAATCTCTGGAAAAGATTTTCATCTTCAATAAATGTTTCAAACAGCAGGAATAAATCATAGTTCTTGAGAAAGCTGATAAATATAATGTTAGATAATTTATTCATGATTCCCGCTACATTATAAGCAATGATATTGAGAAACAAGGAGTCATTCACACTAGCTGCAGGCTGTAAATTGTAGTTTTCATTTTGAGAGCGATTATTCGATATTGTTGATTGTATTGCCTGAGGGACGAAAAAACTGCTTAATAGGAGAATTATTGTTTGATTGACTTGAGTTAGTTTTTCGTGTCTGTCTCTGAAGGGCTTCTCCTCTTCTCTTTTGTCGGTTCCCCTCTAATTGTCGATTTTCCTCTGATTCCATGTGATCACGCATTGCGTCGTCATAGCTCACTAACTTCCCATCCACCTCCAAGCCGTTTCTTTTCATTTTAACATTATGATTCAAATCCTTGAGACGCTTTTGAACTTCACTGAGCTCCTTACGTCTCTCCCTTGATTTCCTATCTAGATCCTGTGCAACGAAAATCTTGGAATTTTTCAGCCTGCCACAGTTTTTTAAAATGCTAGCTTTTTTAACTCCTGAGACCAGGGACAGAATAATTGGGCGAACGTTAGTATTAGATCTCTTGCCTATCCTTCTGACATAATTCATATCACTCGCAGAGAGTTCTACAGCTATCACCCCATTACATACGTCCATGATCTTGCTCATAGCCTCATCTCCAGATCCATCACTGGCCTCCGTAACTCCATAGAACATCAAGTTGTTTTCTCTCCTCATATCATTTATAAAATTATTTTGCTTCTGCAGTTCTTGCCTCAATTTTGCGTTCTCTCTGCCTAGTTCTTCAATTTTACTATTTTGCTCCGAGATAATTGATGTTAAATTAAGGGAATTTATTTCTTGCTTTATAATCTGCTCCGTATTTGAAATGATCTCGCTCTTGAATTTTTCCAAAATATCTTTCAGACTATTAATATCCAAAGCCATTATAAATTATGATTGCCGTTGCTAGAACGATTCAAGAACAACAATCAGGCCCTTTAACGGTAAATGATTTTGCTAAACAAATCCTATATTTATACAGCACAGCTTATCTCGATTCCTACACTCCGAAAATAATTGATGCTCTATATAGTTGGGCAAGATAACAATGTTGTACTTATCTATCTCCCGCCTGATGACCGTTCACCTCCACCCCGCACCTCACCAAGCCGCACGATTCTTTCTACGTTTGTTTCAATTCTAACCTAAAAGTTCTGACATCAATATTTAGGCTAAACAATTCTCTATTCACAAATCAATTTAACTGACTTTTAAACTCGCAAACTAAACTTTGAATATGCACTTTTCAACTAATACAAAATTGACTTTGCCAAACGCACATTAACACATTAATTCAGCGACAGAAATGGTAACAGACACGAGCACAACCGTCCTGCTCCAATCATCCAACTCAACTCCCTTTTTTTCTAATAGTATGTGGTTATTACAAGTTAGTTTGAACTGACTGACAATTTAACAAACTTACAAATATACAGAAACAGAAATTATCAATTCCTTCAAGTGCTATTAATTTATACTGAAGACTTCCGCAATGGCGGATATTGACAACAGCATTGAATAGCTGATGGAAATCGATGAATTCTGTTTCTGTATATTTGTCAGTCTGTTAAACTGTCAGTTACTTCAAACCAACTTGTGAGATACGAGCCGATATTGCCAAGTTTAAAATGAGTGCTGCTGTGCAGAAAGGTCACTATAGTCTAGTGGTTAAGGCACCCGATCAGCAATTGGGAGGTCCGCGGTTCGATTCCCGGTGGTGACTGATATTTTTTTACAGTAGTATTCATCGGTTTCCATTAATGCATCAAATCATTCAATGCTGTTGTCAATATCCGCCATTGCGGAAGTCTTCAGTATAAATTAATAGCTCTTGAAGGAATTCGAAATTAATAAATTCTGTTTATTCGGTTATTATTCTTCAAGAAAAAAAAATAAGACCAACATTGTTCCTCTTTGATAGCTACCAATTGAGATGCAGTAGTTCAAAAGTAGGGCTTTTTAATTGCGATTCGCAATTTATTTTATCAACATCTTTTTAAATATTAATATTTCGTTATACGACGATGAAAGAAATTGAAAGGGCTGTGTAAGCTTTGATTTGCGCTATTGAAATTGAAATTGATATATAAAATAATCAGTAAAAACGGGTGTAGCTAATGTAGCCTAGCATGTCAAAATACAAAACATTTTTTTTCTGAGGATGAAGCCCCCATAGGTCTGAGACCTGTGCGTGGGTAATGAGTTGGATGATGGTGATTGATGAGTTGGACCTACAGTTTTAGGTGGGTTCCGAACCACCGGGAAGTGATTTCCGGTAATTATAACATAATTCATAAGTTTCTTAATAACTACTCATTTATTCATTTTTTTAAATGTCGTACACTTCAATTTTATTATATCGTGCAATAACTAAGTTATGCCCCAACATTCAAACCAAATACGGTAAATTGCAAAATAAAATTTATTTTACAATTATTGTAAAATAATTGTGTTTGGTATCATATTTAATGTGATACCGCATACCGAACATCGAACCTAAACATAAGTTTTCTTATTAACAATTCATATTATGCTTATTTCATTATGGAGTTGAGGATAATACTTCTATTAACAAAGCACACATCTTTAACACTTCAACCATTCACAGGTCTATGTAAATGTAAATGATGAAGTCAGTTACCGGTACTAAATAAAGATATCACAAGTGGTGAAGTGGGGTTTGGAGGTGGTGTTTATACAAGTGCCACGTGTTGTCAGTGGAGTGCTCAAAGACTGTGCTTGATGAGTGTTGACCATTCAATGTTCTCTATTCAGGAACAGAACGTATTCATGAGCCGCACTCAGTACGAGTGCGAGAGGTGAGAGGGCTGACTGTCAATGAATAGAAATTTATGACTAGTTGTCTGCTCGTAAAAATAGAGAGGGAATGAATAATGTTAGTACACCAAGCTTGTCTTCAACTTGGGAAAGTTGGTTTGGAGAGAATTGAGTCACAAGTCACAAGGTGTGTTTCTCTGGTTCACCGATTGTCTAAGCCCACGGTCTTTTGAATGTCATTGAAACATGATGTGAGTGAGAATTTGTAGCTTTGCCTTTTCGACTGTGCTCAAATTGCTGGCTCTCTTGAAACTGTTTTTTCAGCTGGCAACATATCTTATAATAAAAAATAGCACCATGATTTCTGTTACAAGAACACACCGTGTACAGTGGCGTTGTAATGAGGGGGGAAGGGGGGACCGTCACGGGTGACAAAAAGCAGATTCAATAAGGCTTAAAAATGTATTGCATTTTTTTTAAAGATCATTTTTCTTTTCATTGCAGAAAAAAAATTAATCTGGTTTGGGGTGACATGACAGGCGACTGAGTTGAATGCCAATGAGTAGAGCACAGAAATTTAGTCATAGGGGTGATGGTGCAGGAGCAGTGAGTGTCGAAATGTGTGACACAGGGGTTACTTATCAGCTAAATTTATTTTCATTATTTGAAGAAATTTGTTCTGTTCTACTACTGCCATTCACCCTCAGAGAATCAGAGAATTTGTTAATGCTGGTGCAGGTGTCAGGAGCGTAGCCAAGGGGCATCCTCGGGTACGGACACCATTAGCGATGACTCAAGCACTTAAAAGAATTGGATTCGTGATCCATAATTTGGGTTGAAATGCTGAAATACAGGGTTTACATGTGTGGCATAGGGGTTTTTGGATGAGAGCTAATACTTTTTGGGTCGGCTAATACAGAGATATATGGGTTAAGATAATGTGGGAGGATTTATGCAAAGGAACACTCAAAATGCTATTTTAGAGGGTGTATTCTCAATTTTTCCGGGGGAGGACCCCCCATTTAAACAAGAGTCATATATTTCATCAAAATTAAGAAAAGACACCTTAATATTCTCAGGTTTCGACCTACTGTGAAGGTAGATGATAGAGTTTAGTAGTGAAAGTTATTTAAATTATTAGTTTGATTCATGAAAAGCAAGTCATAAAGTGATGTAATTGGATTTCAAGGAATAATATTATTTCAGTAAAGAAATAGATTTTCAAGTAACAAATTTATTAGAATAAATTTCAGTGGTATGTCTTGTAGGTACTTTTTACTAATATTGCACTATACCGTTTAAGGTGAGTCTATAGACAAGAAAGTGAGGTGGTGGTCCCAGGGGTTGGACTCAAACATATGTCATGAATCAAATTGAGTCACTCAATTCTCAAGCACTAAAGAATCAATTGAATTTTTCTACCATATATTAGGAGTAAGATGAATGAGTTTGTGTCTAAAAGCCCTTTCTTCTATTATCTAAAGAACAGGTATTTGCTTTATTTGAAGTGTTACAGGGCTGTTCCAACAGTGGCGGATTAATGAATTTTTATGGGAGGGGGCGACATAACAATACAATATACAATACAATAATTATGTCTTGAACAAAAATTGCTTTGCTAGCTTAATTTTTATCAAAATTTACAGAGAAATGAACAGAGTCTAAGCATTTGAAGTGATAGCCGCGAGGCGTAGCAGGTATCTGTTCAATCAGATAGAGATAAGCTGCGTTCTCGTAGGTCCTGTTTGTAACGGTGACCGATTATATTGGCCAGCAAAAATGACACTGTTCTCTGCTGTAAAATCACTTCCCGGTGGTTCGGAACCCACCTAAAACTGTAGGTCCAACTCATCAATCACTATCATCCAACTCATTACCCACGCACAGGTCTCAGACCTATGTGGGCTTCATCTTCAGAAAAAAAAATTTATTCGTGATCGTGATGATTTTTAGACCTATATATATATTTAAATTAATCTCAACATTCTTTCATGTTTCATAATACCAGTACTACAATTCGTATTATTGTATAATACAAATACGTATTAGGTCAAAAACAAACAGAGATGTATATGCCCCTACCTATTCTATAAAAGATTAATCTTATTCAAACTAATTTCACTTGATATAAGATTTCCTTCATTCTCTGACATTTGTTAATTCGTCATTGAATTAAAATTATGTCAACAGTTAAAGATAAAGTAAAGGTAATATAGAAAATAAGACAAAATAAGTATTACAACATTAATTCCCGGCCGGCGGAGGCGGAGTGGTAAGACAAGTTGGAAGTATTCCGTCTGTGGCGGGACAATTAAAAATTGAACCGTGTGCATGTCACAAGTGTTACCCTTTTTAATTTTTTAAAATGTGCAAGCCCTCGGGGGGGGGGGGGGGCGGTCGCCCCCTCCGCCCCCCCTTTAATCCGCCCTTGGTTCCAAACCGTATCAAAATTCATAATTTACATTTTTTCTCTAAATTCCAATAATAGAATCCCAAGTTCTATCCCCAAAGTGAACCAGCTATTGATTTAATGGGATAATCAACTGAATCACATGCTGTTCAAGCAAGCTATTTAAATATTTTCAATTAGCATGCCCACATTCTGAATAGTTGTAATATGCAGGCCTAAGCTAATTAATTGTGCGGAGCCCAATATCAAGATAAACATCACCAAAATATCTTAAAATTGCTTTCAAAGGGCTAACAATCAAAATTTTTCTGGAGTGACGCCCCCGGAGCCCCAAATTATCAAT
The DNA here is from genome assembly GCA_948455865.1 of Conomelus anceps. Classification (NCBI taxonomy): domain Eukaryota; kingdom Metazoa; phylum Arthropoda; class Insecta; order Hemiptera; family Delphacidae; genus Conomelus; species Conomelus anceps. Next base: position 35,249,824 of record OX418216.1, read on the forward strand.
ATCTACATAAAAAATTAATAACTACCATTAGTGGTACAAAATAAGAATCAGCTATTAATAAGGTGTCTTTTTTTAACTGTGTGTGAGTGGGTGTTTGGGGCTTGACAAGTTGAAATACCGCCCCGTGTGCCAAAAGACCTTGCTACGCCACTGGCCGTGTATTTTATAGTCAGCATGTTTTCAGTCACAAAAAATCACCATGTCTTTGATAGTTAAGAACAACTTTAAGTTTTCAATTACAAAATAATATTGAACAATATTCAGGTTTAAAATTTAGGGCTGATCAATTGAGTCGCTGTTTCAGTGTATTCATTGTTTGGAAAAACTAATAATTAGTTATATAATTATTATATACAGTTCGTAAACTATTAGGGCACCTGGCCATTGAACGCTGTGTTGAGTTGCGCTGCGCTGTGCGATGACAGCACCTTTTAAAACCGAACCAATGGTTTTTAATGAACGCCCGGCCACTGAAAGTGTATTGTGCTGCGCTGTGCCAATTGCGGGGCGTTCATTGGAAACCATCGGTTTCAAAACAGCTTTGAGCATTCAATGGCCGTGCACCCCTTGACCCTTAATGTCTTGCGACGTGTATTATTAACATCACCGTGATTTCAGTTACAAAGAAAACACCATGTTTGTAATACCATAATTCAGCTTGTGATACCAATCAGTTAGAAAAAACACCAACATTTCAGGTTTAAAAATTTAGAGCCCTTGGTCCTGATACATTGAGACTGTGTATCTGTGTAATAATATTTATTTACGAATAGTCCTACTATTAATATAGAGCTCGTAAATAATTATTATCTGATTTTATTTGTGTAATTTTTATTGCTGATTATTGTAATATCGATAGCTATAATCCTATGTTTTAGTAGGCACTGTATTCTCTGATTCTATGTATTCTAGTGATACGGAACCGACTTGAAACTGTAGGCTCACCACGCTTCCCATAACATAGCTCGAACGGCAAGGTGGTATTTACTCGTCAAATTTTTTTCTCTGTTTGCTAATTTTTAATAGTATTTCAATTTTCTTTAGAATGATAATAATCAATCTTGTTTGCTGTGTTCTGCTGAAAAGGTTTAATTGAAATTTGCGAATGGAGTATAATTTTCCACGCTCACTCATTGAAATAAAACAATCGCCATATAGGACTATGGCGTAGAGGACTAATGAGTAGAAGTAAAGCGGGGTACCTGGTATAGATGAATAATTGATCATAAATAAGTACGGTTCTCCCATAGTCCATAGTCACTGCACATAACACTGCACAACCTATTGTGTTGCTTTGCACTCAGTAGCGTAGTAGTAGCCTTGCCTATTGTAAACAAATAAATTGTAGTAGCCTCTGTAAACAAATAAATTGTAGTAGCCTCCTATACTACTGAAGGCTTCAACTGATGCAAAGGTTGCTTTTGTTTATTTTTCTTTGTTTATTCTATTTTGAGTAATGAGCTCGGATTAGTGGTCACTGATCGTTACTAGAGTCTGGTCCTTGTAAATAACTGTAATGTCAATGACTTTCCAATAAACTGGCTTTACTGGTATTCACTGAGAAGCTTGCAATCAATAAGTGCTGAATACTAAGTGCTGGAACTTAGCTATCAGGCCTGCATGCTACGCATGGTCTGTTGTTGAAGAACTATTATAATGGGGATGAACTACCTAATTGACAGCGGCTCCACCTGGAAGAATGGTGGGTGACATAATGAGGGACAAGATGGGCATTGGTCAACGGGCTCTGACAGACATTTACATGTACCCGAATACCCGAACAAAGAGAATGTTTGAATGAGTAGTCAAAGTACAGTACTATTCTTGTGGATTTCAAAAACGAAAACACCACGGACACCCTAGAAGCTAAGGCGTGGTAGCTTGTCTCTCAAGTCTCAAATCGCAGAAAAACGGAGTAAAAAAGAAAAATATATTTATTTTGTAAAGAGAAAAGAGTCTACTCAATTATATGTCACAAGATCACAATGAAATAGAGGCGAGTCACAACACCTTACAACAAAAGCTTAATCAGACTTGAATAGAAGGAACTTAATTAATGTCATTGACCGTACGTAGTGAGGTCTCAGTTCTAAATCAACCGGCCGGCATTTTGTCTGTCAATTCACGCGATTACGGCAGTGGCGTAACTAGGATTACATTTCTGGGGGGGTGGGGGCTCACCAAGGGGGGGTCTGGGCAGTAGCTTAGCCAGGATCAGATTTCGGTGGGGGGGGGGCTCACCAAGGTCTGGGGGTTTGGGGTATAGGAGGGTCCGGATTTTTTTTTCAAAATTTAGTGGTGTAAAAAGCTAATCTAGACAACTTATTGGGCTCTAAAGTTCAAAAGAAATTTTTGAAAAATTACTACCCAAGAACCTAGGTGGCCAGGTTTGAAATGATAAAGTTTGATTTTCCGATATCTGTGACTATTTTGAGTCAAAACCCTTGAATTGGAACTAACCATACTTAACTTATGTACTGAATATCAAATTTAATACTAATTATTATAAGTTTCATATAATTTATGTCATTAGCCTAAAACGCATCCAACCCAAAGTTCATGAAATTGAAATTTTTTTATCATAGCACACTGAATTTACACGCTTGCATAGAACTTGCATTTATTTGTGTGTTTTCATTTATAAAATCCCGATTTTATGAACTTTGGGTGAGTTCAGGCTAGTGGGTTATACTGAATTTTAACTTCAAAACTAAATTTTCTACAAGATGAGTTTATTCAAAAAGGTGATTTATCAATAATTAACAAAGTTAATCCACTTCAAACTTGAAAAATTGCATTTTATTTAATGTAATAAATAAATAATTATGGTAGTCACAGTTTTCTGACATGTTTTATTCGATTTCGTAGCTCATTTTAAATCAAAATTATCCATTTGAGCACCTAACAAGTTTCTATATGAGTAAATATTGAGGAAAAATTTGAAAAATACATTAATCTGACTATAACTGTAGCTATATTCTTTTACACAAACAGGGTTTCTGCATTCTGTTCGTTATAATACTACAAAACAGATAGAACCCTTCGGCTTCAATAAGTCCTTATCTATTAGTTATTTGAGAATTTTTTATTTCTGAAATTTCGGGAGGGGGGGCCTGGGCCCCATGGGCCCCCCCTGGCTGGCTACGCCACTGGATTACGGCCAAACGCCGTAATTTTGCATGAATGTTCCTCATTCCTAGGCCGAGCGATATATTTTTTCAAGGTTTTTCAAAAAAAATTACGGGGCCAGATTATTGGAGTGCCTGATTTGGGTGTGGGTGGTTTTACATTAGCATTAAGACGATTTGAGAGGGGTTTAATCCCTGACAAAAATTTATTAAACCCAGCGGCTTTAATTCTGTGTTGGACAAAAGGATTCAGAATCTAAAAAATCTCCAATATTGAGAATTTAAATGTTTTTTGTTATTAAAATTTTTCTATTTTGGTAGGGCTTTTTGAGCTGTGTGGAATGGTTTCAAAAAAGAATTTTGTGGATAATTCATGTTTTTTCGATTGAAAGTGAAAGATAAATCTATATAAAACAAATTTTAAAACAAAAAAGAAACCGACTTCAGTGAAATGATAAAATACTCACGTACTAAAAAGTTTAAAATAAAGTATTTACTTTAAACTGAGAAAATTTTCAATTTCATACAAGTAATCTTTTGAAGTCGGCGCCAAATATTTTATGAATTTTTTTTTGAGGATGTAGCCCACATTGGTCTGAGACCTGTGCGTGGGTAATGAGTTGTATGATGGTGATTAATGATTTGGACCTACAGTTTTAGGTGGGTTCCGAACCACCGGGAAGTGATTGACAAGAAATTCTATCTAATATCAAAACTAACACTGTATTTCAATTAAATATTTGATTTACACTCACTTTTACTGGAATACTGGAATATGTGGGTGAAATTAACAATAAGAAATTCTATCTAATATCAAAACTAACACTGTATTTCAATTAAATATTTGATTTACACTCACTTTTACTGGAATACTGGAATATGTGGGTGAAATTAACAATAAGAAATTCTATCTAATATCAAAACTAACACTGTATTTCAATTAAATATGTGATTTACACTCACTTTTACTGAAATACAGTCTCAGTTTTGATATTAGATTGTTCAATTAGTTCGTCATGGAAAACATCACAGAGTAATTCTGTTATATTTTAGAAGTTTATGGGAAATTTGGCGCCGACTTCAAAAGATTACTTGCATAAAATTAAAAAATTTCTCAGTTTAAAGTAAATACTTTATTTTAAACTTTTTAGTACGTGAGTGTTGAGTATCATTTCACTGAAGTCGGTTTCTTTTTTTGTTTTAAAATTTGTTATATTTTAAGCTTTTTAGTTGAATTTTCAAACTTTGAAAAAATGAGAAATTTCTTAAAGCCTACATTATAGAATATTTTTCAAATTAGCAAGCCAATAATTAACTTATAACATCCAAACTTAGCCTAAGTAGCTAAAAATTCACCTATAAGAAAAGATAAACTAAGGAAAATTCTACAACGCTTCATTTAATGTGGAATATTGTATTTAGGAAAATTATAATAGCAAAAGGCTTCTTAAAAGTGAAATGGCTTTTGATTCATTTTGATGTGGTCCCTTCCAGAATATACCTACACTGAAATAGTAGGCATATATTATTACGTTATAAGTGCGGAAATAGCTATTTGTGTAACTAGAGTGCAAAATAGCGTTTTTATGCATCGAGAGAAACAGTTTCTCGAGTGCAGAAACAATACTTTGCGCTCGTATTACACATTAAAATTTTCCTACAGTTACGTATAAAGTAATTTAAACAGAACAAAATAGGACATACATAACCTGACAATTCCTTACATAACCTATCTTCGAATCAAATCGATTTCAACAACAACAATTACAACAACTATTTCGCAGCTGAAGCAGAGTAGCCAACCTATTTTTGAATGCAGAATAGGGAACCTGCGTATTATATGCTCACTATTTTGTGTTGTGAGGTTGCAAATCTGGAGTATGGAAAAGTACTTTCCCGCACTGGTGCAGGAATAGACTATTTTGCGTGCTACAGTTAGTGCAAAAATAGGCACTTTTTCGGGTCACTGTAGGAAAATGGTGTTTACTGAAAGTATGATAGGTTAACGCAGGAGACGAAGTCGAGTGCGGTATTTATCATACGAGTATGGTAAATAAATATCTTCCTGTACGAGTTATGTACGATATTTTCCGTGATATTAGTCATACATATTTTTTTCGTGATATTAGTCATATATATTTTTTTAATTTTTAAAACATAAACTTTGAGCTAGTGCAACAAGCATCATCAAGCATAACCTCAAAATAGCCTATTGTACATGTATTTAACATGTATTTAATGGCGAATAAATATTCTTAATCCATCACAGCAGTGAAACTGAAAATACTTCAGAGATCAGCTGTTTCACCAAATTCTCGGTAGTGGCGTGTTTGATAAAAAATAAATAACTTTGAAGAATATTGTTCAATTATTTTTTTGAAATTAACGATTTCATAAACATTTTTCACTCCAACTCATGATTGAAACTAAATAACCTTATTCCTATGACTCCATAAAATCAACTAGATTATTTACAATTTTCATATGAACAGAAATATTATATTCTACTTATTCTCGATTCAAATTAAGTTCACGTGATTGGTCAAAAAACGGGACATTACAGGCAGTGGCGTAGCCAGGGGGGGGCCATGGGGCCCGGGCCCCCCCCCCCGAAATTTCAGAAATAAAAAATTCTCAAATAACCAATAGATAAGGACTTATTAAAGCCGAAGGGTTCTATCTGTTTTGTTGTATTATAACGAACAGATTACAGAAACCCTGTTTGTGTAATGGAATATAGCTACAGTTATAGTCAGATTAATGCATTTTTCAAATTTTTCTTCAATATTTACTCATATAGAAACTTGTTAGGTGCTCAAATGGATAATTTTGATTTCAAATGAGCTACGAAATCGAATAAAACATGTTAGAAAACTGTGACTACCATAATTATTTATTTATTACATTAAATAAAATGCAATTTTCAAGTTTGAAGTGGATTAACTTTGTTAATTATTGATAAATCACCTTTTTGAATAAACTCATCTTGTAGAAAATTTAGTTTTGAAGTTAAAATTCAGTATAACCCACTAGCCTGAACGCACCCAAAGTTCATAAAATCGGGATTTTATAAATGAAAACACACAAATAAATGCAAGTTCTATGCAAGCGTGTAAAATCAGTGTGCTATGATAAAAAAATTTCAATTTCATGAACTTTGGGTTGGGTGCGTTTTAGGCTAATGACATAAATTATATGAAAATTATAATAATTAGTATTAATTTCGAGATTCAGTACATAAGTTAAGTATGATAAGTTCCAATTCAAGGGTTTTGACTCAAAATAGCCACAGATATCGGTATATCAAACTTTATCATCTCAAACCTGGCCACCTAGGTTCTAGGGTAGTAATTTTTCAAAACTTTCTTTTGAACCTTAGAGCCTAACAAGTTGTCTAGATTAGCTTTTCACACCACTAAATTTAAAAAAAATCCGGACCCTCCTATACCCCAGCCCCCCCCCCCCCCAGAAATTTGATCCTAGCTAAGCCACTGCCCACACCCCCCCCTTGGTGAGCCCCCCCCGAAATCTAATCCTGGCTACGCCACTGATTACAGGCTTGTAATGAACCAGCTTTAGGTAACCGATGTCATTTACCCGGCGTAATTGCATAATTACAATTGCATCAATGATTTCGAAAATCGTCTAAATGTGAAGCGCTCCATATGATACAATGATCAGCCTGGTAAACGACACCGGTTATCCGATTGGCGGTAATGTGTGGAACTATCCTATTCAAACTAGATTGAAATGAAGACATCGAAGAATGCTCCTTTTTGTTTAATATTGGGCTAAGTATTGGGCTGATCCTTGTAGTTGTAGGAGTTTTCTTCTCTTCAGAAAGATCATAAATATTCTGGAGACTTTCATTCGAAAAAAATTATAAAAATAACCCATTTTGAAGCTGGAGGCAGAAATCTGAATTTCACTGGAAAATGGGGGCGAAAAAATTTTGAACTTGTTTGTTATATCAATATCAAGAGCAGCTGATAATGCATTTATAAAGAAACCCTTTATAAAGAGTGATTTCTAGGTGGTATCGAAAGTATGAACTTTTCAAATATTAATTTTTGTAGTTTCTATCATCAATGAAAATTAAATCGAAAATGCTCGGAACTTTGTGCGAAATGTCATTCCCTTTTTGAGTGAGGAGTGTTGGACGAGTGAAGTCCACTGTTCACAGAACTACAATATTGATATAAGTTAATATTATTACTTAATCAAAGTATAGTAATGGATATATCTTAATTTGAGAATGAGACTGGAAAATATAGAATTAATGTATCTTCTGTCTCTATCATCTTGGTGTAGCAGTGGAGCAGTAGTAGAGCAGTCCCAGCTGGGAATTTTGAGGAGATGAGGAGACACAAATTGTGATTTTTCAATGCAAAATTACCCTCTTTCCTACCCCTTCAACAGTAAGTTCCGATTTTGGAGAGTGCATGCTCCCCATGGCCTCCCGGAATCCGGAATCACTCCATACTACCGGGTACTTCAACAAGAGCTAGTTGAGAGAAAATGAGTGAAGCAAACAGGGTAGAAACAGGTAAAAAGAAACAACAAGCGGGAGAAGAGCGAGAAAGTACACATGGTTAGAGGAAGGAAGGATTGAGACATAATGAGCGAGAAAAAATTGTAATGGTGAAGGGATGAGGGAGAAAAGAATCAAAGAGAAAGAGGGGAATGGGAGTGCTGGAGTGAATGAATAGATGAAGAGAGTGGCTAACACACACACATACACAGTCGCAAACGAAAGAAGCGAACGGGGGAAAGAGATGATAGTAAACTACTAGTTACAATATGTGGAGGGGGCAGGGTTACTGCCGCCATCAAGTGGCGCGGGGGATTCGAATAGTTGATAGGGTGGGGTTGGTGTGATGAAGGTGAAAGATAAAGAAGTATAGAGTGGTTGGGAGGGGATCGAGCGAGTGAGCGGGCTGTCATCTCTGGCTACACAACTCAATCGAAAAAGCAAGAGGTCCATGCCCAGAAGAAAGAAGGGCAATGGTAGAGAGAGAAAGAATAGAGAGAGGCAATTGAAGAAGAAGTGAGAGAAAAGAAGACACAACCAAACAAGAACCAGCTTCGGCGTGCCATCCCGAACCCATCAAACGTAGGCCGCTACAAGGGACTAGACACGGTACAACCAAACCAGTAGAAGTTGAGCTCTCATCGGAATAGGAGTGTAGATGTTCTCCGTCCGCAAACCCCTGTAATCGGTCAGTGATAGAGACATCGTGTGTGCGCATCTCAAAGTTGCTGCTTCCTGGTCCCGAGACAAGATGAACGCCATTCGGCTTTCGGTCACCCAACTTTTAGAGAACGTGACGGCGTATTTATAGATTGCATTGCTGCCCGATGTTTATGTTTATTTGGTTCGCTACCAAAGTGTTGTGCTTGTGAAAACTATCATTTAGCGTTGCTTTGCATCCTGCTTCTGAATTGATGAGCCACGTGTGAAGATATCGACAGTCCTCTATCACTCTCATGCACCAAGGCTTACATTCTACGTCAAGGTAATTCAACTATTCAAATATCTTTACAAAGCTATTCCCTTTTCAATAATTTGAAAGTAGTTGGGGTTCTGATTATGTAGTTAAAATCATATGCATGCTAGTCTAGTGATTCTGAGGGCACCAGGCATTGTATTAAGCTGTGCTATGCTGGGAATGCTGTTCAAATTAAAATAAAACCAATGGTTTCAATAAACGGCCGGCCACCAATTGCGATGCTCTTCTGCGCGGCATCGAATGAATGGTTCTATTAAAGCCAATGAATTTATTTAAAAAACTGTTGTCGCACAGCACAACATTATGGCCGGGCGCCCTAATACGTCGATTAATCGGAAGCTATGCAGCCTACTAAGTTTCAAGAGCCTAGAATCTTCCTATCAAAAAACATCGGATGTCGGACGGACAACATAATTTCATCAGGTCCTATCATTTCCTTAACATATTATTCTACTGTAATATACAAGTATTTCTTTTTTTTTTTTTTGAAAGAGATCACCAAATTATTGATTCAGTGATTATAAGGAAGGAGATTGGTCTACTAACAATAGGTTACCACCTACTCACTACTGTAGTCCAGGTTCCAGCAATCCTGGATTTAGATTTACAAATTGATTTGTTTAACTAGCAATAAATATATACAGACTAAATTGATACAGTTATGTAGTAGATTTACTGTGTGACTAGGCTATGTTTTGAGACTTCAAACAGGGGCGTATCCGGTGGGGAAGGATAAATAGGGGATGTAAGTTATCCCCCCCGAAATCCTCTACCAACACTAAAACAGCTATATTTGCTTGCTTGTTTTAAGGGACCAGGACCTTTTTTTAGGTGATATCCACCGAAATATTTTCTCAGCTGATATCTCCCTCTAGAAAAGGTTCTGGATTCCCTCCCCTGGCTTGGCTTCAAAGAAAGGATAAAGACGTAAACCCGTCTCCGTATTCAACTTTCTGCTGTCTAAAAGCATCGCTAGAAAAACTGCTCTGTAATAATAAGGGATAAGACTGATAAAGAATATTATAATCGTTAGCACTTTGCATTAATCATCTAGCCGAGATGTTACCTTTTTGATCCACTCCATTACTGCATTGCTATATCTTTAAAGCCTTCTTAGTCGCCCTAGCAGTGTCATGTAGGCTACTGTAATGTAGTCCTTAGTGTAGAATCATGCTAATAAATTCTTATTCTGTAGAATCAAATAGAGTACTAACTAACTAATAATGTTACAGCAACATAAACAGTGGTATTAGTACATAATACATAAGGTCAACAACGTTACTTACAACGTTACAACGTTAAGGCCAACGTTACTTCTGTAACGTTAGCAAGTTACAATACAAATTTACCTTTCAACTCAACTTCTAACATTTGTAGCAACTGTTCTTCAGGCTTTCTTTGTTCTTGGTATAATTCTTGAAATATCATTTGAATTTTGAGTCAATCAATGACACAGTTTCATTTAAAGCCCCGTAGGTAAACATCAGGCTGTGTAAGCTAAGGCAAAAAAGGATTTGAAATAAGTATATCGTATTGCCTTTGCTAAGGCCCAGAAATCTCAGAAAAAAATCGGAACTGTCACAATTCAATGAAATATCTGTTGTGGCCGGTTTCGTATTTGACAAGTACATTCCAATTTTCAAATGGCTTAGGTGGCTGACAAAATAAATGTTGCTTGAATTTAATATCGATATCGATGCCTCTCTATTTGAATCATAAACCATACCTAAATTGGTTGTAAGGCAGTCTTGGATTAAAAGGAGGCAATAAGTTGATATTTTGGTTACCTTTCTTCTTTATTTTTCAACTCAAAATAACAATCTTAGCCTACTGTCGTTTAGCCATTTCAAGTACCTATCCGTTGAATTTTAGTTTTGGTTAGCCTATTGATAGATTAATTTGTGCAAACATTCTTAATTAGAAAATATTTTTATGCACCGAGAAATGGAATATTTTAAGGTATTCTGGGCCTCGGTTAATGAAGTGGAGTTTTTAATTGGAACGTTTCTAATTTCAACGGAATAAATTTTATTACAGAAAAAACTGGCTTGCAGTTGTCTCTAGTTCTCTGGTCTGTTAATTGAGCTGCAAGCAGATGTTGAAATTATGGCCAACTAATTTATTAGATTGCGCCCATCTATCATTTGAAACTACGGCTGCCATATTCAGACTAGACGAAGAAAGAAGCAATTAGGGCTATCTGGAATTAATGGTCTGATATTAGTAGATAGTAGTCTGACGCTGGCTTGTGCATTTTGAAGTAGTCTCGCCGCTCTATTTTAGTCCTCTTGTCTTATTGGACTGTTGCTTCCTCACCATTTCAGTCTTCCAATCGCCGAGTAGTAGACCTAGTAGAGACAGACAAAGTTGATTCGAAACCATCACAGAACATCTCGAAATCTAAACAGCTTGAAAAAACACACAATGACTGGCAAGTGCTAATTTTATTTGAAAGAAGTAGTAAACCATGCTCCTCAAGCTCAAGACTTCAGTTTTAATTCTTCCCAAAATCAATGCCAATATTTCATTCTAATATGTTCATTTAATAAACCAAAAGGTGATATTTCAAAGCTTGACATACCCTCCTGCATAGAAGTATAATTAGTTTATAGAGTTCAACAGTCGAAAAAATACACTGGACGTGGGTAAGGGTAATTTATGCGTTATTGATAGTTAATTCATTAATGATGAGTTCCTCAAAAAGTGTTATTTGTCTAGTAAGTCAAAAATTAATGCCATCTAAAGTTGGAGGATAGATAATGAACAAGCAATCAATTAATTATAAAATTGATCATTGTAGAAGAGGCCATTCACCAGGTAGATCTTGGAATTTTTCCATATTTCCGATAACACTTGCTCATTTTACTGAACAAAATTAGTCCTCCAATACTTTCTATTTATGAGTATTGATTATATTACCTACGTGTCGTGCTCAAACTCCATCGTTTTTTGCAAAAAGGCTTCTTATTAGAAATCACAAATGTAAATAACATTTTTAATATTAAAAATTGTTGTTGAAAGCAAATTAGGCTATATTTTATGATTAACGTAACGGTAAATCACAGCATGCGTGAGTCCAAAGAAGGGGTAAAGTTTCTTCACCCAAGAAATTCTCAAGCGACACTAAATAAATCAATATTTGTGTATTTTATGAGGGTAGGACTTTTTTTTTTTTTTTTTTTTTTTTTTTGGAGGATGAAGCCCACATGGGTCTGAGACCTGTGCGTGGGTAATGAGTTGGATGATGGTGATTGATGAGTTGGACCTACAGTTTTAGGTGGGTTCCGAACCACCATTTTCCAAGTGACATGTCCCCCACCCGACATAATATACCTATTCTCACTCAATATCCCCAAATCGTACTGGATTCGCCCCTGAACAACTGCAGAGAAACATTATATTAACTGGTTTAACGCGTTAATAGTAATAAATAGCGGCGAAGTTATTTTAGTATGAGAAGCAAAACCTGATGCTACAGCGTGGCAAATATTTAAATAATTTCGATAGTGATTTTGTTGCAAAGTGAAAAGCACTCACATTTAAGTTTGAAATACAATTATTAATGTTTTATTCGTTTCCCATCCAATTTCTCATCCCATACGAGCTTTTCTTGGTTTCGGCCCCTTTGATGACTAAAAATATACGCTTTCAAAAATACTATTTCGATTTCTAAACTTTTCTCCAGTTTCTCTCTTTGCTTCTGATATTCATCACAATGCGGCGATCCTCATTGCTACATCACGCCCGACTGCCCGAGTAAGTTATCACCTATTTATTGCATTCTAACTTCGTTTTTTATTTCCTTGTGTGAAGAGAGCATGAGTTATTATTTATTATGCAGTAGCGATGTAGCTAATTCGTAATCTAGCTGAAAAATAGGCGAGTAGTAGCATAACTTTCTATCATTTCCAGCTCCCGTGATTTTGGGAACTTAGAGATGGTTTGTGTGCAATCCTTAATTCTTATTACCGAATAGGAGACTTGACAGGTGAAATTCAACCCTTGAAAATCATAATGGTCTGATCCACTCGCACCCGCAGAGCAGATACCCGCATGTGTCTCAGTTTTCAGTTGAAAGCATTTTCGTATGATTAGGCTTCATGCTGAGGCAGCTTGGTCTGGTTCCTTTTTTAAGCCGTCTTCAATAAAAAATTTCTAAAATATGAATATAAAACGTTTTTAACTACAAACATTTCCTCTGACAAAACTACTCAAGACAGTTAGTTAAATCTAGTTTTGAGGCAGATTTTATGTGGTACAAGGTACTTCTCTATTTTAAAATAATAATAATAGTATTGAATATTTTATGCTTATTCACTCATTCTCGTTCAGAATAAGTTACAATTTATGAAACAGTTCTTTAAATGAATGATAAGGGTTTAGGTGATGAGTAAATAAGAAATTGAGGAAATAATGTGTTTACACAAGACAAAAACATGCTAAAAAAAAGAAATAGAAAAGAAAAAGAAATATTTCTAGAAATAGTATCTACAGCGGTAATTTGAATTCTTAAATTTCTTGTTCCATAACGATCTGCGTTAACTTTTTATTGTAAATTGACACAATTTCTACTAAACTCACTGTTATGAAACTCTCCATGATCGAATAGGCTACTCCAATGTCCTAAAAGTAAAAGAATCGGATGTTTTTGTCTTGTAACATAATAAGAACGTTCAACATCGTCTATTCACTTCCATTCAATATTCGTTTATCGTTGTAGATTATTCTCCCAATAAATCCAGATAAACTCAATAATCATGTACAATTTTTATAATAGGTGTGATAGGCTACATGATCCCAGTTCAGTAAACTGATTCAATGGAGTTCATTAAACTGATGTTGTCAATCCTACTGGAACAGTTCATACCAATTGAATAAAATTGTTAATTACTATTATAATAAATAATTAACTACAGAGTGACCACGAGGAATGGGACATATTTAAAAATGGTAGTCTAATGCTTGGCCAATGTTGAACTAGTAAAGATCCTTTCTTTTTATTGGTGAAGATATCCATAATAAATAAAAAGTCGAAGTTGTCACAACCACATTTATTAAAAATAGTGAGATACATTATCAATAATATTTGTTTGAGATTGATAATGGAGTAACAACCGAAACTAGTATCTCACTATTTTTAATAAATGTGGTTGTGACAACTTCGTCTTTTTATCCATTAAGAAAATCCCTGATATTTCTAAAAGGTTACAATGTTTTTGTTGCCTCTATTTCTCTACTTTTATGATGATTATATTCAGTAATGGATTTCCATTATTGAAATTTTTATTATTAGTCTAGGATAATTACTAATCATTTATCAATATTTTTGATGGTAGGGATGGCGGATGGGGATACCCTTTACTAGTAGTTGCACCTCGACGTTTATGGAGATATGGTAATACGTTTTAACAGATGATATTTTTTTAAATACAATTCTCCAAAATCAGGCCAAAATGTTATCGACCAGAACTGAGCATTCATCTATTAACAAATTTTGTAATTAATAATGTTCAGATGAAGCACTTTACCATTTTCAAAATTCTGTCACTAAACACATACTGTAATTCTAAACAATACACTTTTCACCTTTTAATTTTAATACTTATTCGGAGCCAAAAATGCTGCATTTGATCAAAGAAACATAATAAAACTTCGTGTTATTACTGAAGTATTAATATTAATACAAGTTACTAAAATCCTTAAGGAATTAGGAATCAGCCCGTCTTTCTTCAACGTTTTCTCTCTAAGTTACTTGATGTGAAAACGGATGATTGAACTAGGATTTGGTTTCTCTGCCACTTTCATAGTTGCTTATCATGGCTAGTCCAGGCCTAGATATGATGTATGCATGGTTTCTGTTATGTCTCAGAGACTCAGAGTGTACTGACGAGGCGTTCACTGACAAGGAGGCGGAGATCCATCTTTGAACAAACAACTCCTAGCAACCACCAATATAATAAAAAAAAACACTGGTAGCAACCATTACATACCAACATTGGCCTGAATTTTTTAACAGGGCCAAACCAATTTAGGATTTTACGGTAGTATATGTACTGTCGAAGCAAGTATAAACATAATTATTGTAGTTTCCAAAAATCAAGCCAGTTGGAATACGTCTAGGTCAGGGCCCTCTCTATACCGCCCTGCATTCAAGTACTTCTTCCAGTGTTTTATAGGTTCCTTCCATTTCCTCGGGGGAATCGTTTCTTGAAACTGAATAATAGAGCCACTGTATCATCTATCATTAGAGTAGACGTTCATTGTTTCATTTTGAATACTTATCTCTAGGAAAGAAGATGTTGCCTGAAGAAAGAAAAGGCTAGGAGACCTTCCCTTTTATCAATAGTGGGCTAGTTCCACCTTCCTACTGATCTCCAGCTGAACTATAGAGAACCTTTGTCAGTTCTGCTCTTTTCAATCCCCATCTTTTGTGAGAGGTGTCTGTCAACACATAAATTTCTTTCTGCTAAGCAGCTGAAAGCAAACAGATGGAAATCGATCAATGTCCATACATTTCAGCAAACCTTTGAAAGTTGAACTGGAAAAAGTTGTCAGCAAAATCTAGCTGAATTGAACTAGATGTATCGCTCAGGTCCTGTTCGCTCAGGTCCTGTTCGCTCAGGTCCTGTTCGCTCAGGTCCTGGAACGTGCATACTACTCACAAAATTCAAGTTCTTTCGATAATGCAAGTTTATAGATAGTTAGTAACCATGATACCTAACAGCTCTTGTAAAAAAGATTACAACTTTAGAAGAAATCAACAGCATTTTTAAAAACGTATAGAAAAATTGAAGCTTGCTAATCCGAGACTCAATGCTCCTAAACTTGAAAAAACCAACAACAAATTTACAGGCCATCAAACTAAATTACTACCACTCAACCAAAATTACCCACCTATTTATATTTTCACATGCATTTCTCTTAGCAGATAGGCAAGAAAATGTTGCCTCTTTTTCATACTGCTAACGTTACTTTCAGCTCATATCTTGTAAACTGATTTATTTAGTAGACTCAAGATTGCTAGTCATTATACCGCTAGATCGCTAATGCTACTTGTAGCTTATTTCTTGAATCATTTGACGAATTATTATAATAATATCGTGTGACCTGGCTGGCTCAGGTCTGGTGTCAGAGCTATCAGGTCGCACCTGAATAAGTTCAGGGCCTCTGACGTGACTTAGCGACTGTTTTTAGGCAGCCGGGACCGATAGCTTAACGTTTCCTCCGAAACACGGGAGTGGCCCAAGGTAAAATCTTTTGGTCAGAACTGGGATCGAAACCGGGACCTTTGGGTTAGCAAACCATTACTCAACCCACTCGTCTACGGCCACTCCATGACAAATTATTATGTCATCTCGCAATGGCAATCTCATTTTTTTATGAGATTCTCACTCATTACAATGAGTGTGACTCATTTACACTCACACTATTTACACAGTTAAGTACACTACTTTCAATCTCAATCAAAATTTGTAGTTGACTGTCAATAATAACAGCAATGAAACTAGACTTTAATAGAAACTGATATTAGAGGTTTGTATTGTTTTTCAAACAATGGACAATGTTCTTATGAGCTGCTAATGTTCATAAGAGACTCATGGACATTAGAAGATTCAGTGATCAGCTGTAAAGTGGATCTCATGAAAATGAAAATCAATCAATAATCACTTCCAATCGAAGCCAAGTTGCTTCCAGTTGGTTCATGGATGAAAAATTATTTTTCAAAAGGAACCAGAAGAAAATGATAATAATAAATATTGTATAGTAGTCTAATCATTTTATCTATGTAATTCTATTTCAAGAACAAGATCATCTTTAACAATCAAATTTTGGGTGTGTTACAAATTGGAATTACCCCTACTCCCTACTCCATCAGAAATTGAGTTCTGATGGACGGGACCGCGACCGCACTCTTTAACAACACCAATCTCAAGACTGAAAATACAAAAACAGTATGGGAATTTCAATTTGATTTGAAACATCTGTGCAAGTCTGTGTGGAGGTTGAGACTGAACAAACTTTCTTCACAACGAACACTTCTTGTAGCTGAGAGCAAAAAGTGGTATAGGATATAGAGATGTTAAAGAACAGATACAAGAGATCCTGTGTGTGTTTGTGTGCTTATTGTCTGGCAGGGCTGGCTGCTCTGTATTATGCAGGACCAGATGTCCAATGTATCTTTATATAGTGTGGGTATATCATTGGTTGATGTGCGTGCGAGAGTTTGTCCTCTCAGTGTTGCTCAACACCAGGCGACTGTAGGCTGTGTCTTTCGAGATGGAGGGTGTGTTTATGTTCTACTAGGTCCGATCCCGACCCTTTCACTGTGGCTGTGACCTTAGAACACGCCCGAGAACTAGAGGAAGCAAACACAGGAGTGAGATTTTTGTTTGCCGTTCTTGTTCACGTGAATAATAAGATGAACAAATATACTTGAGTACTATCCTGGTCCATTCAAAATGTAATAGATCTAGTTAAAACCGTATAACTTTTAAGTAGGCCTACACTCAATATAGTAACATACAAAGTAGGCCTATAACACTGAGTTGTTGTCTATAATGGTGTATATTGTAGATCAATCATTTATTCCAAGCTGCCTATTGTATAGTAGTACTGTTCTTCAATCGATGGATTTTAATACTCCATGTGTCAATGAATAGGATCCATCTCTGATGTCATGGGGTAGGATCAAGGATTCAATATTAATGAAATCTATCATTATTAGGCTATGTGTTTTTTCAAGTGAACTAAAACTTTTTTAAGCTTTTAAACTTAAAGCTTCAAAACTTTTAGTAACTAAAACTAACAAATAAAATAACTAATAAATTCTGTTTCTGTATATATGTGAGCTTGTTAAATTGTCAGTTACTTCAAACTAACATGTGAAAACAACTATTTGTGACTATTGATCGTGGAAGATAGCCTGACAAATTTGGGTGTAAACTCAGGCGGTATCCTAAGATGTGTAGTGAAAAGCTCAACTAGCTATTTCATCAGGTATGCGTCTTTAGCAGTTATACCAATAGTTGAATAGCCTATGCATACAATAAAAAACTAAGTTGGAGTTTCAGTACTATACTGTTGCCAGATTGAGTGGCTTGTGCCTAAATACATCGCATCTGTATTTTGTACTGTATTGCACTTCATTTTAACCTAATGTTGTGTGCACTCACACTGCCTCTTGCATTGATCATTTTCATTTATTCGATGCTCCTCACATGTTCCACGATCATAGGTTTGAGAAACTTTAAATTCGTGATGTCCAAGAAATTTTATAAGTCCCTACCAAATCAGGAAAGCAAAGTAAGTTTATAAAATATTTCAAAAACAAAATATAATTATTTTTGTTTTTAATTAAATGTTTTTCAAAAATGAATGAAAATTCTCTGTTTTTGGACTGTTTTCAAACACCCAATTCTGAGCAAACCTTTTTCGATATCAACCTTTTTCAAGATCCATTGATCATGAATCATGGAGTTAGTTCAAGTTGCCTTTCAGAAAGGTAGTCTATCAGTAGGGCTTTGAAATTCATCTTCGTTAGTTGCTTGTCACGACATTATTGTTGAGAGTTGGAACGACAGCCGTGGCTACTGATTTTCTAAAACATTGGGTCGAGATCGAGATGTATAACGGTACTGGAAGATTAATGGAATGTGTTTCTGAAGATTCAAGTTCATTGGAAAGAGCTTTCTGCGGAGTAGGTGACTACCATAGAGCTATAGATCTATGACTATAAATAAAAGAGCCAAATACCACTTACTGGCGCTCTCATCGTTTCTCGGGAACCAAACACACATCTTCAGTTGAGTCCCCAACCCCGTGCTAAGAAAGAGCTTCAAAAATTTCTCAAAAATACGCAGAAATTGAAAATTGACTGAAATTAAGCGAAAATTGTATAGATTTTTCCCTATATCAAGGCCTAATTCTTGCAGCTTAAGTCATCACTTGAAAGGCTTTCTCATAGATTCAACGTGAAAACGAAACATACATTGTATTGGGCACTGGGAGGGGGAGCAAGGGAGTGCAGTTGTCCCCTGGCTTAAAAAGGTCAACCTTTCTAATAAAGATGTATTGAATCAAAAAATTATAGGCTTAAATACTTATATTCGTTGAAAGTTACATAAAACCTGCATACTCTACTTATTTTCCAAAAATAAAAACTTGAATATAAGCTCATTTTTCTAGTAAACACAGTAATATGTGTCCCATGCTCGTTCTAGAACGGTAGAATGATGTCACGTATCAACCCTGTGCAGGGTACTGAAGAACTGTTCAGTGCTTTGTACCATATGTACAAACATGCATGGTACAATGTGTTAATGTCTCCCATGACTTTGAGAAACGAATTATTATTGTTCATTATCTCCATGAACTTGCATGAGAGGAAATTCCAATTGGTTGCTTTGTGAACTATTGGGAATTGACAATCATGTAGCCTACTTTGTAGGGATTACACCCCACTCCGCTTGGTAATGATTCAAACACTAGATGATTCAATTTGACCCATAATGTGCGTTAAAATGAATTGAAATTGAATATTCATGTCCAAAATTGCTTATAATTTTGTTTTAGATGGACTAGTTTCCAAAAACTTTCTCAGGGGAGACACCTGTGGATCCATTCTATAGCAAATGCTATCTAACATGACAACTGCCACTATCCTTTTTTGGTTTTTGTTTTTTCACCATTGGTTTTGGTTTTTTTGAACCCTCAATTAATTGGAGATGACTCAATCATCATACAATTCGTTTCGATCCGTTATACAGGCTAGAATAGATCTAATTTCTTGAAATGTCTTCAAATCTTAAAATGTTTCAGATGAGTTATTGCTTGAGAAAATTGTGGAAATGAAGGGATTCAAGTTTTTCTTGATATGAATGTAGAATCGTTTAGAGCACGATTTTAGAGGGGTTGTTGATTAAAAATTTTCCCTGGCCCTGTGGTAGAGCCCCCGAACCCTCCTCTTGCCAGGGAGTGTTCTAGATCCCCAGTTGCTAGTCAACCTTGATATTCTTGATCAAGGAATGGCGTAGGTAATATTGAATTCAAACGGTAGTTTTTTACATGAAGAATTTCAAAGGACTTGTAATATAATAATGAATGATTATTACAGTCATAGACTCCGATCAGAGTTTACGTTTAATGTGAAAGCCTAATGAAAGTCTTCCTATAATTTTATGATGGTTTTAAACAATTTTCATTTGGTTTGTGTTAAAAATTTTCTTAACTTACTGTAATGAAAGGGGGTATCCCCCAGTGGGGAGAACCCGGTGTTTTTGTACCCCTCATCGAATCCTCTCGGCGACCATGTGTATTGGTTTGGAATAATATGATTTATAGGAATTCCACATTACAAATTGAGATATTAGTCTCAGCAGCTACATTTTAATCAATCTCAATCAAAACAGATGTACGTAATATTGAATGCCCTACTCTTGACTATTTCATTGGTAAGCTCCAATTGGTTCAGGTTTGAAAACGCTGAATTTATCGAAATTGAATTTACGGGTTTACATTGAAGAATAATAATTGGTGTCTATCAATGATCTAAGTAAGATATACCTAATCTGTGTACTTATATCTTATTATACTTGGAATAATCTTAGAATGCCTGAGCTGACTGTAGTATGTTTTCTGTGTAAATTCCTACCAAATGGTAAGTGCCAAATAAAGCAAAAACCATCTACGGTGCACTTTCCCTATAAAGCACAATACTTGGCGTTCACCACAGTTACGGCCATAAAGTTTATTTAGTCTCGTTGGCTAGCATAGTTGTCAGGTTGTTTGCTCAAAGCTAGATTCTGCTCCTGCTCCTTGTTTGCTTTAGTGTTTACTGTTCAATCAATTCAAGTGGAATAATGATCTGGTTTTTTGAGTCACAAAAAATGAGCCGAAAACCACTTGTTACACGCGACTTGAAACTCGACCCTCTTCTGGGCGCCAGGTGTCGTGTTATAGTTATGTCCCTTCTACGGCTGTGTACTCTCATCATCCTTCTCCCTCAACCCAGACCATATGTTCTTCATTAAAATCCTCGCTGGTCTACTGCTGCTGCTGCGTCAAAGCCTACTTCGTTTACTCATGTTACCCTTCCCTAATGTTCTAGTTTTCGCCATTTTAAATCTGCATTTCTGCCGTATGATATTTTAAACGTCAAGTATGTGCGAGAAGATTTCAGATGGAACAAGGATCCCAATTAGACTAGGAGCTGGATGGATCTGAGTATGAAAAAAATGAGGACCGCATTCTGTTAATGGTTTTGAACTCAGAAAAGCTTGCAGAATCGAATTCTGGATGTTGCCAGGATAAATAATGGTCCATTTTTTTAAAATACCCCCTCTCCCCTGGATAACCAGAAAATGGACTGAAACAATGGATTGGAACTATTTTAATGATTGTTTTTTATTTATTTTATTGCTGATGATTCTTACATGAGTCCGAGACTTGTGTGTTGGTAAAATGATTACACATAGATGCTCAACAGAGGAGCGGGATTCGAACCCACGACCGCTTAATCGACAGCAAGCTGAAGTTGCGACGCCCCAACCAACTGCGCTAAGAGGCCCGCCTCTTTGATGACAACGTCCATTAGTTTCTTATGATTAAAGATACATTCTAGCAATTGAAATAAAGAACAAAATAATAAAATAAAGAACAAAAATTGAAATAAAGAACAAAATAATATAAATGAAAACAAGAAATGTTTAAAAAAAGAAATATCTACAATATGGTCCACTTAGCGCAGTTGGTTAGGGCGTCGCAACTTGAGCTTTCTGTCGTTTAAGCGGTCGTGGGTTCGAATCCCGCTCCTCCGTCTGGCATCTATGTGTGATAATTCACCTTATTACCCACGCACAAGTCTCCGACTCATGTGGGCATCATCAGCAATAAAAAGAAGTACAATGAAGAAAATTTTATTATAATATTATAGTATTATTTTATATATAATGTATATTTTCACTCCGTGAAATATATATTTTCTCCTTCAATTATTGCAATTCAGTCTATTCATTACAATATTGATGACAATATATAATATACAAATTGATGTATATTATTGACGTATAATTGATGTACAGTATATTACAATATATACAACAATAAATACAATTTTACAATATTGCTGACAATTTATAATATAAAAATTGATGTATATTACAATATATACAATAATAAAATTTATGCATAAATTTAAAATTTAATCCAATTTACAATATAAAGTATACAATATTGATGTTACAATATATACAATAATAGATATTGTTACGGGTTCTAATGTCTAAAATAAGGCTGGCAACACTAAAGTTCACACTTGCACTTTATTTACACAAATTAAGAGAAGTTCAATTAATTAAATAAAAACAGATCAAATTACAAGCTAATACTTATTTTCAGTAATTATTTACAAGAATTAATGAATAAGTAATTACAGGCTGATCAATAATAAAAGAAGCAAGAGTCCAATAAACTGTACAAATGAATAATTAATTACAGGCTGATCAATAATAAAAGGAACAAGAGTCCAATAAACTGTACAATAATGCAGAAAGAAATGATAAAAAGAGCCACTAATCACTTACAAAAACACAGTCCAATTCGTTATTTGACAGTCCCAAATAATATCACTTAACACAACGTCTTTAAACTATTAGTAAGTTGCATAAACAGTAAACACTTGTCTCTGCATTTGACACTGTCTAAAGACTGAATAAAGCACTGTTTACTCCACTGGCACTGGATTGTCTCTCTCACGAGATCTGTAATACAATCAGACAGGCGAGCTTTTTAAACTAACTCACTGGTTCACGTGGACTCCTTTATATAGCTGTTGTAGTTGTATAATTCCAAGAATTGGAGGTCACCAGACGCTTCGAGAATCTTCAAGAATGCTTGGAATATAGACCTCGATTGTTCAGGAAGAATGTAGAAATCTCGAGAAATCATTTGAGTGAGAGTTGCAGACTTGAAGAATAAGAGTGACAAAGACATGTGAAAACAAGAGAACGCAGATTGGGTTTCAAGGCACGTACGACCATGAATGGAATGATCTACTTAGAACAACTGCATGAATAACTGCTTGTTTGCTTTCGTAACAATATATATACAATATATATGTGTTATTGATTACTACTATAATAAACTAGACAATCTTAAATCGAATTGGAATAAGGAAATCTGGAAGGAAGAAGAACAGTAGAAAGAGAAGGCAAAAAAGGAAGAAGAGTAGTAGAAAGAGAAGGTAAAAAGAAAGGAAGAAGAAATGTAGAAAGAAAGAGAAGAAAAAAGAACAGTAGAAAGAAAAAGAAGTTAAAAAGAAAGAAGGAAGGGAAGGTAAAAAAGGAAGAACAGTAAAAAGAAAGAGAAGGAAGAACAGAAGAAAGAGAAGGTGAAAAGAAAGAAAGAAGGAGGAAGAACAGTAGAAAGAGAAGGTAAAAATAAAGTTTTCCTTTGTTGCTCTAAATTTGAGAAGAGCTACTTTTAGTTGACAACTTTTAGTCGTCAACTTTGGTGTAAACGCACCTTAAGATTTGTTTGAGCGAGAAAATATTGAGATGTTACAAAAAGTATTAATCCTCATTGGATTCCTCTTCATTGTTTATAAGGCAGCTTTTAGAGGGAGGCAGTAAAGAGCATCGAGTAACGAGCAGAGTAGAACGACAAATTCAAAGACGTGCTTTTGAATGGAGTCAGAGAGGTGCGAAGACGTATGGGGGGAATGTTGTTGCTCTCTGTTATAACGCTTATCTACATACGCCTTAAAAGCACTCTGTAAATTTAATACCCTTGAAGTGAGAAGTTGAATTTATTTAATTGCTTTTCTATTTGGAAATTTCTTTTACTCACCGAATTTCACTGTCTTTTAAAAAAAGAATTGAATTTGAGAATTTCTATCTGTTTCCTATAATAACTCATATAATATAGTAACGCATTCAAAATACAGTACGAAATTTAAATACATTGTCAATAAAAATAAAATCATTGCAACTACACTCGTACAGATTCAATACTATTAGAGATTAAAAAGTGAAACAAATGAATTTTTGTTCAAAGCCTAACTTTGAGGTAGCTGTGTGGAAACTTTCTATGCGAAAAATCTTGTTCACTAATACAGCCTAACTCCTATAAAATGTGCTTTCGAATAACGGAATCCTTTACGTAGAGAGTTTTCATGGTTTCCTTTGATATTACAATGTTGGCAAAACATTTTAAGGAATACCTCTCCAGGACGAATTTTCGCCTGGATAGTCGATTTTGTTATGCAGAGGTTCAACTGTATTTCACGTTATATTTAGGCTACTCACCTAATATTTACTATACTAAATATATTTCAATATCTAATAATTAATAATAATAATGATAACAATTCAATTCCATTCTGATAAAACGGACAAGAAATTACCAAACAGGTGATACTTAATCTAATTTTTCTCTAGAAGTACAATAATTAATTCCAGTAATCCTATCTAAATTTTGTTTTACCTGAACGTTTTTCTTCAATTTTGTGTATTATTCAATATCTTTCCAAGCTTCTTCTTTAATGAACAAGCTTGTTATTCCATTGTCTTCTATAAATTTCTGAATTCCATGTTTCTGAACTACAAAACTTCTATATCTTGTTTCTTTTTCTTTTTTTTTTTTGAAAATCGATAACTGAAAAGCATTTGTAGGTGGTAATTCCATTGAAGATTTTTCAGGAGTAGGCCTTACCAATTTCTATTGTATTTATTTTTATGTATTGCAGATACTCAGCTATAATTTTCTGTGTGTAATGTGCTAGATGTTTTTAAGAGAGGAATTTGTCTATTTATATACTAATATGTTTTCTAATGTGTTGTTTAGGTGATGGTGTTGTGCCCGGGCACAGCAGTCGCTGCGGGCGCCAGCGCTACAGTGGCGCTGACTGCTGTGCTGGTGGTGCAGCTGCTAGTGTCTGCAGCGACAGTGGCTGCTGGCGAAGGCGTCAGCGCTGCTAGCAGTAGCGGCGGCGACGAGGAGAGCAATAGCAGCAGTAGCAGCTGCGAGGAAGTGCGACTAAAGTGCATCTACCGTGCCGGCTGTTCTATGGCACTGCAGAACTATATGTTCGGCTGTTCAGCGGTGATGCATGCTGACCCGCCCTATCAGCACTGTCCTGAGCCCTGTCAGCTCTCCCTCATCGCTCTCACTTCCACCGACGATGGCCGACGCCTTATGACCGTTAGTTCAACTCTTATCTCTTAATTTTCATCTTTAAAATGGTAAAAAAAAATTAGAATTTCCAAGATAATTGTTTTGAAGTTTATGCCCAATCACAAAACTGGCACAGTTTTTCGGTTTGGGCAATGATTTTACTCAACTTACTTTTTTTATTCGGATGATGTCCACATAATTCTGAGACTTGTGCGTGGATAATGAGAAAAAAGATTACAACAGAAAATTCTCGTTAAATTTCGTTTTGTAATGTGACCGTGAGTTCAACTCCTATTTCTTATCTTCTATCTTTAAAAAATAGAATTATTGTGTTGAATTTATATTAAAATTCACGTTAAATTTTATTTTGTAATTACGGAAATTGATAAAGAAGGAAAAATAATTATTTTTATTACTTCACGTTATTAAAAATTAAGTTTAATTTCATTTGAAAATTGCTGATATGAGGGCTTGTGTTGTAGTTCGCGACCAGTCACAAAACTGTCACTGTTTTTCATTTTTGGGCAATGCTTTTACTCAGCTTACTTTTTGGTCGGATTATGCCTATATATGTCTTACACTTGTGCGCCGGTAATGAGGTGAATGATTACCTAAAATAGCCAAGGGTGATTGGGAATCAAACTCGTGACCGCAGGAGTAGCAGCCAGCCCAAGTCTTATCAGAGAAGCGCTCTACGACTACCCTACCACGGCTGGCACTTGAACCAGGAATTTATTTCAACCATTAGAATAAATTTACATTCACAATAATCTGCATCAGACATGGACAATTTTAGATTTTTTTATCAAGGGGAGCCAACTGCAAAACATTTTTTACTTCTCAGGGGCAAGTACTGTTGTTGGGAAATTTCGTGGTGGTTCACCCCTAACATCAGCTGATCGTGAGAATCACCCACTTTTTTATTTTGAAGTTGGATTGAACATATTTAAATTAGAACACGGCCATCTCCAGGCTAAAGGATGCCATAACTTTCTGCTAGCTAATCTATCAGTGTTATCCTGTGCTATTTGGTGGGTCATAATTTTTGCATGAACAGTAATGTAAGGCAATGTACAGTAACAGTAAAGTAATTTAATACAACGGACTGTAACACGAAACATTCTCTCAAAAGAATAATTATTCATCTGTATAAGAGAGAGAAGGGTTGTGTTTGGTGTGTGTGCTTGTGTGTGTCTCAGTCTTACGGATTTCACAAAAACGGCAACGATTGAGATTTATAACACTAAATTTGGCACAATCCTTCCTCTAAACCCAATTCAGTGCACTTCAAAGACTGATTTTTTATTTTACTCTCAGACTTTTAATGGTCAAACGTCACTACTTCTTTTTAAAAATGTGTTTAGATGCAGAAAGGTCATATAACAACTGATTACGTGATACGTCACTATGGTGATAATATACAGTTGTTGATGGATACGCCGAGGTCTTTTCGTAGCCTGGGTCTCTTCAGCCAAAGCAACAGATTGGTTCTGTATGAATATTACAGTTGCTAATTACGCAGCGTCATACGAGTTTACTTATTGTGTTTATTGAGCTTTTCCTGAAATACATTAAATTAATCTAGTAAAATCAACACTAAACTATGCGGGCTGGTAGAGCTTACTTATAAAAAACACTAAAAATTGTTTGCAAAAAAAAGTTTATTTGTGAACTTCTCTTTTCAAAAAGATTAAATGTATGGTATTTCACTCACCCTTCCCAGTTTCGTAATTTTAGTACCACTACCATATAACACTATCTACAATCTACCAGAAAAGAAAAACTCCAAACTGGATTCCCAGGCAAGACCGGGTGAAATGCTAGTATATTACAAATTCATGGTTTCAATTCTGTATAAAATTCTGCCTCCAGTTGCCTCTAGACGGTCCTGCCAATCAAATTTGAATTGTAAATTTGCAATAATCAAACAATCATCGTCATTCACCTATAAATTCAATGCTCATAATATTATAGCTGGCGCGCCACGAGAATAACATCGTGTAACATGTATTCTTACGGAAGTCAATGCCATTCTCGTGGCGCGCCACCTATAGCATCATTATCTATTTTACTTGATGACGCTCTAGGGTAGTTTAAATTAAGAATAAGAGTTATTTCCCAATTAAACAAAAATACATCAATTTAAAAAATAAGAAATTAACTAAGGTTTTAGACTATTCAGTTACCCATATTTCGACCCAGCAAAGCATAGCTTGAGCGCCAGACCGACCAAGGAAACATAAAATATTGAAAAATACCACTAAAGTATAAGAAATAATAAAATAATCATAAGTAAAAAATAAGGACAAATAATAAATACAAATACAACATTAAAGATCAAGAAACTAGATTAAATTTCCTATTTTAAAGAAGATATTTATAAGTATGGTCTGACCCATTCTACTATTTTAAAAATAGATGATTTTTATTCTTAAAAGATAATAGTTCAGTTGGATATTGAATAGTTTACAGCAAATATGATGTGTCTGGTGCCAGCAAATACTTTTATTCCAGTTAGGTATGAGGATGTTATTTGTTAACGGTCATTTTAACTTGTGTTTTAAACTGAATAGAGAAATTTCGTTTAACTTTACAGTTTATTTGCTTAAAATGAGTGTCATCTGAAGTTATTGTTGATGATGTTGCAGTGTCACTGCAAGGATGACGACGACTACTGCAAGGCGTCCAAGGCGCGCATCGAGGTGTGCCGCCCGGGCGTGGAGCGGGCGCACCTGAAGGAGACGGCCGTCTCGTGTCAAGTGGCGCAGCAGATCTGCGCAGCCGACTCGCAGTGCCTCACTGCGCTCGACTACTACCATCGCTTCTGTCGCAGCATGTTCGAAGGCCGCAAGTGCTCCTATCGCTGCAAGAACAGCATCTCGATTCTGCGTCGTCAGCAAAAAGCAGCCAAACTGGACACGTGTCTTTGCGACGGCCAGGACAAGGAGAAGCACGAGTGCCGCAAAATCAGGACAAACATGGACAAACTGTGCTTCCGCAGGACGCATCAACATCATAACACTTCGTCGACAGTTGCTGCCACTGAAGAGCCATCGCTGACCAGCGTCAACGACGAAAACAACGATCTGGTGGCTGCCGCTGCAAGTGCATCCACCGTCACCACCACCTCCATTACATTATTGCTGTGCGTTCTGTCACTCAGGTTCTTGACCGATGACTTCGCATCATGACACTTATTATAGGTGAGTCATCATTTTCCGTATTGACTAGTAGATTGTCCTATTCAATCTTTTTTCTGTCTTCCTTCTTCTCCTTCTTTGCCTTTTCTTTTTTCTCTTCTTCTTTTTCTTCTACTTATTATTATTCTCTTTCTTCTGCCCTTTTTTCTACTTCTCCTCTTTTTTCACCTTCTTCTTTTCCCTCTTTTACTTTTTCGACTTCTTTTCCTTCTTTTACTTTTCTCCTTCTTTTCCTTGTTTTACTTTTTGTCCTCCCACTTCAACATCTTCTTTAGAGAAAAATGCCTTCTACTATTTCTTCGTCATCTCCTTTTCTTTCTTCTTCTCCTCCAGTTTCTTCTTTTGAAGCTTCTTTTCCTGCCACTTTTTCTTCTCCTCTTCTTCCTCCTTTTTCAACATCTCTTTCTTATCCAGGAAAAAGCTCATATTATATTAAAAAAAAACCAACATAATATTTGATACTGTATTTATCATTATGCTTCTGGTCCAGGAATGCCCTAGTTCATGTTTCCTTCCTGACATGGGGCTCTGATAGTTTCTGCGACAGAAGGAAGCATTAAGACATTTATGCATTAGATAATGATAAATTAATAGACTTGTCAGTTATACAGCTGCGGTTTAAAATTTTCTGCATGAATTACTCTTGTATTATTGATAGTCAACCGGCCTATTACATAGCTGAGTTCCTCGCTCAATATGTGCTCTAAGCCACCCTTCAATAATACAAGGGTTTGAAGCTAAAGGGGCTAGTGAGGAATTGTAAACTCTTCTACTACAATTTCAAGTGAACCCTGTCCTCCGAATTGGCTTCCAGAGTCCTGTTATAATAATTATTATTATTATAGTCTAGATCACTCAGATTCTTTGCAAATTTTTGAGAAGTAAGGGAGAGCTAGTTGTTATTTCATTATTATTGTAGAAAAGACACCAGAACGTCGACCGTTCCAATATAGTTAATAAATAATAATTCCTGAAAGAATGGTGGAATCAACTTGAGTATCTTGAGATGTCTTAAATAATTGAACCGGATGGAATTGATATTGATATTGTTTCTATATTGAGTAATTTAGTTAATTTTCAAAACATTACTGACTTTTTATGTTTGTTTTGTTCTAGGTAGAACGACTTGCGAATGCTTGTTGCGGCGGTATATCGGCTCCCAATTGTAGGTCTTATAGGTCTCTCTCTGTAAGTAAAGCATCAACTACCTCAGAATGCCGAAAAGTGCATTACTATTGTTATTCATTATCCTATAAAACTTTTAAACCAAGGGTTGCACTCCTAGAAGCCAAACAAAGATTTTAGTATACATCTACAATATACGAGATATGAGAAGTTACCAATAGATATGTTACAATATTTATAATCTTTCATCTAAACAATTATTTTACTGGAGACAGGTGCTCCAAAGTATTGCCAATTCTCCTATTTAAAATAATAAACAAATAATATTTTCTAAAAATTCAACGCTTCTTCCATGTTTTGTGTAAATGAATCTATAAAATGGTCTATTTGATCAATTAACAACAGAGAAGTGACCCTTACCTATTTTATAATGTTGTTGATTAATTCAGTCTTGTTCTAAACCACTACCCATCTTCGCCTAGAAGTGATTAGGAAACATTGAACTTCCAACATTATAATAACTTGTGCGTCCAATTTTGAAAATGCGTGAAAATGTGATTGTAATTATGCAAATGTTGAGATCTTTTAATAGATCAAATATTTTGAGAGAATTAACAAGACTACTTCCTATCATTATTCTCTCATTTGGATCAAATAACAATCATAACAATACTGTGATGTCACATTGACAGGGACAGTGCAAAATCAAAACTCATAAAAGTGTGAGTTATTTTTATTCGAATTTAATCCCACATTGTGATCAATTTTGTACAATGGTAAACTAGATGTTTTTTATATAGATGTTTATTGTAAAAACTATTTATTTAATTTGTAAAAAGAGTATTATTGTAAATATGTTTTATTGTAATGTAAATACAAATTGTAGTTCATAAAATTCAAGGTGTGGACTTATAATGTACAGAAATATTAGATTACGAAAGATACAATTGATAGGGATGAGTAAATGTTGTACAATCACTTGCCTGATAAAAGACTTGCCAAAGATTTCCCATCAATGAAAAGACAATGCTATTTTTAATTCTACTATCATGAATCATCAAACTATCCTTGTTTCTTGTAAATAATATTTTTATATCTATTGCGTTTGGCTATTATCAATAATGTTTTTGAATCAGCAACATTGAAGAGTATTATGCTCACTGAAATGCCTCGTAATAAACTTGAGAAATATTGAAGTGTAGCCCTAGGCTAGTAGAATAAAACAGCTATCAAATGCTACATAAGCAGCTTTAAAAATGATAATGTTGACAATTTTTTATGGAATCCTGCTGAACCATTTTTACTATCTTCATGTACAACATTCAAGTGATTAATATCAGCGTATTGAGAAGAGATAATTAAAATTTTTACAATTTGAAATATTTGTTCAATTTATTTAATATTCCTTGGTGTCAGATTATTTTTATCCAAGTTTTCCCTGGAATTTTTCTATAACATCACCATCACCGGTGGACAATGTTTTTGTACTTTTTTTTAATGAATGTAACGAGGTTCATATTCGTAGGAGAATCTATAGCATCACCTTCAGCGGCCTAAAAATTGTTTTCCCTTTTTTTTAAATTAAATTAAATAAGTTTATATTCGAAAAAGCATAAACTACTGTAACACAGAACTACAGAAAAGGTATGGCAACCTGATTAACCATTCACATCATGATTGGCATGTTCTCATTTACATTCAGTGCTGATTTCATCAGATGCCCCTCGCTTGCTGCTTCACTTCTGTTCGTTGTTGAAAGCAGTCAGAGTAAATTGATTTACGAATAAATTTATGTTGTTGGTTTGGAGGGCAACTGAAACTAGTGGGAGGCCCTCTCAGCTCTCAGCTCGCTTTCTCCTTTCCAGTTGAGAGGCTGGCTGCTGGACCGTGCACTGCCCTCTTACCTCACCCTGCCCTGTCTCTCTTCATTTTCTTCTTCATCAATCCCATCTCATCAAATAGATGAGAAATTCCCACAACCAATTGTTACGCTCTAATTGCTCAAAGTCGTGTATAATTCTCACCCATAGAAATTTTCTGATTAATATTGGATGCTGATGATACCAGTTCAATTACTACTGTACTACCATTTTTCCGTCATCCATATAAAACAGCACTCAACTCAATCAAAATATCGATTCGTGTATCATTCTCTTTTCTCACCCTTAAACATATTCTAGTAAATTGAACTATGGTTCAATTTATTAATAGTGTAGCCCACCTGCCCACTACCGTTATTTTTTGATTCATATCAAACAACACTCAAATCAATCAAAATATCATATAATAGAAATAAATCACTACTCTGATAAACTTCTGTAAGCAAGTGAGAATGTTTGTTTAAAATTACAAATTTTCTGACACTGTTATAAATGCATACGAGATGGAGGGATTGGGTATCACAATTATTAAGTTGCCAAATATAATTATTAGTTGGAAAACATGATGAAATCATGAATAGGGTTGAGTAAATAATGATTCCATTCACGCAAGAAATAATATTATAAAAAGTAATAAATCATAATGACAATAGTAAACTACTTTGAACCACTGGCTGTACACAGACACATTCTGACTGAAATGCACAATTGCAACATGGAATAAATTACATCGACATTTAGAACTTTGTGAAGACATTTCCCAAAGATTACTTTTCAATTTTAAACACTTGCGCATCTTGTTGACAGAAAAACGATTAATGACAGTTTGAGTTTGTTTCATTGTGAACGAATTAATGGGAACTTGGTACATTAATTTCATTGAATAACTTGTTTCATTATCATAGATTTAATTTTTCAATGTATTAATTTATTTATTGATGTATATTAGCTTCAATAATGTTTAGTGTGTGTGTATTGCTCAAAGTTGAGAAGAAACCGTTTAGAGACTACATGAGTGTAAATTATGTAGTTCATTGAGGTAAAATTTGAAAAGGTCATTCATTGGTCTTTGTAGCCTGCTATAGACTGGTGAAATTTCAAAGAAATATTCATGGATGTAAAATACTATTGAATGTAAAGAAGCATCTGACTTTTCAGCCCAATGCTGCTTCTATTACTAAATTTGAACTAGAGTAAAATATGTATTAGGCCTGAAGTATCATTTTCAGGCTCGCAATCGCGAATCAACTCGAGGGGACTTCAAAAGATAACTGAGTGAAGGCTCTTCAAGTTTTCTTTGAGTCAAAAGGAAGCCTCAAAGTAACAATTACGGACCTGAGAAAAGTAGAGATTGAGACTCGTGTTTGTGAACTTGCCTTGAAGTTTCTTTAACTCGAGGGAGGCTTAAAAAGATTTTTTTAATGAAGGTTTTTCAAGTTTCAAGGCAGGCTCAAAAATACAGGCCTCAGTCAACAGATTTTCTACTTTTTCAAAACAAATTCTGTTTTCACTTGAACCTCTGTATAACAAAATTCAGACAAAAATCGTTCTAGAGAGGTTTTATTTGTTGAAAGGTCATCTTGCCAAGGTTGCAATGTCACGAGTCAACATCAACATTTTTCTAGAGATTTCGCTTATTTGGAAGTTCGTGATACAGAGGTTTCACTGAATAAAAATGATTGCTCAGTAAATCATCTGTGAAAGTAGAAGGCTGTGCATTGAGCGTCGCTGGCAGTGAGGCGCGGCGTCAATTTTTGACTTAGATAACATTTTAATAAACGGTTTGCTCTTTGTGTGGGGCATTAATTTTCCGGATGACACGGTCGAATTGTCGCGTCCGGGAGGTGTCCGGCACGTTTTTTTATAGCTTTATAAAAGTCACACTGACGACAAGTCAGTATGACGGGGACGGGCGACTGTGAGTCAGTCGAGAGCCAAGAAATGATCAGCTGTTCTGCTCAGCTCGGCTGTGCTCTCTCCTGGTAATAATAACAAAATGTTCGTCGCCGAGGAGGCATGGTGATGAAGGAGGAAGAGGTTGTGGGGAGGGGAAAGCGAAGGAGCCACACACGTCGGCCTGGTCCTGAGGAGGCCACCCAGATTCTGATCACTCTTCAGTCTCCTTCAGGAACCCCTCTCTTCACCACAACCGACACCCCCCTCCCTACCACGATAGAACTCTCCCCTTCACGTCCTCTCTTGCAGATGACTCTTCTATCAGAGAATGTATAACTTTAGGAAAAAAACTACAATACCTAACATTTCAATTTCCAAACAATTTTGACATTTAAAACCGGGTGCTATCCAACTCAAATTTCTGGCATGAAATTTATTATTTCTAGGAAAAATTCCTTGAAAAAAGGTAGAACAAAATGGAATTGTTTTCGTGTTTTCAAACAGGAATGCGAATACGAACTTCGAATAAATAATAAGGAATGTGTGTTGTTGTTGGAAAACAGAGTCTTTGATAAAAGTACTGTAATAATTTCATGAGGGTTGGCGAAACAATAAATTCACTCAAAGTAGGTTTGTGTTGAGATCATTGTGTTTCATTATAACGTGCAATAATAATTATTTGTTTTGTCATAACATGTGTGATAATAATTATTTGCTTATAGTACAGCCAACCGGTCGTGAAATAGCATATGGTATAAAAAGATAGATAATTTCACAAGGTAATTAATTAGTGAACGTCTCTTTATAGCTCCCGTGGATTATCGAGCCACTGTTGCTGTAATTTTTTTTACAATGTTACGAATGTGGGATCGTGGTAAATTCAGCAGTGCCAAAACTGTGAGTCTGGAAAGCTTATATTATTAGTTAGCATGTATTATGATTAACCTTTTTACATTTAAAGCATCTCCCGGTTTGACCTACTTAACTTTCTCAACATTTCGACTTATATACCCCAAACCCCACTCCAATTCCTTCCACTTTTACCAATTTCATAATGAATAAACCAATACAGCGGAGTACCCAAGGACCCGACTAATTAAATAATAATAATTATTATCATTATCAATTGTGCTGATAGGCATGTACACCATTCAACCAAGGTGCACACTCACCTCTACTAGCCTTGCCATTCAACTGCTTCAGCTTCTATAAACATCATATAAATGCTTCCCAATTCACAAAACAAAATGCACATTGGCACTTCTTGAAAAAGAGTTTAGTTTCTTCTTGTTGTTCAACAGATTTCATAATATATCATTCATATTTTCTCTTATTAAAATATTTTAAGAAAATATTTCAACACAAAAATTAAATAAAAAATGTCAACGCTTGCACTATAAAAAAGTTGATGGTAAACTGAGCATCAGCCTTCGTAATTTCCAATGTTATCATTTTTAAATGTAAACAGCAACAGCTGCAAATGTTTTGATTTTTACTAGCCTTAACTAACCTAGAGCCTTTAGTGGAAATCTGTTTTACATAATAATTATTTTTATATTCTATCCCCAAACTCCAAAATCAATAGCGATCTCATTTGAACTATGAGGAAGCTACCTACCAAGTTTCAAGAGTCTAGAATCTTTCTTTCAAGCGCTAGAACACAAACGGACGGACGGACAATGGCACGATTCCAATAAGACCCTGTCGGATCCTTAATAATATTGTAATTATAATAATACCACTTTAGTCTACATAGTCATAGTGGTGCATCGATGGATGGGGGGAGACGAACAGGACTGGAATGTACTTTATTAGGTGAAGATAAGTTTCAGGAGGCAAGATTCCAGGTTTCCACTGTAACGTCTTTCTATTAATCTAAAATTCATTAAAGTAATGGTAAAGTTCAAACCAAATAATAGAAGAGATTCAAATAACAGAAGTATCCAAGTGCAGTACAACAACCATTGTACTGCTGAGCGGTCATGTTCTACCTTCAAATAAACCAAATACAGTAAAGTACAATATTTATTTATACAGAATCTCTTTTGAGGTTCTGACACATTCACATGAAATAATTATCAATAAAAACACTTTTAGACCACTTGTTCATTCTCCTAACTGCGCGCCTGTGATACTACCACCATAAGAAATTGTTCTGTCCCAGAACCAAAGTACTTGGGGTAGATAGAATCTGCCTTGATGGGTGTCTGGCTCTTCACTAATCCTCTAAGCACATACGTTATCTGTGCTCTAAAGGTTGAAGATGCAAAGTGTGATCTGGATGCCAGTGGATCCAAACACCTCTTCCAGGATGGGTTTCACAATTGTCCAGTCAACGCCATAATAGCCAATATCAAGAATTGGCATCCAGGTTTTCTCACTCCTAGTTGCTGTATCCTATACCTCAGCTGAACAAAGAACATCCATGTGTCATAAGATTACCT
Source organism: Conomelus anceps (assembly GCA_948455865.1). Lineage (NCBI taxonomy): Eukaryota > Metazoa > Arthropoda > Insecta > Hemiptera > Delphacidae > Conomelus > Conomelus anceps. The sequence goes on from OX418216.1 coordinate 35,285,177, forward strand.
CATCTCAGGCTGCTCCTTAGTTACCAGGTAGAAGAGATGCTGAATATGAAGAGCATTCCCTTCTGCTGGTCTTTGCTGTTCCAGGTCTCTGAGACCACCAAACGCCTTCCTGAAGACTGTAGCAATGTTTCAGGATTCTGCCTAAGTTGCTGGTGACACAGTATACCAGTGGATACTATTCAGGCACTCACTTGAACCATTCCACTTCCCTGTACTGGGTTTCAGTCATCAACAGACTTCTCCAAGGATGAAGTGCAGTGAACCAGAGCTGTTTGTCCTTCCTCTGCATTGTTACTGCCGTGAAAAGGAGTCGGATAATTGGAATGACCTCTTGGTTTCCTCCTTTCGGATTTCCTTATCCAGTATATGACAGAAGACAGAATTGATCCTAGTCACAACCTCTTACGCCTTTTAAACTGGTATTGATTTTTAGGATAATAGCCACAAATCCTCTTTGGGTTGTAGGATCAAACCAGGTCCCTTGCTTGGTAGCCACCTTGATCACCCTTGATGTTATGCATTTTCTTGCTTGATTAATTGTGATTGTTACTCAACTCCTGTCTGACTGGAAATGTTGATAAAGAGAATCCCTCTAAAATCTTATTGTAAGAGATTTCAGGCTCGTGTCTAGAAAAGCTTAAATTCATTCATTTCAACCCACATTTTGGGATTTTTGATGATAGGAACTTGATTTGAGGCTCATTTACTATGAGTATTTATTAAAATAAAGTTTAAATAGAGTAGAATGAATGCTTGAATTTTATAAGTCATTGCTTCCATGAATCTTTTGCTTGAGAACTTAAACCTATTTTTTGTATATTGTCAGTTCATTAAGTAGTTGTGAGCACATTTAATGTATGAAATATACTACTTTTATAGTACCAATTTAGTGCGTACTAGTGGTTTCAAATCATTATTACAACCAGGGCCACCCAGTAGCGTAGCGAGTATTTTGAAATAGGATGGGAAGGGGGATTATCGGAAATTTTGGGGCCCTTCCGGGGAATTTGAGGATTCTCCCCCAGGAAATTTTTGATGAATAGTTCCTCAAAGATCGTATTTTAAGAGATTCTAGACTTGTGCCTTGATAAGCTTGTATCCATTTATTTCAGTCTACATTATGGGAAAATTTTTGGATTTTTGATGCTGGGAACTTGTTTTAAGACGCGTTGAGACGCCTTGATTATTAGTAAAGTAAGATTAAATCTGAACTGAAACAGAAATGAGCATTGAAGCCCTTCCGCAAAAAATATTATCCTACAGACCTTTTCTCCTTTCAAGCCTATTGTGTGAAATTCATTCAAGTGGCCTGTGGGCACTTTTATTCCATGTTTGGGGCTCTGAAAATACTGGGACCCAACAGCATTGTGGAATTATTTTTTCCTCCACCGATAATTTAGTTCTCGTCAAGTAACGTTAAAATTTGCAATATTCTAATATATACAACGCCAGATGGCACCCAGGGTCTGTTCAGTTTCTAAGGGCTCCTAGAGGGCTTAAACGAGGATAATAAGGGCCCCCTGAATGCTTGAAGCTAAGACAACCGAAACGGTTCAAATTTGAAATATTCTAGATGAGAATATAGAGTAGTTGTGTAGCCTACTTGAGTCTTTACTTCATAAATGTCTGCAGTGGCAGCAAAACCGGCCACCAGAGGGCTTCTAGATTCTGTTAGGTTTCTAAGGGCCTCTATAGGCATAAACTGAGGCCATAAAGGACGTCCCCAGCTAGAACAATTTGGGCCCCTGATTTTTTTTGTGTTGTCACTTGTTTATATTTGTCAATTGATTTGGCCTCCTTCTCACTGAAGGTCATTTACCTCTCCCTCTAGGGAACCCTGATTTTAATGCCTATTTTACTATTAGTGTTTATTTTCATTGCATGATAACAGATAGGTTTTTATAAATTACAACCACTAGAGACCCGGGGACCTCCCTTTGCCCTCCTTATGCCGTCGCACCTTCCCTATAAAAGCTACAAAGCAACGTCCATTCTGTGCGGATTTTAAGAAAAATCATCCAACACATATTTTGTTGTGATAAAAGTCTCTTGCACCCAACACATCAGTATATTGGTTTTTTTCTAGCAATAACATTATTTACCCTTAATGTATGAAAACCGATGTTATTGTTTTATTTATTGAAGTCTTCCAACTCGTTTTTGGGACCTCTTTCACGGGCACAAAATGGGGAGGGTTGTAGCCCGGAACCCCCCCTCCCTTGACTAGGACAATGCACATAACTGCGAGTTACATGCCCCAATAAGCCTAGCCTACTATCCTTGACTGTGATTTATGCGAACGCCTATAGTCTAACTTTACAGTATGTAGTAGTATAATAGATCTGTACCTCAGAGTTAGAAGCAGATAACCGCTAACACTTTTGATGAAATATAAGACTCTCTCGTACAAAAGCGTGGTCCCGATGCCTTTTTCCTTCTTATAATTTTATTCATTTTCCACTGGGGCTTTCATTTTTAATTTGTTGTTCTAGATTTATAGTTTATAGTTTTATTATCAAGATGATCATCTAATTCATTTTATTCCTTACTTGGGTGTATTCGCTCAGTGGCCCAGGGAACTCCCAACGGGGGAAATTACACCTCTTAAACTGCATAAAGAGCTTTTCTAGGCATTTCAACGCACATTATTGGTAAACGTGAATTCTATCTAGTGCTTGAGAGCTTGTTGAGCGTTTCTAGGCAAACATTTATTCTATTTCAACCAACGTTATAGGTAAAAGTAAATTCTATCTAGTCGATAAGTGATCGCCTCACCGCCTATGAATGGGGAGGGTCCGGAAGCGGGGATCCCCCTTGGCTAGACCTTTTTTTCGGAGGATGAAGCCTACATAGATCTGAAACCTGTGCATGGGTAATGAATTGGATGATGGTGATTGATGAGTTATACCCTCAGGTTTTAGGTGGGTTCCGAACCACCGGGAATTGATTTTACAGCAGAGAACAAAATTATCCATTTGAACACCTAAATAAAGAGTCTACAAGTTTCTATATGAGTAAATATTGAGGAAATATTCGAACAATACATTAATCTGGCTATAACTTTAGCTATATTCTATTACACAATCAGGTTTTCTGTATTCTGTTCGTTATAATACTACAAAACAGATAAAACCCTTCCGTTTTAATAAGTCCTTATCTATTAGTTATTTGAGAATTTTTTATTTCTGAATTCCTTTCTGCTGACCAATCCAATCAGTCACCCTTGCAAAGAGCACCCAGGAGTATCGTAGCTTATCGATAGCTTCGGCTATCACTTCCTAAACCACCTACCTTGGTAGTATTTGTCTGTAGTATATATCATAGTATATTAAGCTACTCTTTATTTTAGTTTCAGTTCAATTGAGATTGAAAATGACGTGATAGTCGAAATTATAGTACAGCATATTGTATGAGATATGTTGATAATTTTAGTGGTTGGGACATCAGCAGTGGCGTAACCAGGGGGGGCCTGGGCCCCCCAGAATTTTAATTTTAATTTTTATTCAGAAATAAAAAATTCTCAAATAACTAATAGATAAGGACTTATTAAAACCGAAGGGTTCTATCTGTTTTGTAGTATTATAACGAACAGAATATAGAAACCCTGATTGTGTAATAGAATATAGCTAAAGTTATAGCCAGATTAATGTATTGTTCGAATATTTACTCATATAGAAACTTGTAGACTCTTTATTTAGGTGTTCAAATGGATAATTTTGATTTAAATCCAATAAAACATGTTGGAAATTTTGACTACCATAATTATTGAAATATTACTTTAAATAAAACGCAATTTATCAAGTTTGAAGTGGATTAACTTTGTTAATTATTGATAAATCACCTTTTTGAATAAACTCATCTTGTAGAAAATTTAGTTTTGAAGTTGAAATTCAGTATAACCCACTAGCCTAAACGCACCCAAACTTCATGAAATCGAGATCTTATAAATGAAAACACACAAATAAATGCAAGTTCTATGTAAGCGTGTAAAATCAGTGTGCTATGATCAAAAAATTCCGATTTCATGATCTTTGGGTTGGGTGCGTTTTTATGCTAATGACATAAATTATATGAAACTTATAAAAACTCATGTATATTTGAGTTGTATTTTTATGAACTTGAAATGCAATTTATTATCATTGTATTAATTTCGAGATTCAGTACATAAGTATGCTTAGTTCCAATTCAAGGGTTTTGACTCAAAATAGTCACAGATATTAGTATATCAAACCTTATCATTTCAAACCTGGCCACCTAGGTTCTTGGGTAGTAATTTTTTAAAAAATTTCTTTTGAACTTTAGAGCCCAACAAGTTGTCTAGATTAGCTTTTTGCATCACTAAATTTAAAAAAATCCGGACCCTCCTATCCCCCAGACACCCCCCTTGGTGAGCCCCCCCTCCCCGAAATCTAATCCTGGCTACGCCAATAGACATTAGTAGCCTACATCAGTATTATTCATTATGGATATTACCAAAATATTACCAACACGAATACCTTCCTTTAACATCATGAGCGTCATCAACTATTATTTATTGGTGGGGGAGGGGGGTACATAAGCCTGACGAGTGGCGTAATGATTGAAGTGGAAGGGTCGGAGACTTTCCATTAAAAACTGTTGAACAACACTGTTTTGTTTTTAGATAATAAAGAAGTCTAAATAAAGAAAATAGGAATTCAAATTAATATACAATTACTGTACTTGATTGGAAATAAGGTGGAGTACCTAGGGAGTCAGACGGAGGGGGATGACCAATTATGTGTTTATGGTGGATGTAGGGAGGGGAGCCAAAAGTTTTTGAAGAATAAGGTCTCTAAAACCACAATTCAAACGACAATAGCCTACATGAATTTATCCATTTTAACATTTCAACCAATCAACTTACCTTATGTGTCAAAGTATATTTCATTTACATAGTTGTTGCATCATTGTCAATTTTCCAGACCCTCATTGTTCAAAAGTAAAAAATTGAAGCTTACCACTTGAACAATTTAGGCCTCCACTTTGGTATTTTTGATCCCCACCTTTCCTGACTGTACACTTTACAGGACCGTGCTTGAAAATTTGTTTCAAGAAAGAGTTTAGGGAACACCCCCAGAAGGTTTACAAAAATATAATTCCTCTAAAATCACAATTTCAGCGATTCCAGACTATTTTACCTGACACAAATTCTCCAAATTTTTTTTAAAATTCCAATTATTTTGACTTTGTGTGTTTGGGTGGCATTCACCCCCTGATCCTCCCCTTATGCTACTGGTAGATTGTGATGTTCTGGAGGTGTTAACAAAGTTGAGTGAGTGGAGTCGACTGTTTATTTGTTGCGTCGACGAGAGCCCGATCAACTGTGATTGATTCAATTTTTATTGACATAAAATAGCACGAATTACATAAATTCCGAAGCACCGAGTTACTCAACAGACTTAACTTTATTGATACCAATCATTTTCTCACTCAATTATTACCTAACATTGATAATTCTCCACTTCATTCAGGACATTTAGATAATTTAATTGAGAATAAAAGTTCCCTTGTTAGTGGTAAACAACATTATTTCGTTTCTTTATTGGTTCACAACTAACATTAGATATATTCATTATTTATTTATTACAGAATAAAAGGAATGTCTGCATGAATTGACTAGGCACAAGGGTCTTCGACAGTAGCCAACTTGGCAGTTACTTGTTGCACCTTGCAACTGCCATAAGCGGTAAGCTGCAGCTCTTGTTACGGTCATTTCGGTCTGAACGAGCGAGCATTCAGATTACATGCTGAAATCGAGCGACTCCAACCATCGACAAGACACGTCGTAAGGTTCCGCGATTGCTTGTCATAAAAATTCTTCGTAGCTGTTTTGCTGCCATCCAAACCTTGAAATTAAACATTCTAATCGTGCTTCGTTTTTTTACTAACTTTGTCGTTAACTACCAATTCCTTTGCCGTTCATGCTGGCTTCAACGCTTGAAGTTTAATCAACTCTACAGCATGAGGTGCCCACAGGGGGGGTCCCAAAAAAATTGGGGGGGGGGGGGGGGGTAAAGTTGATTGAAACCGTGTTTAATGTTACGACATCCAAAAATATATTACGAAGTCACCACCAGATAGAATGTCAATTAATAACAATAGATTTATAACTATTATTATAGTATTGAATATGAATTAGCTAAAATACATAGTTATGTTTAGGATATGTTCAGGAAGTTATTATTCAAGCTTAGTGAGACGTGAGAGCTAAGAGGAAGGGGCACGGAATGGTGCCATTACTTTGATAGATACCTTTTTTTCCCTTTACAAAAAAATGTTACCTATATGTAAAGAATCTCAAGAAATATACATACATTTTGTATATTATCGACTGAGTTTGAATTTTTGCAATACCTATATAAATCTTCTTTTAGTGATAGAAAGAATATGGGGACTTACATTTTCGCATTTTTGGGGGTGCCTGATTTATGGTGGGGGGAGGTGGCTGGTGCTAAATTTAAAGGGGGGTGGGCACCCCTGACTACAGTACCTTACTTCTAACTTCTTACTTCTAAGCTTCAATATAAAGTTATCATCATTGTGTCTTATACCTTTTCGTAGCAAAACGAATTAAATATACGATGTTACCGCTGTATTACTAAACAGTTGATGCTTTACATTTTTATCATTATCAGTAATAGGTACTATTAATATTTGCATTGAATTACTAGTTGATGACCATTTGACCAATCATGAACTTTCTCCAACGTCATTCACTGTAAGCTAATTCTAGAATCGATTGCTAATTTCCTACTAATTCTATTCAATATTTGCTCAGCAATTAATTCCAATCAATATTTCACATTTACAACAGCTACTTGCTTAATTTACAATTCTACTATCTACAATAAATTCTACATAATAGTTGATGGAAAAATTCTGAGCGAGATTGGCTACATGATATTCATAAGAGATTTTGTAACATGTGCTTCAGGACAAAATCATAGCAATAGAAAAATCGATGTCAGCAGGTTACTGATAGAAAACCAGAGGATATTGTTGTAAGCAATTGGCAAAGAATAAGAATTTTAAAAGAAGAAAGTAAAAACTACTTTGTCAAATTTGTGTAGAACAAGATCTTGGTAAAATGATTTAGTAGCGCATAGGGGGTGACCGAGAGCAGTGTCAAACACAGATACATAAATAAAAACCTCTGCCCACCCCGAAAAATTGAACAAGTAGACTGTATTTGATATTTGATAGGATTCGATCAAGGTAGCAGTGTGCTGTGCATACGTTTTCAGAACAGGGTCTGCGAATTTTGAAGAATAGAATATTAATTTGAACGGATAAGTAGTATTTTTGTTTATTATTAATAGTATTTATAATATCTTAATAATCTCCATTATTAATTTGTCTATTATAATTTAAAGTATCTTAATAAAAAGTCAAATTCTTTTTTCGAGGTTAGGTGTACCGATATTGATAAATTTTCTTGTAATTAAATAGTCTCAAGTTGACAATTGTAATAAATTAAGTAATATTTCATTAAACATTTAACTAAAATCAATTGAAAACAATTTTTAGCTAGGAAAATGAGTCCAAACAAGGCATCTAAATCTAATTGTTTAACTAAAACTCAGGTAGCTACGCGATCTCAGCAATTATTAACAAAAAAATCTCCAACAGCTCTTAAAGCTACTGTAGATGTAGAAGAAAAGGTTGCTAAACTATTGAGTGATCACACCGAATTGAAAACAAGATTAGAAACATCACTAAAAAATTCTGAGGAAGAACGAATAGGGTTGGTGGATCACATAAAATCTCTGGAAGTTATTATAAAAATGCAGCAGGAAGACCATAAAACTGAAATACTAAATCTCACGAGTCAATGTAGGTCTATGTCAGAGGAAATCGAAATATTAAAATCAAAAATAAACTTGGCTAATGTAAGATCTGAACCTCTGATCAATACAAAAAAAGTAGAACCTAAATCAAATGGGGAAAAAATTAATAGAAATGGTCAAACAAAAACGTATAGTCAGGTTTTGCAAACAGCAACCAAAACTAAAGTAAGGGCAAATAACGATAGGAAAGGTAGAGTACTGCTCTTGACATCCAGTCATGGACGAGACTGTAGTGACCTACCAAATAAAAGATTAAAAAATAAGTATGAAGTTCAGAGCTTTTTCAAACCAAGTGCCCCTATAAACGCAATCGTAGAGTCAGCACAGGAACAAACTAAAGATTTTGGTAAAAACGATTTTCTAATAGTACTGGGTGGCTCAAACAATATAAATGAACCTAATCTAAAACATCTTCCTGAAATGAATGAAAAAATTAATGAGATTGTGCCACTCAGCCAAAAAACTAATGTAATAATAAGTACAATTCCGTATAGGTTTGATAGGCCAGAGCTAAATGAAGACATTAAGTCAACAAATAAATCAATTCATAATACAATCAACAGCCTAAAAAATAAGAATTCTAAGCAGTTGGGGATTTGTTTTCTAAATGAAAGGCTGAAAAAACAAAACTTCACTAATCATGGTCTACATCTAAATCAATCTGGCAAAGTAATATTTGAAGGGCGCAGGGGAAAAACCAACATAGTAACAAAATGATGTTTTCTCAGGAAAGCAAAAATAAAGTTAAAAACGCGTTATTGTTTTTGAGATATTTTTTACACATTTCAACTCAGTATGATCGGGCTTGTTTTCTTTTCTCTGGATACCTCATAAAATAACATTTACTGTAAAAAATTCCGTTTTTTATTAATATTTTTTTTTATAAACTCTCGTCAGGACTCAGTGGTTTTTTCCCCTGTTTTTTGTTATGCTGTGTTTGAAAACATGTGTATCAGTTAAATTAGTCAAGTATTAGTTAAATTATAAGTTAGTTTGAAGTAAATGACAATTTAACAAACTGGCAAATATACAGAAACGGAATTTATTAATTTCGAATTCCTCAAAGTGCTGTTAATTAATACTGGAGACTTCCACAATGGCAGATATTGACAAAAGCATTGAATAGCTGATGGAAATAGATGAACGCTGCTGTACAAAAATATCAGTCACCGCCAGGAATCGAACCATGGACCTCCCAATAAATATATTATAGATAAGAACTGTAGCCGTAATGCCTATCAATGCCCGTAACCGTGCAAATAGCAGTGCTGAACGAACTACTGCGCATGTGCCACGGCCATATGTATGGACTGCGTTGTATCTTTCCCAGTTTCAACTGGACTGAATTGGTTATTTCCCTGTTGCAGAAATCTTTCAGCTGCTATAACTTGAGACTGAGTTGTTTCTTCCCCAGTACGCTCTGTCATGCTAAACTACAGCTGATAAAGTAATGGTTGCCACCATAAACTCAATTTTATAATTTTTGGACTATGTTGGTTTTTCCCCTGCACCCTTCATTTTGTAATAGGCTGGCAGAGCTGATTGAAAGTCGTTTGCAATCTACTGTGAATAATTCTCCTAAACAATCATCTAACGAACCTTTTTTAGTAAAGTGGCTCAAAACCGGGAAGGGAAACTAGTTTCAAATGATAAATTCATATCTTCAATTGTATTAAAAGACGTTAATCGATCAAAAAATCAGGATAGCATTAGTGGAAGGAACTCTTGTAGCAATTTGATAGGCTCTCAAGATTCTAAGAGATTAAGTAAATCTACTTCAATATGCAAAAGCAACGATAAAGTAATAAGGGATGATAGGGAAGTACCGGTACTCACTGTGTTCCATCAGAATATTCAATACATTCGTAACAAAATAGATAGAATCGAAGTATTTTTTAAAGAAGAGGCTCCTGATATAGCTATTTTCACAGAGCATGGTTTAAAAGAAGATGAATTGTCACAACTTAATATTCCAAACTATTCATTGAAAACGTCGTATTGCAGGACATCTTATCGAAGTGGGGGAGTAGCTATCTTCACTAAAAATGCTAAGAATATGCAAACATTTAATTTAGAATATGTAGAGAAATTTGCTGTGGAAATGGATTTAGAAGTTTCTGGGTTGAGTAAAAATCGACAATAATTTCGAAGTAGCGGTGTTAGGTATTTATAGGTCACCAAATGGTGAATGGAACAATTTTTGTGAACTATTCAATAGGATTTTAGAGATTACTACTACTCGTTTTACAAACGTTATTGTAGTGGGAGATTTCAATACAGACTTTGCAACACAGAATAAAATGACAGAAGATTTAAGGGATATTATATACATGAATAACTTAGAAATAAAAGTTCATGAATATACCAGAGTCACAAGAACATCACAAACAATAATTGATAATATCCTTAGTAATGTAGATTACTCTAAAACAAGATTAGGCGGCTCGGAACTATCTGATCATGACTATCAAATCTTAGAGGTGGGGTTGCAAGGTCATAAATCAATTAAAAAGAGTAGAGTAATGAAAGAAATTCAACAATGTGAACAGGGGAATATCGATTGTTTGAAGCAGAATCTGCTACAAGAAAACTGGAGTAGGGTTTACAATAGCAATAGTTTGAATAACAAATATGATAGTTTCATTAATATTTTAAGGTTTCATATTACTATGAGTAGTCCAGTTATAAAAGTCCCTGTAAAAAAAGATTAGACAAAATTGAAGAGTGGATAACTGATGATATCCTTGCAGAAAGAAATAGGGTTAAAGATGCATATGATGAATTCAAACTATCTAGAAATATTTTAAGTGAAGATAATTACAAAGCTCTAAAGAAAAACTATACGAAAGAAGTGAAAAGAGCGAAATGTAAGAAAACAGCTGAAATTTTGAATAATAGTGTGTACTTTAACACAGCAGTGTGGGATGTAATAAACAAAAATAGGCAAGTAGCTCATGTAGATGCTTATACTAGTGTCCCCAGAATAATTAACGAAAATAACAAATATATTGGTGATAGTGTAGACATTTGTAATTTCTTTAACAGATATTATCAACTGGTTGCTAAGAATCTTCAAAAATCTCTTAATACAGGTATTAGTGATGCAAACATGAGGAATACTGAGGGGATTCAGAACGAATTAAAATTCCACCCAGTATGCCAAGACGAGTTGTCAAATATCGTTGATAGTTTAAATAATAAAAAAACTGTAGGAATGGATGGGGTATCCAGTGAAATTCTGAAAGAATGTAAAGATCAATTGTTAGACCCTTTGATTCATCTGATCAATCATTCATTAGAACAAGGTGTTTTTCCAGATAATTTAAAAGAGGGGAAGATCTTGCCAATCTTCAAAAGTGGTGATAGAGAAAAGGTAGAAAACTATAGGCCCATTAGTATTTTAAATGTAGGCCTAATAAGTAAAATTTTTGAAAGAGTAGTTCTAAATAGGTTACTTCTGCACCTTCAAGAAGCTAACTTTATCTGTGATGAACAGCATGGCTTCCAGAAAGGGAGATCAACAAAAACAGCCATAGTTTCTCTAGTTGAAAAACTAATAGATATAATAGATTCAGGTGATAAAGCTACTGCAATCTTCTTAGATCTGTCAAAGGTATTTGATTGTGTTAATCATAGAACTTTATTGGATATACTGCAAAATGTAGGCGTGAATGGGGTTGAACTGAAATGGTTTGATTCATATCTTATTGGGAGAAAACAATGTGTAGAACTAACTACAGTAGTTGGTAATAGTATAGTAAAGAATAAATCTAATAAATTAGAGGTGCAAGCTGGAGTGCCTCAGGGGTCAATACTAGGTCCATTGCTTTTTTTGTTATATGTCAACCGTTTACCTAAAGAATTAATTAGTGGTAGAGCCCTCTTATTTGCTGATGATACATCACTCATTTTCAGCAATTCCATTCTAGATAATTTAGAAATAAGTGCCCATATAGGTGTGCAGTCCATTGTCCAATTTTTAAATCAGTTGAAATTAACTATAAATAGTAAAAAATGCCAATACCTTCAATTCAAAAACAAACATAATTTAAATGAAGATAGGGCTATAAACGTGTTTATAAACGATAATCAATTAGACCGGGAAGAAAAAATTGCATTTCTAGGAGTTATGTTGGATAGACGATTGACCTGGACTCCATACATTGAGAAAATATGTAGTAAAATTTCATCTGGGGTATTTGTCCTGCGACAGCTCGCTAGATTGAATGACAAAAAGTTACTTTTTACAGCTTACCATGGGCTCTTACTGTCACATATTAGGTATGCTATCTTAGTATGGGGTAATTCATCAAAACAAAATCTTGATAGGGTGTTTAAGATCCAAAAGAAAGCGGTTAGGTGTATAGGAGATTGTCACTTGGTGAGTCACAATAGTAGCATATTCAAACAAAAACCTAGTTATATTGGTAGGAGATTCTACAACAAGCTACCGCAGTTTTTGAAGAGTTTTGAAAATATAGAAATATTTAAAAAACAATTGAAGAAATATTTAGTTGATGAAGCTTTTTATAGTGTACAAGAGTTCCTTTCACATCAAAATTAAGCCTCACCTCAACTAATTGAAGTAATTATGGTATCTAGTGTATAATATTGTTGATCTGACTTGTCTTATACTAACTGAAGTCTCCAAGACGTAATCTACAAAAAAAAAAAAAAAAAAAAATAGAAAGAGTAAATAGATTAGATTCATGTAGGGCGTTGTTCAAGAGACTTGGTCTCCTAACTGTACCCTGCTTATATGTGTATGAAGCTACTCTATATGTAAAAACGAATGATATTAACCAAAATCTTGATGTACATGATTATAATACAAGAAGCCGAGGAGATTATCACTTGGTGAGTCACAATAGTAGCTTATTCAAACAAAAACCTAGTTATATTGGTAGGAAATCCTACAACAAGCTACCGCAGTTTTTGAAGAGTCTTGAAAATATAGAAATATTTAAAAAATAATTGAAGAAATATTTAGTTGATAAAGCTTTTTATAGTGTACAAGAGTTCCTTTCACATCAAAATTAAGCCTTACCTCAACTAATTGAAGTAATTATGGTATCTAGTGTATAATATTGTGATCTGACTTGTCTTATACTCCTTAACTGGAGTCTCCAAGACGTAATCTACAAAAAAAGACTATAAAATTTCAATATTTATTTTCTGATGTAGCCTATTCAAGTAGGCAGTACGGCCTCCACTTATTCGTACATTATTCCTAGAAACGTTACATGCATGCCTATGTACAGAACAATGTTTGCATTAGCGGAATTCTTATTTTGAATAATCTCTCAATTTTAAATTATGTGCATTCATATGCACCTATTAGTTCTCATTTGAAATGAGTCATTCTATCTGACATACCATTCTTTTGTGATTTTTTTAATTTTTCAAAGGATTCCACCCCTTTTTATAATTTTTTTTTTCGTTTCACTTGCAACAATAATTGAGGAAAATTCTCTAGAAATTAATTCAGTAGTATCAATTTCAAACTCAATTTGGAGTTTTCGACCCACAACTGCAGACATTGACAAAGTTAAAAGAAGTCAAAAACAATCATTCTTTACCCCTCACAAAAATTAATTAATGATACAATGTGTTAATGTTTTCCATAACCTTAAAAAAAACTTTTGTTCATTTTCTTCATAGAGGTGTGATAAACTGAAAGACAGGGTTCTTTCCTTAACGTGAACTATCTAGAATTGACAAACATGTGCGTTTTAGGGGATACAACTCACCTCCAGTGGCGGATCCAAGGGGGGGGCAAAGGGGGCAATTGCCCCCCCCCCCCGAGATCCAAGAGAAAAAGAAAAAAAACGGCATAAATCTAATAGAAACTAGGACGACATTATGTAAGCAACAAAAATTGGCTGTTTCCAATTTGTGTCTTCTTACTTTTACTTTTTCTCTTCTTATCTAGATAATAGATATCAATCAGTTAGAGTGAGTACAGGACATGGCAGCTATACCACATCTGAATGGAGAAGGGTTACTTGCGGAATGCCACAGGGATCAATTTTAGGCCCAGTTTTGTTTAACCTTTTTATAAATGACCTACCATTCAACATAGACTCCAAACTAATTTTATATGCTGACACTTCTGTTCTGGTCAAGGGCAAAGATAATGCAACCGTCCTCTTGAAAGCTCAAGAAATTTGAAGCAGCTTACCGATTGGTTTCATAGCAGCAGACTGAAGCTGAATGTCAAAAAGACTAATGTTATTAAATTTTCAATGATAAGCAATTAATTCAATCATACATTAATGCTATATTCTGGTATGGAATGCCATTCGACAATGGGATCTAAGTTTTTGGGTCTGGAGCTGCAGTCAAATTTAAAATGGGATAATGAAATTAAAAGCCTTAGGAAAAAGTTATCCCATGCGGTTTTTGCTTGAAGACTTTAAGAAATGTTTCGAACAAAAAAAAAACAGCCTTAGCGGTCTATCATGGGTATTTTATGTCCCAGGTTCGTTATCGTGTGATATTCTGGGGTGGTAGCGAGGAAAATATCAATGCAATATTCAGATTGCAGAAGAAAGCGTTGCAAATAATTGAAGGATTAAGTGCAAGGCAGTCATGTCGACCGATTTTCAGAAAATTAGGACTGCTTACAATGCCGGCACTGTATTTTTTTTAGATTGCCGTGTATTCGCATAAGAACCAGAGTAATTATGAAAATAATATAATCGCTCACCCATACAACACAAGACATGGATAGTCAACACTTCGGTACCCCATGCATAGGCTGACTCTGATCGAGAAGGCGCCACACTATTCGGGAAAAAAGATTTTAAATTGTTTGTCCAAAGTTTTAAAAGGTTACGGTCAAGACAAATTCGTGAAGGAACTCAGGAAGTTGCTTATTGATGCCTGTCCTTACTCTCTAGCTGAATGATATGAGGTTTTTCGGAGACAAAATGTTGAATAGAATCTGTTTTCTAATATGTTTTTATAGATGAACGAACGCTTGATGAATGGCTGATGAATTAGTTTAGTTGAAGTGAATTGACGTGTCACATGCTGTGCGAGCCTAGCTCGATAGATGCAGCTTAACGTGACTATTAACAAATTTATTTTTATTTTATTTATTTGTTTGTGAGAACTCATTTGAAATTTGATACGTAACAACTTAAAAACTTAATTTATAAGAAAAAATACAATGACATAAATAGATATCAGATAAAACGGTAAGGAATGCTAATTACCAATACAAATACAAATTTGTACATACATATTGATAAAACAGTGCTATCCATAACAACATTATTTTCAAATATAAAAAATATGTAACAATACCTGATTACCAATATGGAGAAATCGGGAAATCTCAGACCATCGTTGACCGCTCGCTCCGTCAGGCACTTAGTCTGGATGAGAAGTGAAAAATCTCCTTGGTCCAGCCATTAGGAAATTGAAAATCAATTTTTTTTAAATGCTAAATATTCGATCTGATTATTAGATTCACGGCTCTTTCTCCTTCGTACAAGTTGAGGGAGAAAGAGTGTGACTTCTCGATTCAAACGTCTTTTTATGTTTTGTGGCCGTGACTATTGAATTTCGTAATATCAGTTTTTATCATTTATGACAAAGTGATGACATACAGTAGGTGGGCCGATTCATGTTCCTAATAATGCAAGCGGTAATGTTTTCCTACAAGTAAAATTTAATTGTAACTACGATTTATTAAATAATATTTAATTTAATTTATTACATTGTTGATTAATGATTATTACAGTCACTGACACTGATAAGAGGTTATCTTTAAGTAATAAATGAAAGGCTTTCTATAATATTATTGATGGTTCAGTTTGACAAATTTATGAGATTTGTGTTCCAACACTTCTTATCTCCCTCACCTGAAATAAAAGGGGAAATCGCTCCAGAGGGGTATGGAGAGCCCGAGTTTTTGCGACCTTCATTTTTTCTTAGACCGTATAAAGAATCATATAAAAAACATTTGACTATCTAGCTTCAAAAATGTGGAATAACATTAAACCGGTTGAGGAAAACTTAAGGTCCAAAAATATATTTGGAATGTTTGTCAAACAATTTCTTATAAACATAAATTACATAGAAAATTGGCTTAGGTTATTGGGGTTTTTTTTTTAAATCATTTATTCATCATAGAAAAAACATTATAAAATACAATACAAGAAAATAAACATAAACACTGTCATATAAAAAAAAACAACTGAAAATGTAGGAATTACTCCCCCAAAAGAGCAAGCTCGAGCTTGGGGAAGGGCCCACCTTACTATGGCGGGCTACAGTGAATAATTCATAAACTTTATCCTTCTAATTAACACTGAACTTGAAGAGTAATTAAATACAAATAATAATTAACTAAAAATTATTTCATAAGTAAAGAATACATAATCATTCAAATTAAGAATAAGCATTCAATGTACATAAAGAAAAAAACACTTGTATATCCATAACTAACAAAATAGTAAAGACTAACAAGCAAAACAAGAGTAACAGAACAAAAAAACTACTTACAAGATAAGGGAAATCTTTTTCCCTAAAACTGCTCGTAAAGTAGTTCTTTACGTACTGAAAACTAATTGTAAAATACCTCTTTACTGCTCCGCAAGCGGTAAAGTACTTTACGCTCGCCAGCTGTTTTCTTTACGCTTCTGTTTTGATTTTGATGTCTTCTCATTGGTGGATCACGGAATCCGTGAAATTCAAATAACCTCAAAAATGGCGAACGCTAACCAAATCCGCGCATGGTCTGTGATGTTACAAACTATACAAGCTTTTATTGTGTTGGAATCCAGAACTGCAGTCTTAGGAAAAATATTGTATACAATTCGCGCGTGAAGCTTCTTTATCGCTCTCGCTCTCACTAAATATAGTAAATGTTTTGGCTCGAGCGATAAAGTCGCGCTTCACGCTCTTAATACATAAATAACTATTTTCTTGTATTGCTTTTTTTAAAACTTTAATATTAAATTTGTTATGCTTAGGCGGAGTTCCAGGCTAAACTCTCTTTTTTTTTTAATGTATAATTAGGTAACCCAAACACAATTTTTTTACAGTGGTGCCTTAAATTTCTGCACTACAGTACACTAAAATCTTATCCTTATCAAATCTTTTTTTGTCAATTGCATTTGTTTTATCAAATGTTTTTGACTTGAAATTTATTGAATCAAGTTTATTTTGCTGAATTTCTTTGGTGTTGATTTATTTCGTTTATATTTTTTTCATAATTAAGGTTACCGTGTGTATTATTTATTGCATATGTTGTGTTGCAGAAATATATTATTATTCTATTCTATTCTTCTTTACCAAATCCTGCCATGCACACAGTCTTAATTGCATTAAAATAAGTATTAATATTTTTTATTTTATAATAACTTGAAACTATTACTTACTATGTATTTTTTGTTTTAGCAGTTTGAACTCACAAAAACCCTCACTAATCTTGTGCTTGTGTAATGATATGAACGGTGAATGGTGAACCTACAGTTCTAAGTAATAATAAAGCAGATAAAGTCATGTCATCGCAAACATTCACCCTTCAAAGCGTAGTAGTCTCAATCGTCCGTGACAGAATATCGCGATCGCCCTTACAGCAAGCGGCCAATAACTCTTTAAAGTAAAAAACCATTCTTTACAAATTCAAAAATAACTTTCTTTACTCCCGTCAGTTAATGGAATTTATTTGCAAAGGTCTTGTTAATTTATTTTGTCTTCTAGCCAAGCGCCTTGGAGCAACCGCTCCACTTGCTCCATTGCATCTCGCCACTGGAAAATTTTTCCACTTGCAGAGCTGGAAAATGTTTTTCATAAGGGACGGAAACAGAAGCGGGATTAGGAGTGCAACGAGTTGGGAACTCAATGGAGTTTTCTAGTTGGCGTTCGCAGGATGAAGCAATTAAATAGTAGATTGAGGAGGCGGCGGCGGCATCCGTCGGTCAGAACAAATTACGGAGAGCGATTGCATTCGCTTCTCAATTAAGCAGGAAATGTCGGCGCGGCTTCCTTCTTCCTTCCGCGGGCGGTTTGGTTGCGTTTTCGAGCTGCGATCGCTCGTCTTGGGCGTTTTTATTGTCGAGAAAGGACAGTGAACTGGAGCTGTCGTCCACAGCTCTAGGAGTAGAATGTACAAAGGACAGAAAAACAGGACTATTTGGGTGTGCGGACGGATGGAGAGTAGTGGAGGATGCTGAGATAGAAAGGAGTTGCTCTGATTCTACGCCGGAGGTCCTCGCGAGGAGAACTAAACCACCAGAGCAGAGCATTACATTGCATTACACCGGGGCACGTGCATAACAACCGAGTGCAGCGATGGAACTGATGTCTGTCAATCAACTCCATCTCATCTTGATTGCGTCCCTCGACCCCCGCGAGCCGTTCTTATCAGAGGTGTGTCCGTCCGACACCATGCACGCTACACTACCTATCTGCACCATCTAATCTCGCGGCGGCGGTCTCACTTTCCTTCCTACAACAGCGGCGACCTTTTTTCCATCTTCCCTGTCGCCGGACGCCACTTATTGTAAACCTCCTCATTCAATCCAAACGCAGAGTAAGTAAATTCTCTCAAGAACTAGAGCTGTTCAAACGCACTGTTAGAATCCTAGGTGGTCCTGAACGCTCCCATTATCCGGTCTCTTCATGCACAACAACAGTACGACACTGGCCAATTTATTAACATTTAAAACAGTGTAGACGTAGACGATAGTCTATTCCAAATACCAAAAATCGTTTACTTGTAAACGATCATAGTTCAGAGTCTTTTTGGCCCGTATTTATGAGCTTACTTTCAGGCTCCATCAACTCAAGAGATTTGAAATCATTCAAAGGAAGGTTTTTTAGAGTCTTTCTTGAAATAAGGAAACCTCATGGTCGGTTCACTAATATGTGCCTTTGACTCTTGATTTGGCACTCAAAGAAGTTTTTTCTGTCAAAGGAAGTAGGAAACCCGTCTGGAAATAAATCAAAATTAATTTCCTGGATTTCTTGTTCCATGACGAACTGCGTTGTTAATATTAACTTTTTAAGTGAATTCAACGAGTCAAATTTGACTGCAAGTCGTTGAATTCACTTAAAAAGTTAATAAAATTAATTCCATAGATTTAGTTGGAGAATCTCAATTTTAGGAAACAGTTGAAAACTACTTGTCTTCAGTGGCACACCCGTGAGGGGGGGACTTCAGCCCCCCAAGAACCCGAGGTCCTTAAAAATTGTTGATAATTTTCAAGCAAATGAAAGGGGTATGTTCCAGGCTGATTAGTGTTGGTAGATTTTATGTTTTCACACTTTTTCAAGTAGAATAATGCTATTCATAACCAGTGGCTTAATAAAGAAGAATTTGGGACTCAAGTCTTCCCCTCAGGTCCTGAAAACGTTATCAAAATGTTGATAATTTCGAAGTACACCTTAAAACTGTAGGTCCAACTCATAGTTCCCTATGTTAGCTGATTACGAACGAATATTAAATCATAAAGCTGTTGAGAACTTCTATGATACAGTTACGCCAGATATTAATGATAAGCAGGAAAATAAACTAGATCATTTTTACGATACAGTTGCTTTAGATATTGATAAAGAAAAGAAAATGGCTAGGAATGAGTGCAGACCTTTTGCCAAACCAGAGACTTATGGGGGGTCAAAAACTGAAGACTTTAATGAGTGGTTGAAAATATTCAACAGAGCTGGCATAATAAATAAATGGGATGATGATAAAATATTGTATTTGCCACTTTACTTAAAAAAAACTGCATTGACTATTTTCGATAATTTTTCTGATAAAAATTCAAACTTAACTTCCACTGACGTAGTAGATCACCTAAAACAGAAATTAGTAGACCCAGTACTCGAGGAAACTACCAGACAGCAATTAGAAAACAGAAATAAATTACAGACAGAAACCTACACTGAATACACAGCAGATATAATAAAATTGTGCCATATACTGGAACCTGAAATGTCAGACAAACGAGTAGTAGGATACGTTCTAAGGGGATTAGATCTAGGTGCATTGCAACATGTTGCCTTTATAGATAATGAGACAATTGAAGAATTGGAGAAAAATTTGGCAAAATATGAAAGATCTCGTTTTCTATTGGATAAAAAATTAGGAATTATTAGTAAAGAACTCAATTCAAATGAACAACCAGTTCAACGAGTTAGTGTAGAAACATTGGAAAAGAAATTGGACAATCTGAGTAACGTAGTGACGAACCTCAGTAGAAGTGTTCACCAAAATTCGAATAAGAAATTTTTTCAAAGACAGCCAATCGCAAATAATAATAATAATTATAATTTAAGAAACAGGGAACATGCTGACTCGACACAAAACAGTTCTAACTATAAAAAATATTTCAACAAGCCAGCAAATCAAACTTATGAATGGAATAGGAATCGTAACAATAATCATAATGAAGGCCATAGATCTAGGTTCTGCAAATATTGTAGACGTGATAATCACTAGACAGATGATTGCTTCTACTTGTCAAAAAACGCGAAACCAGGGTCCCGAGCTTAGAAAAATCGGATTCGAACTTGGGATCCGCAATTATGTGTTCATTCGCCCAAAAACAAGAACAGGATAAGGTGATAGAATTTGTTAGAAACTTTTTCCAGACTTATAAAAATAATAAAATTCTAATGAGCTTATCAATAATTAACAGAAGAATTTATTTACTCACAAACGGTCACTCGCTCAGCAGGGAAGAGTGGGGCGGGTCATCTGCCGTAGATGTAGCCAGCTCCCTTACACATCCAGTATTTTTGGGTCCGTCCAGTGATTTCATGGAAATCATTATTAAAAAAGGATGCAGTACCGTACTTAACGGTAGGTTCCGGCTCTATCTTTTCATAAAAATATCGTTATTCAATATTTCAAGTAATAACTTTTTATTGTAAATTTAACGACTTGCAGTCAATTTTTATAGGTGGATGAATAATAATTGTACTCACACTTAGCCAAACGTTTTCTAGTTATGGAAACTCATATTTAAGGCATCCTAGATCGGCGATATTGGTTTGTTGGTTAGATGCTCAATGAATTAAATTTTAACCACACATACTTTTTGACCACATGATACAAAAACTACAATTCTTCTAACCAACATCGCCGATCTAGAATGCCTTGAAGATGAGTTTCCATAACTCGAAAGTGTTCGGCCAAGTGTGAGTACAATTATTATTTATTCACCTATAAAAACTGATTGCAAGTCGTTAAATTTACAATAAAAAGTTAATATTAACAACGCAGATAGTTATGGAACAATAAATCCAATAATTTTTTTTTTTTTTTTTTTTTTGAGGATGAAGCCCACATAGGTCTGAGACCTGTGCGTGGGTAATGAGTTGGATGATGGTGATTGATGAGTTGGACCTACAGTTTTAGGTGGGTTCCGAACCACCGGGAAGTGATTTTCAGCAGAGAACAGTGTCTTAATTTAATTCGATAGTACTTAGGCTGTTTATTACTATTTGTTCTATGAAATGATCAAGTCAAGAAATATTATCTTTGTATTAATTTATAATTATTCGCTGTGAAATTAATAACCCTGTGATTGTTATACTGCTTCATTGTTGTACTGTAATGTTAGTATTTCTTGTATTTTTTCATGTCAAGTGGCCATCTTTGTATGACGAGAATAATGTATTCTTATATTAAATTAATTATAATTTATTTTTTGAGGATCCAATTCTCATTCCATTCATTTACCAATTTTTCGAACTATTATTATATTTGTTTTAAACCATATTCAGAAATTTGATTAAATGTGTCTTTCTTCAATTAATTATTGCTCCAATTATTTCTAGAAAATTATTCTCAGTAATTTTATTAATAATTTATAGTCTTTATGGAAGGCTCTCCGCAGTCTCAACTCTACTCCGCCTATTGAACAAGGCAGTCACCGACTGCATGAAGCAGTCCAAAAGCAGTCGGGCTGACTGCAAACCGACTGCTTTTGGACTGCTTCAAGCAGTGGGTTTGCAGTCGGGTCCGACTGCAAATCGACTGCACTTTTGCAGTCACTCACGACTGCTTGAAGCAGTCTGTCTATTGCCGGCCAGTGACTGGGTCCTCACGGACCCAAAAATATACTTTGGTCCTACACTGGATGATTCAATATCTTGAAGTATTTATTTTAAGTAGCAAGATTCACTTATAACTCCTAGAGCTTAACATTACTCAAAATTAGGGGGTAAACTAAATCTTAAACGAGCAAAGTTCAATTAGGAGAAAATTATGCAAAAATCAAAAAATATGATAAAACAGGATCTAAGACTCTAGTGACAAAGTACAACTAGTTTTGAAAACCAACGTGCCATGTTCTCAGAACGCATACATAGCCTAATAAATACACAGAATGAGTGAAATATGAGTGGTGATGCGAGCAGTCGAGTGAACTACTTGAAGCGGTCCGTGTATTGCCGACCGACTGAATTTTTGCAGTCGGCAGCACGGCGAAACTCTACTGCAAATAGACTGCTTGTTTTGTTACCGACCGCAACTCGACTGCTCAAGCAGTCCGTGTAGTGCGGTCTTGATTTTAACATTGAAAATGCGATCCGCCCAACTGCGACTGCTTCAAGCAGTCCGTCTATTGCCGGCCATCTATTACTCGACACCGACTGCCTCGAGCCACTCGTTTTTTCAGCACAATTTTACTTGTCATGAATTTTCACTGACCTCATTATTTTTCTTTTAATAGTTAACAATGGCTCTCTCCTCTTTTTGGGAAAATTCATGGCAAATAAATTAATTATGCTGTTACATTACACCAGGAAGTGATTTTATAGCAGAGAACCGAGTCTCTTTTTTGGCCGATCCAATCGGTTACCCTTATCTTACCTATCGGTTACCTAATCTATTTAATCAATTCAATCAAACATATTTATTGCATTTTCTTCAAGAAATGCAATTTCGTCAAATAGTTATAATACTACACAATAGTAAATCTGAAATGTAGACACTAGGGTTTATACAAAGTCTCAAGTCTTTTGCAAGTCTTTTTGTCAGCACACCCAGTCTTCTTTTTTGAAATTTACAAACTCTTGTATACTATAGAATGGTGTGTTCTTAAGAAATTCACAGTCTTCTTTTAAGTGCCAATCCGTCCAGCTCCTACACAGCATCTGGCAACAAATTCCAAAACTTCACGTCCTTATGATGGCTTCTCCTGGTAGATGCTGTGAAGGAGAACCTATATCTTATCTGGCTGAACAGATACCTGCCACAAATGTACAGTAGTCCTACTCTTATTGAACAATGTAACATGAAAACAGCAGTGGCGGATTAATGAATGTTTATGGGGAGGGGCGACATATTAAGAAAATACTGGCGGTCGGGGGGGGGGGGGGGGGGGGGTTTGCTGGTTTGATATGGAATAACAATTTTGGAAATTTAGTAGCCTTTAACCGCAATTTACACCATTCTAGCACTTAAAATGGAGAAGAAATATATATTTTTTTCTGTTTAAGAACAATCAAATTTCCCCTAATTAGAGTACGGTAGTTTATTTCTGTATATTCATCTGAAATGAATAGAAATTGTTGTATATGTCTTGAACAAAAATTGCTTTGCTAGCTTAACTTTTTATCAAAATTTCAAAGAAATGAACAGAGCCTAAACAATTTATTCATGATCGTGATGATTTTTAGACCTATATATTATATTTAAACTAATGAAAAATAAGACGAAATAGTAAATGAAAAAAAGATAAAAAAAGTAAATGAACATATCAGGGATTGGAAAACCCAAAAAGGAGATTCAAACTTTGCAGAACATCTCATCAATAATGGACACAAGTTCAAGGCTGAAGAAAATGTTGAATTTCTGCATTTGATTGGCAAAGGCAGACAATTGAACATTTTAGAAGCTTTGGAGATAACTAAGTTGGTAAAAAACGATTCCATAACTAATTTAAATGACCAAATTTATTTTAACCAATTCAATACAACTAACTTGGTTTCATTATAATTCCAGCATATTTTTAAAAAGCAGTTCTCATGTGTATTCTCAGTTGACCTTGATTGAATTTCAGTGAACTTCTAATTTTTTAATTTTAATTTGATTAAATTCTAGCCTTATTCAATTTTTTGTTGCTTTCTTGATGTTCACAGTGTTTAGTTATTGATTTGACTCGTATTTTTGCTTGTTACTCCTCCCACCAGGGGCTGGACTTGACAGCCAATCACAACGTCCGATTAAGGTCAGCCTCTTTCCCTCTTAGCCAATAGTATCATTCCATGTACAGTATATATAAGGCTTCTCTGTACTTTAGTTTTTCAGTTTGATTGAGATTGATAATGGTGTAACAACCGAAACTAGCTTCTCGAAGTTTTAATAAATGTGGTTGTGACAATTTCGTCTTATTTTTCATTATGGATACCTTCCACAATATCACCTTCGCCATTACTAAGAAAGATATTTAAATTACTCTCAACATTCTTTCATGCTTCATAATACCAGTTCTTCAATAAATACGTACTAGGTCAAATACAAACAGAGATGTATATGCCCCTACCTATTCTATAAGAGATTAATCTTATTCAAAAGTATTTCACTTGATATAAGATTTCCTTCATTCTCTGTCATTTGTTAATTCTTCATTGAATTATAATTATATAGATAACAACAGTTAGAGATAAATTACAGGTAATATAGAAAATAAGACAAGTGGGATGACATGTTATATTCCGTCTGTCATAGATGTGGCGGGACAATTAAAATTTTACCGTGTGCGCGTCGCATGTGTGACCCTTTTTATTTTTTTAAATGTGCAAGCCCTCGGAGGGGGCGGTCGCCCCCTCCGCCCCCCCCTTTAATCCGCCCTTGGAAAACAGACACTATATTTCACAGCAGCTCTGATGATGAAGCTTCTCAACCCTTGTCAGAAGTGAAAAATGAATTTTTTTAATTTATTGCATGAAAAATAAACTAAAAACCACCAAGATATAATAAAGTGTCAGTTTTCATGTTTGAAAACTTTCGTATAAGGATCTGCTACTGCTAGTCTTCCCCCAGAACATTTATGACAAAGTAATCTAAGTTATCCAAAACTAAATTTCCAAGTGATTTTGGACTCCAATCCATTTATTTTAACGCGTATTATGGGTCAAATTGAATCTCATCTAGTGTTTGAATTTTCGTTGATCGTGAGGGGGTTGTATCCCCTAAAACGCACATGCTTGTCAATTCTAGATAGTTTACGTTTACGAAAGAACCCTGTCTTTCAGTTTATCACACCTCTATGAAGAAAATGAACAAAAGTCCTTTTTAAGGTTATGGAAAACATTAACACATTGGATCATTAATTAATTGATTAATTCATTTTATCATACACATATACATAAATGAGCATTCAAAAACAAAAATAACGAAAGAACCCTGTCTTTCAGTTTATCACATCTCTATGAAGAAAATGAACAAAAGTCCTTTTGAAAGTTATGGAAAACATTAACACATTGTATCATTAATTAACTGATTAATCCATTCATTCATCAATTTATTCATTTTATCATACACATAATTATACATAAATGAGCATTCAAAAACAAAAATATTGAGTTACAATAAAAAAGGAAAATCCATTAATTTTTTTTAAAGAAAAAGGTCGAAATATGTGTGTGGAGTTAAAAACCCCTTCCAAATATGGTTGTCCACTTACTAGTAAAGGCTACTACATGAAAAATGACCTCTAATAATGCACCAAGTTATAATGCACAATATTTCCATTGAAGAGTCCTTCAGTATCTTGTGCTGAGTTGATACTTGGCATCTTTCTACCATGGACACGGAAGACTGAGTGGACTCTGTGTAGTGTGTTCTAAGTGTTCACCGGAAATATGTACTGTTAAAAATTGTACTGAAATTGCAGCATAATATATTGAAGTTTTTATTCAGCAAAAGTACAGCTTGCAGGTTTTTATGTATCTTTTAATGAATGTTATGATAGGTATTTGTAATGTTTTGTTTCAATACAAAATCTTTATTACAAAGGTTTACCTGTTTTAGCTAAGGGGGTGCAACTGCAATCTCTTGTACCCTCCTACCGGCACCTGTTTGTGTATGAGTGTATGTGTAAAATATGTCTAAAACTCAGATGACATGTGAGTGGTTATATCATAATCATGATTAGCAACTCTCAGATCCAAGAGTAAACTTCAATGAATTTTGCAAGTAACGAATGATCTTAGAGTAATAGGCTAATTTGGGAAGCAGTCAAGTTGAGTTGAAATAAAGTAATGGGGAATTCGACAAATAAACTCAGAAACAAAGAACTATTGTTGAACTAGGTTATAAGAGTCATAAAAAGATATCAATAGTTATGCTGTGAGCTTTTGTGTGGGAATAAATTAATTAATAAAATGAGAGATAACTAACAATTTGAGGTTTTCGTAATTTGCTTGGGTTAGAGCGTTAGACAATGGCGCTCATAGAAAGTTTATGTTCAATGTTAAATCATCTCAATGTCTTTATCACTGTGATGTTCTTCTATTTGCATGAATTGCACATTGCAACTCGAGAACTGCTCCAACTGTAGCATAATTGTCGTAGTTGGTGTTCGCAGGCAGCTTAATTCGAGCTTGCAGCTTATACAGATAGGTTTATTTGTAGGTATATGAGAGGTTTATAATAGGTAGGTATAGGTAAGCTTTAGGTATACAGAGCTTTCTGTGAATAGGAGCCTACCTGCCTACCTGGTAAAGTGTAATAAAGTATTCTACAGCTAAATGTTCTGAGCTTGCACAAAGCACATAATGCTATGTTGTTGGTCTTAGTACTATAAGCTAATCTACTGAAGATATGAAAAGTTGTAAGTTGAGTTATAAAGAATAATTATCTACTTCACAAAATTTCCTGTAAAAGCGTGATCCCCGGAACAATCCCTCAAACCATCATGTTAAAAAAAAAATAAAAAATAATGATCTAAGAAGAAAGATCATAAAGAAATGCTAATTTTCCCTCAGTTTCCCGTTATCCGACATTTTTTTCAGAAAAATCATCATAACTCATGATCGGATCAGCATTTTTCTTTGAAATTAGTCATGTAAAGGAACAAATATGTATGTATTCTAGAGGAATGGTTTTAATGGAGGAATGTATTCTACAGGAACAAATATGTATGTATTCTAGAGGAATGGTTTCCAACAGGTGGTCCGCGAACCGCAAGATGTAAGTTAATTAGAAATTGTAATAAAAATTTATATTGGTACAGAAACAGATTTTCAAAAATTATAACTGTGCACTGATGGACGCACTCTTTATTTCACGACTTTTATAATATTGCTGTTTACTTATTTTTCACATGTTTTGAACAATAATAAAGACAAAATTGAACACAAATTTCAAGATCCATCTTTTCTCAAAATGTCAACCTTATTCCTAAAACTTTTTATTTAAAATAAAAACTTTTAATTTCGCTCTTTTCAGGTACTTGGTACTGTGATATGCACCAACTGTGACAGGCACCAACCATGTATTAGTATAACATTAGCTTCGCGGCTAAGCTCATTATAATAACGATGGTGGGGGGGGGGGGGGGATTAGAAAATTTATAACTTTAGGTTTAAGAATTAGTGGGGGTCCTTGTCATTATAGCGACTGGATTATAGGTCCTTGGAAAAATTTTGTTGGGAATCCCTGTTCTAGAGAATAAGAACATCAAGATTAATAATTATCATTAGAAAAAAATGGCGGCCAAATGAAATTTTTAAATTTGTTTGACTCGGAAACCATTTATTTTATAAAAAACAGTTTTCTTGTCAAAAACTTAGCTTATACTTATTACATGAGAAGCTGAGATATCCAAGATAACTGTGGTATATATTCTGGCCATTTCCCTTACAATGTAAAGCAGGAAAGTATGAAATAGGAAAAAGATAACATTTATCTGGCAATATTTCAGTTTTTTATGATTTGATTTTTAAAACTGTGGTATCATTTTGTTTAGCATATTAACAAGTTTTTTGAGCAGTACCCAAGTACTTTGGCCAGGAAAAACATATAGTAGTTGCTTTCTCAATGGGTTGTATTTTTGGCGTTTAATCCCAATCTGAACTATGGCACCTCATAAAACGCTTGCATCACGAGATATTTTCAAGATGTCAGCCAAAATTTCATATTTCGGGAATCTTTGGTGGAGGAAAAAAATGTTAGAGCAATAGTTGTAGGATGCTCTGTGAATTCCTGAATCCGATCTAATATGTGATTTTAATTCTCGAGAAAATCCGGGTTTCCAAGATATTTTCAATATGGCGGACATGTAAAACCAGATTTTTCAGGTTTTCAGTAAAAAAGCAATATCTCGTAATGAAAGCGTTTCGAGGTGGCAGAGTTCAGAATCGGATTCAGTACTCGAAATTACTAGAAAATTCATCGAGCAAAAGATTACTCCAATGTTTTCCCCCAACAAAGTAGGCCTACTGGGCCATTACAATAATTGCATACTCTGGTATCTTGGAACTACATTAAGAGTCTTAACCCAATCAAAATATTATTTAGAACATTTTTAGGTTCATGGGACTTCATACTATCAGTTATCTCACCTTGCCCCACCAAAAAGCCCAGTGGCTGGAGGGTAACACTCTAGGAATCACCTAGGCCTACTTTTGAAACTTGGTTACTAGACTAAAATCTATGGGGTTTTTCAAGATTACTTCTTGAAGACTCCGGTTACGGGGTATAAGAAAAGTTAAGTAAAATCAACAATTAGAAACAATATTATCATTCCTATTCACTAGTTACCACAATTTCAATTAGTTGAGGTCAGGCTCAATTTTGATCTGAACTGAGTTTTCAAACTCCGCACTCATTTAATAACCAGATAATAACTCAATTCTTAATACTGGACTCCGTTTTGAGAGTTCTTTCAACTAATAATTTTCCTTGACATTTCTCCGCGTCTTTTCGACCTCCCGTGTGTTCATGAGAGGCACGCGCCTCTAAAATATAAAAGCTACCGAAAAATCGTTCTAATAGAATTTGATGGCAGAACGAATAGCTTGGACTATAGAAACATTCTTCTGTTGAAAAGATGAATACAGTTGTCGTTTTTTATGTTTTCTCATTGATATGAAAAGAGAAGATTTCAAAGAGATCAAACTGTGAAACTGTGGGGCAATATACAGTTCTGGTCATGGAGATTATATGTGATTCTAGCAGTGTTTCTAATCAGGATTGGATATCTGTACAGGACAGGCTATCTAAAGCAATTCGCTAAGTTTAGAAATAGAATCTCAGCTACATAACGAAATTCAAGTTATGTTTTTTAAAACATTGGAGGAGTAGAAATATATTTTAAATATGTAGATGTTTTTATACAGTATCTACATAGGTTATTTAAACAACTGAAGAAACTATCCAACCATATAGATCATACATCTAGTACAGCGGTTCCCAACCTTTTTTCTTCTGCGTACCCCTTAGACCATATTTTACAGACATAGTACCCCCCAAAGTCCTAACTACTTTTTATTCTACTATAACAATATTGTAGAGGGTTTACGTTTAATGCCCATTTATTGCAATATTTGAACAACATATCAACGCCTATGAATGGGAATTCAGCTAAAGAAATAAAATAGTAGGTAACACAATAATTTCTTGACTGAACACCGATTTCTTTTATTGAGGACATGGAATGTAATATGTTTAGAGATGAATATTTTAATTTAAATTTCAAAATGTTACTAAACTATAGCCTACATAGAAGTGTCAGAATAGAATTCATTATAGATAGAATAGTCGCACAACAGAAACTGCTCACCACTAGCATAGAACAACCATTCCTTAGTCTATGCCACTAGACAATGAACATTCGCCATTATGGATTATTTTTCGCGTACCCCCAACTAGGACACTGTGTAGTGTGTACCCCTAAGGTGTACGCGTAACCCAGGTTGGGAACCGCTGATCTTGTTCCATAACTTTATTCAATTTCTATATCAGAGTTCAATTTAAATATTAGTTTAAGATTTGAGGTTTGTTTATTCAAACTTCTTATTCGTAAGTTATTGAGATTTTGCAGCTCTTCTATAGTAAACCATTTATGGTATTTTATGAAATACCAGCTAGAAGATTTATCAAAGGACAACCAAATGTATAATAGGATTATCAAAGGTAATACTATTGGTTGGCCATGAAGAACACTGCAATCTGCAATGTAACCTAAACGCTACACAGAATGTGCAATGTATGAACTATATTTTTGAAAATATCAATCAAATTTCCCTTTTAAAGCTTATACGCTGAGTGGAACATCGATCAAGAGGCAAGAGCTAATCGGCTAATGAACAAGCTGATTGAAAATCATCGTTTTAGATGAGGAAAACAGCAATTCCATTACTCTCGTATTTAATATAAACTTGAAAAAAACAATTTTAAATGGAAACTAACTCACGTTATGGCGTGACGGCCATTTCGCTCTGTTGTCTAGAGCATCGTCAGACGACCCACAGTACACTGACTTAAGGTATCTTAAGGTGACTTAAGGTTGATACCTTAAGTCAGTGTACTGTGGGTCGTCTGACGATGCTCTAGACAACAGAGCGAAATGGCCGTCACGCCATAACGTGAGTTAGTTTCCATTTAAAATTGTTTTTTTCAAGTTTATATTACATATTAGTGGAAACAAGATGGATCTTCAACATCATACTCTCGTATTTATTTACAATTTACTAGCACCAATCTATGGCTAACACTCCGTAATGATGATTTCAACTAAAATTGTTTTTTCAATAGAGATAGGCCTATAGCCAAGTCAGTAAAGCTTACTGACTCCTGAATTTCAAAGGACGATAGTTATAAGGATAAGAAATACTGAAATCGATCTTCTACTAAATGAAGTTGTTTGTGAGTTTCAAAGCTAAAGCATCACACTATGTAGTTTGAGAGTGAGGCTAGAATATTTTGATGATGCTCATCATTGAGGAAGCATCCTCTCGTTCAGCGCTCTCTACCTTATTTATCTCTATCTCTCTCTTTCCTGTCTGCTTTCTTCTTCCTGTAGCTACTCCTCCTTTTGCTAAGCCATTGCAGATAATGAGAGATGAGCAGCTATTATTGTGGCGTCTCAGGTCTGGAAGTAGAATAAAGGAACTCCGTTCGCGTTCCTTCCGAGTGCATCTTCATTACTTCATCCGTAAACCTGTTGAATAAACTTAATTAAGTTATACGTTCGAATTCTTCTTGACAGTTTTATTAAGATAGTCGAGCGCTCGAGTTATTGCTGAGTATAAAAACAACGAAACAAATCGAAATCCAAGATTTTAAGTCTAATAAATACAGACTGAATAATTTTATGACCGTGAACCATTGTCAGAACTCATTTTAGAGGGTAGACATAATATGTTATAGAAGCATCAACTTCGAACCTAAATTTCTTCAGTACATTAAATGATTCACATATGCCCATGCTAAACATATATTCATAAAATACAGTAATTTGTATTACTATTATTGGCTCTTTAAATTATTAAAAGAAATATACTTTTGTGATTAATGTACTTATTTACAAATTTCATCAACATAACATGATCGTCCAACAGTATTATTTGTTGTACTTGTGTTATCTATAGTTTAGTATTTATAGTATTTAATTGACTGAGCAGTATAGAATGCATCGATCCTGTTGCCTAAGAAAAACCCAAATTGAAGGAAACTAATTAAATGAATCTTGCGTATTAAAATGTAGCCCACAATGCTTAAGACTCTTCTATTACATTCCATTTCAATTAATATATTTTTTTGTTACAATAGATTTATCGCTTCGATATTCTCGAAATTTTTTAAAAGACTAGACCCCTATGGCTCATGTTGGTTCACGAAGAATTGATGACGAAGACCAGTAGCGTAGCGAAAAGTTGAAAGAAATTTGAGGACAGAATTTTGTCAGCCAGAGTCTTATCTAATAAAAGACAAGCGCCCCAACTGACTGAGCCATTAGAGGCTGAGTTATTTTAATTAATTTCTCTCTGTCCATTGTCATATTCAGGTTTTTATAAAACGTTATATTCAAGATTTCAAGACACAAGAGCATAGACGATTTAAGTTAATAATTGATGAGATACAGTTGGCATAGTAAACTCTAGAGCACTGAATAGATGAACATTTGGCCCGAACCCCTTACCCAGACAAAAGAACATGTTTTAAAAACTTGTTATTTACTATATTATAACAGTTTTCGTAAAAATGTATGACCTCTTATTCCCATGAGAGCTCTGTAGATTAGATACAGTTCGTTAGAGTTTGTAGGAAAAATTCAAACTCATTAATTTGATCGCTCAAATCGTTCTGACGAATTTGTGCATGTCTGACGTACAAGTAGCAGCCAGTACAAACAGTCATTGAAAAACAAACATTTGATTGTTTGGAACAATTCATAAGACCGCTTCTTGGTCATAATACGCATCCATGGTACAACTGTAAAGTCTTCTCTGGGTCAGACGATCAGAAGAAAGAATATTATTCAAGAATAAAATGTTGCTAAATGTGTATAGGGCACCATTATTATAAATAGTAGTACCTAGTTTAACCTTCTCCATTATGGAGACAATATTTACTTTATAAGTTGACTTCAAACTTCAAAGTCCAAACAATTAATTTTAAACTTTTCATTTTCAAACTCAAACATATCATGAATAATCAAAGAAATAAACTCACCTATAAAGTTTTGGGTGTATTCCAGAAGTCCCCACTTCTCCAACAAACTCCTTGTTTCAAAATCTGCCATTGTTGATTAATTGAGAATCAAAACTAAATACTTGATGAAATGAACAAAGAAGTGCATTCCAGCACTGGTCATGTGATACGCGCATGTGCTGTAGACTGTTACGAACAGTACTACATTGTAGATTTTACCTTTTGCAAGGTGATTTTCACAATTATGAAAGTGTGTAAACGCTGTTATAGCAGATTAAAGTAAACATTACTTTATATTATTGTGAAATTCGCAATATCAATATTGTTAAAAATACACTTTATAAAAGGTAATTTCAGGAATCACATTGAATGAGCACAATTCACCTTGATAAAGTAATTTTTACATTATAAGATTGTGAATTACCGCAAACAAGTGGTGTTTAGTACCTTACACGGTAAATTCGCTAATTACTTTTTATTATTTGTGTCTTTCACCAATTTAAAAGGTAAAAACTACTTTATAAAATTGTAATAGACACCCGTATTCAGTAGTAATCACCTTTAAAATGAGATTTTCACCAAAAAATGATTTTACCTTCAAAAAAGGTAATTTCTACTGGACAAATTTTTCTCAGTGTAAATAATAAGCGTTTAAGGCTTTCATGGCGTAACAAATTTCACGATCACAACAAATTCTATGGGGTATCATGTCTGAACAGTAACAGAAATGAACATTTGAA
Source organism: Conomelus anceps (assembly GCA_948455865.1). NCBI lineage: Eukaryota > Metazoa > Arthropoda > Insecta > Hemiptera > Delphacidae > Conomelus > Conomelus anceps. The sequence goes on from OX418216.1 coordinate 35,318,413, forward strand.
GCCCTTCTGCATAAATATTAAGAGATCTTTTCTCCTTTCAAGCCTACTGTGTCAATTTCATTCAAGTGGTCTGGGGGACCTTCAAACCCACGTTTGGGGGCTACGAACTGGGACTCACCAATATCGTGGGGCCTTTGAATGCCCAAAGCTGAGGCAATTATGGGACCCTGGTGTATAAAAGCTGAAATTTGAAATATTCTGGATGAAACCTATTTGAATGACTATACTGGGATTGAAAACGGGCCCGAAGGGCCCTCTATAGGGTCTGTTAGGCTTCTAAGGGGCCTCTAGAGGTCTAAACTGGAGAAAAAATGGGCCTTGGAGGCCCCTAGCTGAACAATTTGGGGCCCCTTATTTTATTTTCGTTTTGTCACTTCCTTACATTTGTAAAATGATGTGGCCCCTTGACGTTGAGGCCCAAGGAAACTTGCCTTGTTCGCCCCACACCCACTGTAAACTTAATTAATTTTTTTTAATTAATTAAAGTATTTAAAAAATTAAAATAAGAGTATTTTTTCTAGCTGTAGCACTTCACGTATGAAAACGTTTTTACCTCCAGTAACCGATATTACCGCATTACTATTAACGCCTAACTACTAATTTTCGGGGCCTCTTTTACAGGCTCAAGGGAGGGGTTGTAACCTGGAACCCCCCCCCCACCATCGCTACGCCACTGACGTAGACTAGTTCACTTACAGAATTTTGTAAATAATAAGTGTTTAAGGCTTTTATTGGTGCGGCGACCCTTACGGGTAGTTCCACACTGAGAAAAATTTGTCAAGTAGAAATTACCTTTTTTGAAGGTAAAATCATTTTTTGGTGAAAATCTCATTTTAAAGGTGATTACTACTGAATACGGGTGTCTATTACAATTTTATAAAGTACTTTTTACCTTTTAAAATGGAGAAAGACACAAATAATAAAAAGTAATTAGCGAATTTACCATGTAAGGTACTAAACACCACTTGTTTGCGGTAATTCACAATCTTATAATGTAAAAATTACTTTATCAAGGTGAATTGTGCTCATTCAAAGTGATTCCTGAAATTACCTTTTATAAAGTGTATTTTTAACAACATTGATATTGCGAATTTCACAATAATATAAAGTAGTGCTTACTTTAATCTGCAATAACAGCGTTTAACACTTTCATAATTGTGAAAATCACCTTGCAAAAGGTAAAATCTACAATGTAGTACTTTTTGTAACAGTCTACAGCACATGCGCGTATCACATGACCAGTGCCTGGAATGCACTTCTTTGTTCATTTCATCGAGTATTTAGTTTTGATTCTCAACTAATCAACAATGGCAGATTTCGAAACAAGGAGTTTGTTGGAGAAGTGAGGACTTCTGGAATACACCCACAACTTTATAGGTGAGTTTATCTCGTTGATTATTCATGATATGTTTAAGTTTGAAAATGAAAAGTTTAAAATTAATTGTTTGGACTTTGAAGTTTGAAGTCAACTTATAAAGTAAGGATTGACTCCATAATATAAAAGGTTAAACTAGGTACTACTATTTATAATAATGGTGGCCCTATACACATTTAGCAACATTTTATTCTTGAATAATATTCTTTCTTCTGATCGTCTGACCCAGAGAAGACTTTACAGTTGTACCATGGATGCGTATTATGACCAAGAAGCGGTCTTATGAATTGGTCCAAACAATCAAATGTCTGTTTTTCAATGACTGTTTGTAATGGCTGCTACTTGTACATCAGACATGCACAAATTCGTCAGAACGGTTTGAGCGATCAAATTAATGAGTTTGAATTTTTCCTACAAACTCTAACGAACTGTATCTAATCTACAGAGCTCTCATGGGAATAAGAGGACATACATTTTTACGAAAACTGTTATAATATAGTAAATAACAAGTTTTTAAAAGATGTTCTTCTGTCTGGGTAAGGGGTTCGGGCCAAATGTTCATCTATTCAGTGCTCTAGAGTTTACTATGCCAACTGTATCTCATCAATTATTAACTTATATCGTCTATGCTCTTGTGTCTTGAAATCTTGAATATAAAGTTTTATAAAAACCTGAATATGACAATGGACAGAGAGAAATTAATTAAAATAACTCAGCCTCAGTCAGTGGCTCATAATGGCTCAGTCAGTTGGGGCGCTTGTCTTTTATTAGATAAGACTCTGGCTGACTGCTTTTCCTTAAGGTCTCGAGTTCGAATCTTGTTGAGACTTGGATGTTTTTACCTTGTCATCATTGAAGCTTAGTAGACAGTGTTGTTGTACTCTATTCATTACCTATTTGAGCATAGACTCAAGTGGGCATCATCCGGCAAAAAATTATAACTTAACTTGAGTCTTGTATTTGTAAATAAATGTTTGTGTGAAGAAAATTAGAAGACTGATATCTTCGTCTATTCCCTTCAGAATGTATGCAAAATTTCAGGTCTCATCCTGAAATACTCAAAAAATATTGTCGGTTGTTCATGCAATTCTTGATAAAGCATAGGCTAGAATATTAAACTCTCCCTTTTGGACTCTATTGGAAAATAAATCGTTGATCATGAGAATTATCAGCATTAATTTAATTAGGGCTCTTTTATATAACTTTCTTGGAAAAAGTTGAACTTTTGCACCCAACTCAGCTTATTAGTAGGTTACTACTAAATCACCCAATTGCATTTTTCAAAGGAAGGTTTCATTCTAGAATGCATCATAGACCGAAAAACCAAAAATGTATATATTTATGTGTTATGAAACAGTTTCAAAATTATACGGTAGGCTGATTATTAAATTGTTTTCAGATTATAAAGTTGGGATTGCTGCTTTGAGGCACTTGGATATAAAAGATCCACACATCGAATTTCTCATCACTGATTTTGGGCCAAGACTATGCTTTCATGCCCAATTTCAACCTTGGAGGAATACGAATCAGCTGGTCCATCAAACCTCAACATATCGACGGGCAGTGTAAGTTGATTGTTAAAATTCTGTATTGATTTCATCTTTCTTTCTATTCCCACGACTCAGCTTTTAAGCTGCATTTAAACCAGAGTTGACAACAAATTCAATGACAACAATTTATGTTGGGTGCATTAAAATGTCGATCGCTTGACTGAAGGACTTATGAGATTGGGATTCGGACTGATGGAAGGCGTTGATTATCTGCATTATATTTAATATGTCTAAAAGCAGCGCACCAATTTTTAACTTTTAATGTCGACATTTTAATATCCTGAGCCAAATTATAACCCTGAGCGCCACCTTGCAAATATGACATGACATTTGTAGAAAGTTGAGACAGCAAGTTAATAGTTTGGTAGTTTCTTTATTAGTTATTCTGTCAAGTTAGTTCGAAGTTACTGACAATTGAGCAAACTGACAAATTTACTTAAACAGAATTTATTAATTTCGAATTCCTTTAATTGCTATTAGTTTATACTGAAGACTTCCGCAATGGCGGATATTGACAACAGTATTTAATAGCTGATGGAAATCGATGAATGATACTGTACAAAATTACTAGTCACCACCAGGAATCGAACCACGGACCTCCCAATTATTCTGTTTAAGTAAATTTGTCAGTTTGCTCAACTGTCAGTAACTTCGAAATAACTTGTGAGATACGAGCCGATATGGCCAAGTTACAAATGAATGCTGCTGTGCAGAAGGGTCTCCATGGTCTAGTGGTTAAGGCGCCCGACCGGCAATTGGGAGGTCCGTGGTTCGATTCCCGGTGGTGACTAATATTTTTGTACAGTAGCATTCATCGATTTCCATCAGCTATTAAATACTGTTGTCAATATCCGCCATTGCGGAAGTCTTCAGTATAAACTAATAACAATTAAAGGAATTCGAAATTAATAAATTCTGTTTAAGTTATTCTGTGTTGCTGTTTTTTTTTTTTTTTTAATTTGAAGTCGTACAAAATTTCAGTATAGTTTTAAAATAGTTAAATAAGAAAAAACTAGGAAAAAAATTATTTTTCAGGAGTTAACAATATCATGATCTTGATTCAGGAAACTTTATAAGTGATCCAGATGATCCCAGCGGAAAGGAACTACTCTCATTAAATTTCGAAACAGATTTGGGTCCCATCATCTCCGATCTGTCTTTGACAGATTTAGATTCATCAACTAATTCAGATAGTCTACCGGTATTGGATGATGAAGAATCATCTAGAACACAAGCAAGTAATGGCAACTCTGATCAAGTAATGGCAAGTCTGACAACTTATTAAAATCTCAAACATACATTAAATCCAATAGTTGTACCAGGGGACCGAGTTTTGATGGGTTGGGTGATGGTGGGGGGGGGGGGTAAGTCTCCCATGAAATAGTTTTTGAACACTCCCCCTAATGAAGACCTTCTTCATTAGAACTAAGTGCTAAAAAAATCAACACTATCTATTGTTTTGCCATGTTGAAAATTTTTTTTAGCCTCGCTCTGTTATTTTTTGCAAAATATTGTTTTTCAGTCAAAAATACTTTGATCAAATACTCATATTTATTTATCAAATAGTAAAAATGTTTCCTACCTGTTCATTGTGATTTAATATTTTATTCCATTAAAAAGCTAAAAATTATTAATTTTGTTGGACAACCTCTTAATTGTTTTTGTTGAGTTATGAACTGTTCATAAACATTTTTATTTAAAAGGCAAGATATTATAGCACATTTGGAAGTTTGTCTGCTATAACTGTGAAAATTAAAAAGTAATAAAAATATAATTATTGCAATATGACTCCTGGAATTAAATTGATGAAGTGAAGATATTACTATTTGTCATTAGGTTGTTTCATGACTTTAATTAAATTAACATAGCTTTCAAATAATTTTCAGCATTTAATGTTGGTTTTTTAATTCTAGGGTACGTCAAGCCTTTTAAAATTACTGCTGCAGACCTTAGAAGGCTAGACAATTTTAAATCGATACAAAACTAATAGAAGATTGGAAAATAGTGACAGAAACAGACTCTGCAGAATGATCATCAACCATTGTAAATTTTTGTACAATGTTGTTCATTTTTTCATTTTATAATATACAAATTTAAAATAACGTGGATACTGGGTTTTTATTTTCCTTCTTTATGAAATGAGAAAGTAATTTGGTATTTGTAATCTTGTCAGATTTTTTATGGATTTAGAATTACCTGCATATAAATTCCTGGATTTCTTGTTCCATGACGAACTGCGTTGTTAATATTAACTTTTCAAGTGAATTAAACGACTTGCAGTCAAATTTTTATTAAAATAAGTAGTATTTCACTTACTTCTGTAGGGTTTTAACAACTCGAAAACGTTCGGCCTACAGAAGTAAGTGAAATACTACTTATTTTAATAAAAATTTGACTGCAAGTCGTTTAATTCACTTGAAAAGTTAATACCTGTATATAATTAATTGATTTATATTTGAAGTAGTATTTTCACTTGATTTCTATTTTTTCATTATGAAGCAGTTTACAAACGAACACTTGAAATTTGGCAAACATAATGCGTATGTAACAAATAACATTTGGTGTGGTTTCGTTGAACGCGGATTCGGACGTGCGTGTTCGCGGGCAGAGCTGCATACACTACAATCGATGCTTTTGGTACAGTTTAGGTATACCAAAAGCATCCATTGCAGTTTATTCAGCTCTGTTCGTGGACACGCATGTCCGAATCCACGTTCAACGAAACCACACATTAAAGTAAAAAGTACTATTTGGAATGTAACAATCACAATCAAGCATACAGGGAAAATCACCTTTCATAGAAGGTAATTTACACATTTCATGTAAAGATAATTTTCACCTTCAATAAAAGGTAATTTTTACAATACATGAAAGGTAGTTTTTACATTTTATGAAAGGTAATATTCCGTATTATAAAAGGTAATATACGCATTTTGTACAAGGTAATATTCATATTATGTAAAAGGTAATTTTCACAAACTAAATAGTGAGTTTCACCTTGAGCATGAAAGGTAAATTTCACAATAAATCAAATTACCTTATTTATAAGGTGAAAATCACATTTAAAAGGCTGTCGTCAGTTTTTACACTATAAAAGGTAAGAAACCTATGAAATTAGGGTAATATGCACCTTCTATTTTTCTCAGTGCACCTCGCCGTTTAAACCATTTTATGGGGAACATGGTGCATCCAAAATTTTAGTTGGGTTCTGTATGAAATATATTTATTTACTTGAACTTATGGGGAACTAATAAACTCTTTCTTTTTTGAAAGTCCTATAAAAATGACTGTGAAATACTAGACAATAGAATAGTAAATATGTGAATAGGCACACCAATCCTTGATGCGTGATGCAAATTCCAGTAAAGGACTGATAGAAGAAATAGAGAAAAGCAGGTCGGGACTAATCCTTGCGTATTGAAAACTTTTAATCGCAAGAAAAAAAGATGACCAGAGTGGAAATATTTTTCAACATACCATTTATAGTCACTGTAGAACCTGGTTGAGTTTGATAAGCTCAAAACCGTCCAACCGAATGCTGCTCTGCTGGAGAATCAAGGTGACGTCTGCTCTGGAGCCTGGAGAACGCTGACATGCAACCTTCTGGAAATAAAAGATGTATCGCAGCAGGACATCAATTCCCTGACGCTGAGCCTTGTTCGACCATCAGCTTGCACTTCCAGATGTTGCTTGGCTTGGATAGGACTTGTTGACTTCTAGAAACGTGCATAAATTTCGAAGATTGCTTTTACAAAATATGCTGAGTCATGAAGGATGAACTAAAAAGGTCATACAGCTCTACCAACTTCTTAATGCTATATTAACTTCGAAATCCATACACTGCACTATGCATTTTTGTTCAAAATAAAATACACATTGAGCTTCCATAGAGTCTAATAAAATATTCTAATTGAAATTATTAAAGCAACAATTATCCTAGCCTAAGCTAACCTAGATGCTGTAATGTCGCTTTGATTTTTATCCTAATTATTCTTGTTCACGAAAATTCCTCTGTACTCTCTCCACCATTGGTTTGTCGATTGTAACGTCCTCCTGGAAAATTTCATTTTTCAACTTATCTGGTGTCTCATGTTTTTTTCATCTGGACTCCAGATGAGCTGAAAAATGAAACTGGTCAGAAAATTGACCAATGCAACCTACAGAGAGAGTACAGAGGATAAAGTCCACATATGTCTGGGACCTATGCGTGGGTAATGAGTTGGATGATGATGATGATGATGATTACTGAGTTGGACCTACAGTAGGTGGGTTCCAAACCACCGGATAGTGATTTTACAGCAGAGAAGAAATAGTTTGTTGACCAATAAATCCTTCACTCTTACAAAGAGGGCCTAGGAGCTCGTAGCTTATCTTATCTGACTGAACAGATAATTACCACGGCACGCGGCTATCACTCCAACTTTGCAGATGAAAATGGTCGTCACTTGAAGGCAATCGTATAGGACCTAATGCTTTAGGCATTGCTTGAAATTTCTGTTTCTATTTCTTATTAAATTTCATGTCCAAAATTACCGGGCTTTGATTATTTGAAAAATTACCGTTTCCCACGCCCCCCTCTGTATTTGACCCCCAAAGTCCAGAATCAATAACGATCGTACCTAGACTAAGAGGCATCGATATCTATCCTACTACAAGTTGTAGTAGTATAGAGACCGATGCTAAGAGGATAGCCTACCAATTATCAAGAGTCTATAATCTTAACTTGTTATGTGAATTTAACGACTTGCAGTCAAATATTCATTAAGAATAAGTAAAATTTCCTTACTCTTGTCATAAATTTTACTTATTCTCAATGAATATTTGACTGCAAGTCGTTAAATTCACATAACAAGTTAATATTAACAACGCAGTTCGTCATTGAACAAGAAATCCAGGAAAGTCTATAATCTCTTTTTTGGAAGATATTACCTTGACGGAAGGACATTAGCACAATTAAATAAGGCTCTGTTGGGTCCGTGATAAGATTTCAAGATCAAGCCTAGTTAATATAATATTATTTTATAGTGTAGTATAATTCTTATCGTGGAGAGGATTATTATCAATGTTTGGGATTTGATAACTTTTCCAGGATATTATAGTCTCATTACTATTAGTATTATTCTTTTTTAGAACCCCTTCATATACGTCACGTTTTAAATAAATCTATTAAAATGTCTGTTTGAAGTAAATAGAAATAACCAGAATCTATTCTGCTCTTTCTATGTTCATTAATTTGTTTGTTTAAAGCTCATTATGTTAGATCCACTTCTAGAAACTCTATTGACTGGACGCTGGACTTAGCACAGCAACCCTTCTCTCATTTAATTTCTTGTAAAGCCAGGCTCATTAAAAATCTCTTAATGCATCTTTTACCTTTCCCTAACACAGTATTAAACAAAAAAATCACCCATTTCCCTTCTTAAAACACTTTTTTTTTAGTTTTTAGGGTACAGACAGAATATACTCGAAGCATACTACAAGAAAAAGGAACAATATAATCTCTTCAAAGAAAAAAGTAATATGAACTGTTTTTAATGACAGCTCTCAATGCTTTTATTAGCCATCGAAAAGAGAGTACAATCTGCCATCGTGCCATGAAATGGGCGATAAACAAGAGAATGATTCAGAATTTTTAATGAGGGAAATAATGGGTGGGTTGTGTAGTAAAAGCGTTATCTCTATAATTTTCAATGCAGATTTACACACTTCTTGACAAGATTTCAGTGACATTTCGAGAGGTACATAATTGGAGCTGGAATAATCAACTGATTCGAATTGACGGAGAGCCATTCGATAAGTAGGTAGTGTAGAGCCAGTTATCTCCTGGGCGTAGGATATGGGAGAAGAGATCTAACAAGATGTTATCACATCATCTGTGTTTTTTCAACGAAAAAGGTGTGCTGAGAGAGAATGACCATCGACAGGACGGGAAACATGTCAGCCGATTGCGACTCGAAGAATTAACGATGCACGAACGATCGTCGAATGTCGGAGCTCAGCTGCCAGCTCCAATCAGTTAAACATAGTTGACTTGATTCATAGTCGACTTGACGCCAGAACTTTGGAAATTCAGTTCTAGTTCCTCTGAACAAGGGCTGACTAGGGATCAAGCTGTCAGATTACTTCCAATCTTTCACATTCGGCCATTCTTCCTGTTGCGATAAGTGGATTGAAATGCTCTAACGATTTTTCAAAAGACTGAAGATGTGTGTTGATAGATACATGATAGAAAAATGCAAAGTTGTCAAGAAAGAAAAAACACTTTCCGTTTAAAAAATATGGAGCTTGAATCAGCTTCTCGACAATTGATGTCCTGGGTCCTGGGGTGAATTATTGAGGATTGATCAGTAAAATGACAAGGTTGCTGCTTTTTTAAAACAAATATGAAGTATGGATCTTGAAACAGTATTTTGACCGTTAATGTGATGTCCTGACATGAACTATTGAGGTTCGATTTCGATCAACAATATTCACCTCAGAAATATATCAAGGTTGCTGCTTCGAAACAAAGACGTTGAATCGATTGCTTTTAATCAAGCTTCGAGGGTTCTGGATAATGTTTACATTTTTTCTAAAACTAAGAACCGTGATTGACTAAAACAATTTGGATCATTATAATTGATCGCCAGCATTCGAAACTAGTGCTCCAATTGGTTTAGATGTTCAGAAGAACAGCCTTGTTATTGGTTGGAAGGTGGTCTCATCAATGTGCATTCACTTATCTGACACTTATCTAACCATGAGCCCTACGTGAAACAATAACAATAACCTGAGATCTGGAAGCTTTCATTATCGATTGAGCAGAGCAAGCAGCTGCTTCTACGTTCTAGATTCCTTCAAATAATATGCCTCCCTAAACCATTAGCAAGATTTTGTATTTGTAGTATTGTATTTAACGATGATTTTGACTCAAGGCTTGTAGGCCATGACATTGGTGGTGACTAACGGTTGTTGTTTGGCTTCAATCGAAATTTGATCTAAACGCTCTTCTATCTATTGTAAGCGTTGAATGATAAACCTTTTTTGCTGCAACCAAATTTTTATCATGAATAAACGAGATACTATAGTTCATAGTTTAATGAAATAATGGAAATAATGCAGGGTACCTTCTGACATAATTTCTAAGGTGTAGCTTAACGACTGAATTAATAAATACGCCTTTTCTTTTTAATTTTAAACATTCTACAACACTTTATTGTATCACGGTTTCTTTCAAAATTAAGGAATACAGTCCACAAAATGTATCACTTATTGTATATTATTTCACAAGATGTAATTTGAACGAAAGGAGAGATAAATAATAAAAAACTTTTTTCAACGATGAATTCGATATAGTAGATTGTAGTAAAATGAGACCTCAAGACTAATGGGATAAACTGACTGGAAAACCTCATATATGACTACCAAAGTCACGCACGTGCTTGTGTAACTTGATACATTCTGCTTTGTTCAGTTCGAATCTGTGTTAAGTTACAGACGAGTGAACTGCCCAGAAAACCTGTATTGCTGTATACACACAGGTTCAGGTATTCCAAATCCAGAACTTGGTCGGTGTTAATTCTAAACGATAAAATGTTATTACAACTGTTATTGCCCACCATTCCGCAACGCTACGTACAAGAATAACATGGATGAAGATGGTAAATCGCTGTTTTATTTTCATGTCTGACAAGTACACAATATACTATATACACATTCATAAGACAGTATACACACAGATTCCACTAGGTTAGGAACGAAAGTAGCATTATTTTACGAAGGTTGACTTAATATACGAATGTACCCAAATGCGCTTGTAAGGATGACCGGCAATAGCACAGTGTTATCAGCTTTTCTATAACTTACCCAGTGGTTTTGAACCCACCTACAACTGTAGGATTCATAAAACATCATTGTAGCCTATCAAGGTGAATTGTCACAACTTAATATTCCAAACTATTCTTTTTAACTTTTCAAGTGAATTAAACGACTTGCAGTCAAATTTTATTTAAAATAAGTAGTATTTCACTTACTTTGTAGGCCGAACGTTTTCGAGTTGTTGAAACACATCTTCAAGGCCCATCTTTCAACAACTCGAAAACGTTCGGCCTACAAAGTAAGTGAAATACTACTTATTTTAAATAAAATTTGACTGCAAGTCGTTTAATTCACTTGAAAAGTTAAAATTAACAACGCAGTTCGTCATGGAACAAGAAATCCAGGAACCAAACTATTCATTGAAAGCGTCGTATTGCAGGACATCTCATCGAAGTGGGGGAGTAGCTATCTTCACTAAAAATGCTAAGAATATTCTAACATTTAATTTAGAATATGTGGAGAGATTTGCTGTGGAAATGGATTTAGAAGTTACTGGTTTGAGAGTAAAAATCGACAATAATTTCGAAGTAGCGGTTTTAGGTATTTACAGGTCACCAAATGATGAATGGAACAGTTTTTGTGAACTATTCAATAGGCTTTTAGAGATTACTACTACTCGTTTTACAAACGTTATTGTAGCTGGAGATTTCAATACAGACTTTGCAACACAGAATAAAATGACAGAAGATTTAAGGGATATATATTATATACATGAATAACTTGGAAATGAAAGTTCATGAATATACCAGAGTCACAAGAACATCACGAACAATAATTGATAACATCCTTACTATAATATAGATTATATAGATAATATAATACTATCTTATAATATAGATTACTCTAAAACAAGATTAGGCGGCTAGGAACTATCTGATCATGACTATCAAATCTTAGAGGTGGGGTTGCAAGGTCATAAATCAATTAAAAAGAGTAGAGTAATGAATGAAATTCAGCAATGTGAACAGGGGAATATCGTTGTTTGAAGCAGAATCTGCTACTAGAAAACTGGAGAAGGGTTTACAATAGCAATAGTTTAAATAACAAATATGATAGTTTCATATTACTGTGAGTTGTCCAGTTAAAAAAGTCCCTGTAAAAAACAAATTAGACAAAATTGAAGAGTGTATAACTGATGATATCCTTGCACAAAGAAATAGGGTTAAAGATGCATATGATGAATGCAAACTATCTAGAAATATCTTTAGTGAAGATAATTACAAAGCTCTAAAGAAAAACTATACGAAAGAAGTGTAAAGAGCGAAATGTAAGAACAGCTGAAATTTTGAATAATAGTGTGTACTATAACACAGCAGTGTGGGATAAACAAAAATAGGAAGTAGCTCATGTAGATGCTTATACTAGTGCCCCCAGAATAATTAACGAAAATAACAAATATATTGATGATAGTGTAGACATTTGTAACTTCTTTAACAGATATTATCAACTGGTTGCTAAGAATCTTCAAAAATATCTTAATACAGATATTAGTGATGCAAACATGAGGAATACTGAGTTCAGAATACTGAATTCAGAACGATTTAAAATTTCACCCAGTATCCCAAGACGAGTTGTCAAATATCATTGATAGTTTAAATAATGAAAAAACTGTAGGAATGGATGGGGTATCCAGTGAAATTCTGAAAGAATGTGAAGATCAATTGTTAGACCCTTTGATTCATCTGATCAATCATTCATTAGAACAAGGTGTTTACATTATTTAAAATAAGTAGTATTTCACTTACTTTGTAGGCCGAACGTTTTCGAGTTGTTGAAACCCATCTTGCTAATCTTCAAAAGTGGTGATAGAGAAAAGGTGAAAAACTATAGGCCCATTAGTATTTTAAATGTAATAAGTAAAATTTTTGAAAGATTAGTTCTAAATAGGTTACTTCTGCACCTTCAAGAAGCTAACTTTATTTGTGATGAACTTCCAGAAAAAGAGATCAACAAAGACAGCCATAGTTTCTCTAGTTGATAAACTAATAGATATAATAGATTCAGGTGATAAAGCTACTGCAATCTTCTTAGATCTGTCAAAGGTATTTGATTGTGTTAATCATAGAACTTTATTGGATATACTGCAAAATGTAGGCGTGAATGGGGTTGAACTGAAATGGTTTGATTCATATCTTATTGGGAGAAAACAATGTGTAGAACTAACTACAGTAGTTGGTAATAGTATAGTAAAGAATAAATCTAATACGTTAGAGGTGCAAGCTGGAGTGCCTCAGGGTCAATACTAGGTCCATTTCTTTTTTTGTTATATGTCAACCATTTACCTAAAGAATTAATTAGTGGTAGAGCCCTCTTATTTGCAGACGATTCATCACTCATTTCCAGCAATTCCATTCTAGATAATTTAGAAATAAGTGCCCATATAGGTGTGCAGTCTATTGTCCAATTCTTGAATCAGTTGAAATGAACTATAAATAGTAAAAAATGCAAGTACCTTCAATTAAAAAAAAAAAAAAAAAACATAATTTAAATGAAGACAGGGCTATAAACGTGTTTGTAAACGATAATCAATTAGACCAGGAAGAAAAAATTGCATTTCTAGGAGTTATGTTGGATAGACGATTGACCTGGACTCCATACATTGAGAAAATATGTAGTAAAATTTCATCTGGGGTATTTGTCCTGCGACAGCTCACTATATTGAATGACAAAAAGTTAGTTTTTACAGCTTACCATGGGCTCTTACTGGCTCATATTAGGTATGCTATCTTAGTATGGGGTAATTCATCAAAACAAAATCTTGATAGGGTGTTTAAGATTCAAAAGAAAGCGGTTAGGTGTATAGAAAGAGTATATAGATTAGATTCATGGAGGCCGTTGTTCAAGAGACTTGGTCTCCTAAGTGTACCCTGCTTATATGTGTATGAAGCTACTTTATATGTAAAAACGAATGATATTAACCAAAATCTTGATGTACATGATTATAATACAAGAAGCCGAGGAGATTATCACTTGGTGAGTCACAATAGTAGCTTATTCAAACAAAAATCTAGTTATATTGGTAGGAAATTCTACAACAAGCTACCGCAGTTTTTAAAGAGTCTTGAAAATATAGAAATATTAAGAAACAATTGAAAAAATATTTAGTTGATAAAGCTTTTTATAGTGTACAAGAGTTCCTTTCACATCAAAATTAAGGCTCACCTCAACTAATTGAAGTAATTATGGTATCTAGTGTATAATATTGTTGTTCTGACTTGTCTTACACTCCTTAACTGGAGTCTCCAAGACGTAATCAACAAAAAAAAGTATCAAGTATCATTATTACTCACGCACAAGTTCAGACTCATGTGGGCTTCAGCATTCAAAAATTCAGTTAATGAACATCGGTTAGAATGTTTAAATGTATCAATAATCAATGCTAAAATCGTTTAAATTCATTTGTGCTTTTTCTTTCTTATACTATAGCAGCGATCAGCGAATGAACTCCGAATTTTCTGTTACGGGTTCTATGTCTAAAATAACGCTGGCAACACTTGAAAAATTTGTCACTTGCAATTTATTTACACATATAATAAGCACTGATCAGTAATGACATACACAAAAATAAGCAATCAAAACAGATAAACCGATATTGTTCAACTAATAAAGAGATTTAGCCTGTACAAAAATCAATTACTAAATATTAAAAAAAGGCCGATCTAATATTCAAAAATTCAAAATTCTTTATTGCCAAACTCTTGTAAATAACAATCAACCACACACAATTAATACATTTTTTTTGGCGCCATGAGCAAAGCATAGCTTGTTCGCTAACGACGAGTTCTCCTTTATTACAAATGAAAATTTTTCCTCTTTACTACCCAAAATTACACTGGAATGTTCATCAATAATTCACTAAATCAAGCATCCAACCAATAAATAAAAAATAGTCCAAAACAAAAAAAAAAAAAAACAGTAGAACAAAAAAGAAAATCTATCATCACTATCTTTAGCAAAACAACAGTAGAACGAAAAAGAAAACTTATCAAATACAATAAATAGGCAACTATTACTCAACCTAAACGTTACTATAACTTAAAATATATGTTACTTTTGACCCATTCCTCTACATTTCTCAATAGAGTTTGTGTAAACCTTTGTGTTAAAAAGTGTGCAGGAATCTTGTTTATTAGCACCATGCAATAATAATTGGTGAACTGACGCTTACATACTGTCAATCTTGTATACTGTATGTTGTATCTATTTGTTAATAGCGGTCTTGTATTGTAATATACGTTTCTATTGTCAAATGAATGTTTGTTCTCTATTATGTACAATACGCACCTAATAACATAAGTTTGCCTTAAAGTGAATACATCAAGTTCATCAAACAGCAGTTTACTAGGATATCGTCTTGTTCGTCCCAAAGCCGCTTATATTATATGTTTTTGTAGAGTGAAAACTTTATTAAAATGTGTATCAAAGGTTCCCCCCCATACTTTTATTACATACTGGAATAATGATTGAGCATATGCAAAATATATTTTCCTAATTATATTCAAGTCTTTTATATGATTTCTTTTATAAAAAGTGTAGATTAAGTATTTTAATTTAGAAGTTGAATATTTAAGATGAGCGTCCCACTTGATGTGTTCGTCAATAATAACTTCATTAAACTGTCCAATAATATTCAAAAAGAAACGTCCAAAAAGAGCAATTAACTTACGTAGCACAAGTCCGTAATACAATAAAAACTATTAGTAGTTCACTGGTATGAATTAAATAGGAAAAATAATTATAACTATAGGCACAGTGTACGGTAATTAATTATCACTACAGACACACGTTATCTTGACAAATTTCAAAGACAACTGAACTAGTTTCTACAAATACGTTCACCTTAAATAGGTTTTTCTACAATCGAGAGATCTCTCCATTTTCTATCAACTTCTAAATAAACAGATAAGAACACTCGCACTTTCTACAATATTCTATAAGATTCTATTAATTTCTAATCAAACAACTAGAACATTCTACAAAGTTCAAAGCAAATATCATAAAAGTGTCAAAAGAAGAGTTAGTAATTGCTTAGAAGTAAACATGTACATAGCAGATAACACCGAGAATCACTGTTCCTTCTTTCTCTCCATTTTCACTACAATACGAAACATACACGAGTGAACTGCCCAGAAAACCTGTATTGCTCAATAAACGAATATACCCAAATGTCTGATCTTCAATGTGCTTGATTTATTTTTGTTTCACAAAATTTTTGTCTATAATTGATGTTGTTACCATGATTAATATGTGGGCAGCTATTTTTGTGCTGATATTATTATTTTCACAAAACCTTTTTACTAGTTCTCTTTTCTCCAGTATTTTGGTTTATAAAAATGTAGCTGCTTCACTTCTCTACAGTTACGATTATGCTAAAATAATAGTTATTCATAACATTATAGATGGCATAGAAGAGAATGTGGTTAATTATTATATTATTCTAATAATATTGTAGGCCTATCTCGAACACATGGTCCACATTAAGTGGAACATAGACATGAGATAATCATTAATCGCAAAGAAGAGTCCCACAGTATCAGTACAAGAGTTTTTAGAGGAAACAAATTCTCTGCTAGGCTCACACTGCTCCAATGTGACACACTATTCCACAGCAAGCGTTTGATTTTGCGATGGTTTCTTCATACGGAGCAGGCCACTCCAGGTTCCAGCCATTGTCAGCTAGAAAATCTAACTTGAGCTTGATCAAAGTATACGATGAGAACCTTGAATGTTTTATTTTTTCACGATGAAAAAGTGCAATTCACTGATAAAAAAGTTGGTCAGTACCTTGTCTTTCGTCTGATCTTCGAGTTGCCTTAGAGGCTGCACGGAACTCATGACTCGATGAGGTGTGTGCGTGTGGAATGGTTGGGGCGGGGTGAAGTGGTGGTTGAGGAAATGCTGTGATATTTATTAGTGGCGCTGATTGAGACACTAGATAGATGATGCCAAGGGGGCGGCTTATCGGTCCAGTGAGTTCCACGTTCTTCAGCGCTCATCTGCCGATGTTATGATTGGGAAGCAGTTTGATTACGTGACGGAGAAGCAACCCCAATTATCCCGGTCCTCTCTTGGTTTATGTTACTTTAGTTTTTCTTTTTGTTTTCTCGCTTTATCTCTTTCTACCCTGTTCCGCACTTGGGTCTGCTTGGCCGAAGGCTGATGAATGATAGGCGACGGCGGCTCCGTCGGAACTAAGAAACCGGCACGGGATAAAGCTCACAGAAGTTCACAGGTGTGAAAACCCATTTCTTCGTCTTCATCAAAGGCCTGGCCTCGAAGCCGATTCCAGCACTCCTGTCCTCCCTTGGTGCTATTTTATTCCATAATTATATATTTAATCGCGTTATAAATATGTCTTCTTTAACATTCATTCTCTCTCTCAATCTTAGCATAGATATAAGATATTTATTTCTCTGTCCCTCTGCTACGTACAACATAATTATACACAACACATACGAAATGAGTTTGCACCAAAGAACCTGTGCGTGCGTGTGTGAGTGCGAATCGTTTGTAGTTGAACGGAGCGGCGTCTTTGATCTGTGCTTTTTTCCACCTCAACGAACTTAAAACATATGGATGAATGTCTCACTCACATGTTGCACTCTGAATTATGGCTTATTCGATGTAATCCAAAACGCTCTTGAATTATGCCTTTTCTATATTCCGTTTTGTTTATTTCTAATCCAATGTCATTTTGTGCAAGTCGATTGCTTGGATGAGTTACCATTATTATTCTTAGCTACCAACTGTAAAGAAACTACCAACTGATTAAACCAAGCTCGCAGTAAGTAGAAGAGTCGGTTCACTCATTCAATCTAATAGAAAAATACAATCAACCATACATATAGCAGTATTCTGATGGAAAATACATCCACCTATGAATTCCCAGAGAAGTCTAAATTGTCATTGACATGACGGATTTTAATTTACTCTGAGATTTCAATGTAACATAATAATAGAATTAAGCCATTAAGCTTGTTGATGAATTAATTTTTTATGAAGATGTGCTCTTGCCACTTCTCTTGCATCTTGGCAACTGTAGCAAATTATATGAGTAGCAATTAATAATTATAACTTATAATTATGTCTGTGATGTTTTCCATGACGAAATACTTAATGAACAATCTAATATTAAAACTGACACTGTATTTCACTTTTAAATAATGTTTTACTCACATATATTGGAAATGCTTGAGGAAGCATTTCACTTCTGAAAAGAAGCTTCGTCAGCCACTGACGTCAGGCTGACGAAGCTTCTTTTCAGAAGTGAAATGCATTCCTCAAGCATCTCCAATATATGTGAGTAAAACATTATTTAAAAGTGAAATACAATGTCAGTTTTAATATTAGATTATAATTATGATTAATAGACTTATTAATTTATTACAATGAATGTCATTCTATAATAGTTCATAACTGCTTAAAAAATTCTGAAAAGACTTGGCCTATGTATGCGTGCGATTGATAGAAGAAACGTTAACTCTAAACAATTACTTTGGCCAATCATTCCGAATAGCCAAATTTGTAAATTTATAAATGAATTAGAATGTTATTGAATAAGATATACAAATAAAATAGAATAATCTTTACAATTGATGTTTGAATTACACTGAGATTTGGCTGTTATCTTGGAATTGAGCCATTAATTTTCTACAGAGAGATTATTCGAGTTTTCTGGCTTAAAATGATCTCCAATAAAACGACCTGAGATGAAGATGTTGTGTTTTGTTGGAGGGGGTGGGGGAGTCAGCAAGGGGGAGAGGCTGTTGATTGCCATTCTCCTTGACTTTTTTCTCCAGTAAGTGGTTGGTTGCCAGCGCACAACAGGCTTGCTCCATAAATATTTAGTTTTTATTGGAGAAGTGTTGGAGCGTCGGCATTTTCGGCTTTTTTCCTTCGAGATAATGATAAGGGTAAGTTGGAAGAAAAAGAGAAGGAGGTGCCTCTCGGACAACATCTGATTGGCTCCTTGTTAGCCTCAAATTGCAGCCGAGAATCAAAACCTATTGCATGCTGGTTTCTTCTGCTTCAGCATCTTCTTTCTTGTGTGTGTTTTTTTTTTTTTTTGAGCGATGAAGATGATTTATTCCATATCATCAACGGCTTCTCATACAATTACATTTCTCGGTCCTTTTTCACACAGTCAATGTGAAGTTCCGGCTGAGTCGACGACGACTAGCTGCCAGGCAGACAATCTTTCCATTGATCGTCCAGTAAAAATTACACTTTGTGTAATTTTGTTCTTTCTCTTTGTCTTGTCCGTCTACGGCAATGACTGACGCACAAAATGTCAGTGTAATTTATTTCTTACATAGCGATGAATACGATAACCTGTTGCCTCCTCAAAAATGCTCAGAATTACAACGCACGAATCCAGTACAGTATTTGAATATGAAGCGTTTAATGACTATTCAAACACTGGAGTGAAAACTTTGAATGTAGTAATAGCATTTCAATGATAGAGTTACTCATATTCTACCCGTAAAAAAATTACGAGTACAAGAATCAAAGGAGCGCGAAGAATTTTGGGGGGGGGGGGTGCTTCCCCAAGTCTGGTCTAGGATTTCGCTGATTTTTTTGCCACCCATATTGCTTCCAAAATTGATGTTTTTCTCAATTAAACGATTATTTTAAGTTTTCTCGAAAATTAGATAGCCAAAAAAGTTGAAATTTGGTATGTCCTTGTACTAGACAGTTTAATAACCTTGCTATATGAGGGCTGAGAAAAAAGTTTCAAAAATTTACCCAAAGTACGACCAAAATTAACGATTTTTGGTTTCTTAAAACCTTTCTCAAGAACTCTACGTTGAGAAAGTTGAATTTGGTACACATGTTCGATTAATAGTTTAGTCAATGAATGCTCAAAAAATGCATGAAATATGCGACAATTTTTTATTTCAGGATTTTGTTAGAAGATAAACATACTAAATGTCGCCAACCCTGAGAGGTGTGCATAAGGTGTGAGAAAGGGTGGGAGGAAGGTACAATTTTCAGGAGTTTATCATATCTCGAAAGCAAATGTTTCGAATATGAAATAGAGCTGATTAAATTTACTTCAAAATTAATCTCCTGCATATTTGTTGTATATTCAAGTGTTTTCGAGACATACGCTATCGAAAAATCGAAAAAAGATTATTTCCTGAATATCTTCACTCAATTTTTTCGTTTGCTTGTATAGTGGCCATAGAACATTTGCTTATAGTGGCCCTCATGATCGTTTCAGGCAAAAAATGTTGTAGACAACAATGTTGTCAGGCAAAAATTTGAAGAACGTAAAATTGCCTTCAATTTCATGTAACTTATTCTCATTCATCCTAACCTAACCAATCAGAAGTTATTGAGGGGTACACTCAATTTCTCCAAGAATAGGTATGTTGTTACAACTATGATGATATTTTACCTTGTAACTTACGATTTTTGACATTCAGACATTGTACAGAGTAGTTAGAATGACTCTCTTCTATAACCCGTTAAATGTACTGTTTAAAGAGGGCGGATTTTAGTGAGATACCAATATTCAATTTGTTCATTAAAGCAGCTTGCAGGTTGCACGTCTCATGGTCTGTAGAAATTCCTCAAAAATCAGCTGATTGACTTGTGTATTATAATATATTCATGGCGATGAAAGAGTACGCAGGGGTTGTTGCTTTTAATAAGAAATTCTTCAAGAATCAGCTTAATGGCTTTGATGGTTACTGTCTGAATTGGGCGAGTCTAGTGAAACACTAATTGGTTGATGAAGCAGTTTATAAGGAGCGATGCCTAGGGAAAAATTAAAATAATAAATTTATTCATATAGAATTCCATATAAGTATTTTTTATGAGATATTGTAGAATTTGAACATGCTTGAAAATAGAATACGAAGATGTTATCAGTTCTACGGTTACACATACAAAATCATGATTTGAATACTTACAGCATTTTTCTTTTTCTAATAGATCATAATCAGCAGTGCATACAGACTGAATTTTCAGTTGAGGGGATCATCCGGGAGTCTGGGAGGTATGAAATAGGGTAGAGGGTAGGAAAGATTTTAAGTGATTCTAGTCTTACTTCTAGAAAAACTTAAATCCATTCATTTTAATACACATATTACAGACGCCTGGGGATGCTCTAGTGCTTGAGATATTATTGATACATACCGGCTTGGTAGTGTCAGGCAAACTCTACAGTATCCTACAGGGAATGAAAGACTATTTTTTTTTAAATATTTTGCATCGGTTTTTTTAGGAATAACTCCCCTGAAACAGCATTTTGAAAGATATTCAAGACATAAATAATGCATCCATTTTAACCTGCACACTGAAATAAATTGAATTGTTTCTGGTGCTTGAGTCTATGAGTCATTCCTGATTAAGTGATCAAGCTACTTTTTTGGGGAGATGTTACACTTTTTATAATATTGCTGAACACTAACAAATTAATAAATTCGATTTACATTAGCTATTTAATTCAGTTGTCAATGTCGGCATATGGTGGAGGTGTGGTATAATTGATAGCATTAAAAGTAGTTCGAAATTAATTATTACCCGAGTACCCAAACCCTTATAATTATAAGTTCTCACTCGTGATCAGTAAATTCTATAGTATTCCATAGACATAGAGTATGAAGGAGAAGTGTTCCAACCAGTTGCCTGATTAGATGTTTGGTGACCAGAAGTGATGCCATGCAGTATGGTGGGGAGGGTAGATGGAGATTCGAGGCACTTTATAGTACAGTAGAACCTCGTTTATCCAGACTAACTGGGAGCGCAAGCAATCCGGATAATACGGTGAGTAATAAATAAATTAACAAAATTGTAATAAAAAGCAAAATTAAACTTACCCATTGTTGTATTGATCTTCACAAACACTAAATAGTAAACAAAATATAATATTTAACATACAAACTATATTTACATTATCTTTACTGTGCAGTATTTACATTAATATCCTAACTTATGGCAATATTATTACTTCTATCGTCCAGCAGTTGATCCGGAGATTCGGATGGACGGGGTCCGGATAACCGAGCTTCTACTGTAAACGGAAACAAAGGAAGAGTCCTCTTAAAATTTATGAAGATAATAAATATGGGTTTTAACTAATTTCTCTTAAACGGGGGTACTCACGGTACCGTAGGGGTACTCCACCGAAAAACAAACCCTTCAAAAAACTTATTTTGTATGTATTGACGGATACAGTATCGGGGGGGGGGGGGGGGGTTTAACGATGATATTAACCAAATATTCAACTTATTTCAAGACTGATTCAATATTTGAGAAGAATTAAATATGGAAAAAATTAAAATGGTAGCCTATGCATCGAATTTTCACTTTCTTGATTTGATTTCAATTATTACTTTATTTCGTTTAAACAAATGAGATTGTAGGGGCTCAGATCCGAACCTGGTCTTAAACCAGAAATTATAAAGAAGTTCACTGCAGAAAAAGTTTTGTTTTATTCAGAGAAATAAATGTTGCAATTTGCAGTTTTGGTTCATTTTTCAGCCCACATAGTTTGAAAAGAAACAAAATGAAACCAATTAATGCCCTAAAGCACATCCATTTATGATAGATTTTATTGGATTTAAGAAAACAACAAAAAATCGTTCAAATTCTAAGCAGGGCTTTAAGCTGGGCATTCACGTTCCAACTTGCAGTACCACTTGCAGTACTGCTAGTAGTACTGCTAGATGGATAGTCAACTCCACTCACGCTCCTACTTACAATCCAACTTTATTCCTAATCAGCTGTGAACGTAGCTCTTGAGCCGAAAAATGTAACCGAAGTTGCCTGATGTTGCCCGAACTTACCCGAAGGTCATGGACTGACTGAGATAAGATGGACGACTTTGATCCGACTGCCCCACACACGCTCCAACACCGTCGACATTCGTAAGTCGTCCCTCTAGTGGTCCATCTAGTCGTCCATCTACAATTCCAACCATCCAACAAGCCCATTCACGTTCCGTTTTCGGATCCAACCTTGAAGGTTGGACTGCAAGTGGTACTGCAAATCGGAACGTGAATGCCCAGCTTTAGACACGAGAAAAGGAGAAATGCTGTACAAGATAGGTTAGGTCGAATTTTGAGTTGTACAAATTTAGGTTACTATATATTATGATTTTATGTTTATATGTGTGCATATATATATATATATATATTATGATGTTATTATAAATTAAATATCAATTTTATTAATTAGTAATTTTCTTTTGAAATTATATCAGTTCCATAGTAATAGTTTACAATATTTAAATAATTATACAACATGCAGTTGAGATGTTGTCTCACCTGCCTTATAATCCTTTCAGGTTATGTACCTATTCCAAATTCAGTTTAGGCTCAACCGCTCAACCACTAATGATGATGCCATGAGCATTGAAACTCGAGTTTGTTTTTTTTTTTAATAATAAAAATCTTTAATGTAGAATAGACAACATCTGTTTTATTCATTCACCTTAAATCTAAATTTAGTTTTAACTAGCTATTGTACCCGTCCTTCGTACGGATTATGTTTAGAAATAAGACTAAATATGTTTCGGCTTTTTTAATAGCAACGATCATGAAGTTGTTAGCAGCTTAGTAAACAACTTAGAACGTAAACAATTCAGTGACAGTTATCAGAGAGAATATTTGAGAACAGCTGATTGATATATCATGATAAATTACGTGATTTGTTCTTATGTGGTAACTTAACTTAGAAGAAATGTATCCAAAATCGCACAATACCTGGTTTTTTAAACGTTTATTATTCTGTTAAAAAAAAGTTTATTTAAGTTTTTATAGCTAAAGACATTGTCAAAAAGGTTTTCAATACTGATAAATAACTTTAATCCCGATCGATGCTCTCATTTTTCAGGAGAAGGCCGCGAAAAATGTATCCATAATCGCACAATACTTGGTTTTTAAACGTTTATTATTCTGTTGGAAAAAAAGTTAATGTAGTTTTTTATAGCTAAAGACATTGTCAAAAAGGTTTCCAATACTGATAAATAACTTTAATCCCGATCGATGCTCTCGTTTATCAGGAGAAGGCCGCGTAAAATGCCTTCGGGGCCGTGACAGACTGACAGAAATTGAGATAAGACTTGTTTCGGCTTCTTTAATGTATAAAATGTAAAAATAACCAAAAAATATATAATTCTGATAAATGCACAGACAAAACTCTAATTTATATAGATAGCCTTTCAATGAATAGTTTTAATATTCCATGTTCATAAAATGAAGTATTTATTAACAGTCTAGTTATTTTCAGCTGGTCATAAGATATGTGTTAAAGGGGTTGAGTCGGTAGGTTACTTTCATTGGTGTTCCAAACTCCAAGCTTGTCAACAAGGACGATAAAAACACAAAAATCCACCCGCCTTCCTCAATATTTACTCAACAAACAAACCATAAAGGTGCGACTGATTGTGCAAACAAGAACGCCTACTAGTCAACAAAGTTAGGACCAATCAAGAAACAAGCAATATGGTTCATAATAGCTATAACACGTTCAAAAATTTAGTCTGACAACGCCATTTTATGGCTGACAACGTCAGAATAAAGTATTTGAGCAAATTACCATAATTTATTCTATCAATGTATGGTACCAACTTTTAAAATTTCCACGATTGCTAAGAAGAGAAGAGTCAAAAAGAGGAATGGCTGCCACCACTAAATGAAGTTGA
Source organism: Conomelus anceps (assembly GCA_948455865.1). Taxonomy (NCBI): domain Eukaryota; kingdom Metazoa; phylum Arthropoda; class Insecta; order Hemiptera; family Delphacidae; genus Conomelus; species Conomelus anceps. The sequence continues at coordinate 35,342,849 of OX418216.1, forward strand.
ACCACTTCAATTATATAAAACATTACAGTCAATTATTACATTTAGCATTTTCTAGTTAAATAATGGACTATATTATTTGCGATCATTCAACGATCAAAGGATTGCAGCACATAATGAGTAGTTTTGTAGAATATTGAATTAATTCAATCAGTGGCGTAACTAGGTCAGTATGGCGAAGAGGGGAGAGTAGCCAAAAATTATGTGTTGTCGGGAAGGAATTAGGCTTTAGATACTTTAGAGTACACAAAAGCAAGAGTCGTCCAGGAATAAATTAAGACGATGCACATGGCTATTTCTTTCAAAAGGGAGACTCGGAGGTACTGCCACGGGAAATTTTTGAAAACTAGGTTATCCCGGGTCTTTATTAATCTTTGTAAAATACATTCCGTAAATATAAAATTTTCTTAACACACCTGTGCTAAAGAAATTTTTTAATTCTTCTTCTTCTTTTTCACAACTTCTTCTACTTCTTCTTTTTTTCTTCTCTCCATCTTCTTTTTCTTCGTATTTTTCTTCTTCTTCTTTATCTTCTTCTTTTTCTCCTTCTTCTCTTTCCTCTTCTTTTTATTCTTATTCTTTTTCTTCGTCTTCTTTTTCTCCCTCTCTTCTTTTTCTCCTTTTTCTTCTTATTCTTTTTCTCCCTCTTCTTCTTATTCTTCTTTTTCTTCTTCCTCTTCTTTTTCTCCTTTTTCTTCTTCCTCTTCTTTTCTCCTTTTTCTTCTTCATCTTCTTTTTCTACTTCTTAATCTTTTTTTCTTCTTCTTTTTCTTCATCTTCTTTTTCTACTTTTTCTTCTTCATCTTCTTTTTCTACTTCTTAATCTTTTTTTCTTCTTCTTTTTCTTCTTCCTCTTCTTCTTTTTCTTCTGCTTCTTCCACTTCTTCTTCTTCTTCTTTTCCTGCTTTTTCTTCTTCCTCTTCTTCTTCTTCTTTTTCTTCTTCTTCCTCTTCCTCTACTTTTTCTTCTTCTTCTTCTTCTTCTTCTTCTTCTTCTTCTTCTCCGACTTCTCCTTCTTCCCCTTCTTCTTCTTCTACTTCTTCTCCTTCTTCCCCTTCTTCTTCTTCTTTTCTCTTTCTTTCCTCTCTATCTTCCTCTTTATCCTATCCTCCCACCCTCTCTCTCTGAATGAACAATGAAAAATAAACTTTTTGTTTCAAAACAGCTGATCATCAAATCATAAGTTGAAATGTGAAAATTTTCAGCTCACCGATCCCTATGTTAAAGCAATGGCTAAAATTGAAACTTTGATCGTTCATTCCTCATATCCACGACGACTTTTTTCAAAATGTAAGACCTTATCAAACATTTACTCGATGAGATCTTTCAAATGAGACGTGAACGAAAAAAATCGGATAAGACACCACGGAGGAGTTGTCATCACAAAAAAAAGTTCGCCTATTTTATATAAAGATTAACCACACTAAAAACGATATTTAAGCGATTCTAGGTATGAGTTAATTTAATTCAACATTTCAACCAACTTTATGTATCAATGTCAATTTTATTAATAGGAGATCAGGACCCTTATTGTATTAGTAAAATAAATTTGAAGCAGTCATACTTGAAATTTTCAGTTCACTATTTTTGATCCTCACTACCCCTGATTGGGTACCGTATCTAAAAATGTATTTCTTTTAAAACTGAATGTGAAAATTGTAACGCAAAATTTGTCATGCCTCGCAGAATCTACTTGAATCAATTCTAAAAAAAATTGAATGAAGTTTCCAAAAGGTTTTTGCATATCGAATAGCTTTTTGATTAGGGTGATTGTTCATTGACATTTCAAGAAGTGTGCAGTGTCTAGTGTTCAATTCCCCAAATTGAAAGGTCAAAATAATAATTGAAACGCATAAGTTATTTGGCTAATGGAATTCCACCTTATCGTAGAGTGTCATCAGGCGACAAGGAATAAGATCACGCACTTATCTTGATGTGTGATAGGCTACACGAAACAGAAACACGAATGATTTCTCAACCGCGTTTCAAATATTTATAAGCGAGAATCATTCTCTTTTTTGTTTCTGTTTTTTAGTAGTGATGAGGCGGGGCTGCTCTAGCATTCGTTATAAGAGCTGTGAGTCGTTAAGATGTATATATACCACTTATACAACAAGTAGATAGTGAGATGCTAGCGGCATCGCTGGTCAAATGGGCAGAACGTAGTCAAGTATAATAATACCCAAGTTTAAAGTTGGCTCTGCAGGGGACTGGAGAGTGTTTGCTTCGAGGTGGAGGATAAGGTGAAAAAGGGAAGAAAGATGATGATGAAGAAGAAGAAGAGTATGGAGTCAAAAAGAAGGAATGGCTGCCACTACCACATGAAGTTGTACCATTGTCACGGTGTATGCTCTTCTCTCTCTATTATAGCGCTGAGATAGTTATCTCCTGTAATTTACAACGTGCCATAACAAACACACACTCTCCGAGTTTTGTCTCACTCTATTCGAGTATCCTCACGACCATCCCTGACCAACAGACGCACACACGCGAGCACGATTCAATGCCAGCCAAGACCTTCGAAGAAAAGGATTTTTGCCGCCTTTGCTTTTCGCTGTATTGGCACCTTAAAACATACCACCGTCTGTCATCAACTCAGTACAACAAAACGAAAATATAAAGATGTCCAACGATATACAGCATTCTTCAATATTTCATGGCCGTCACCTTTTGTCTAAATTTTCAAATAATGCCCGTGGAAAGGTTCACCTCTCCAACAAAAATCTCTTCGACAAAGTTTCAGGCCCTTCTGCCTACATTTCTATTGACCTTTTACAATTCACTATCCAATAAGAACTGAAGAAGACTGGCCTATAACGGGAAAAATGACAGTAACGTTATAAATATCTCATACCTGTCACATGGGGCGTCAAGGTTTTCAAATATATAATCAAAAGCTGCCAGACGAACAAAGTACTGTACTACAAACACTCTCAAAACAATTCAGTACTGTGACAAGTTCCTATTCTCTATTTTCGCTTGAATTGACTATTTAAAGCCGTTTAACGCAGAGGCGGATTCAAGGCAGAAGCCCTCTCAAAATACTCTATTTTTCTTGAAGTACCCAATAATTACGGTACGGTACTTGATGGAAAGAACTCTGAAGTAGTCTAACATAAAATCAAGTCACAGATAGATGTTTATCTTCAAATGTTTCTTCATTTATCGTATTTTATGTTCTTTTTGTTTTTTTATTTTTATGAGGAAGTGCTATATCACAATATCAACCAAAATGCAACATTCTATCACGGTGGTTGGTAAGATATTTTTTAACCAGCGATCGATAGTTACTGAGATAGTTACTATATTGAGACCCAATTCCACTCCAAACTCACTATGAGTCTGAAATTGCTTATAAGATAATGTCTTGTGGGTTAATTCTGAATACATTTTTTTTGTGGGAGGATCCCAGACCCCATATCTATAGAGAAAGAAACATCTTTTAATAAGAACGTTGAAAACGTCACCCTTTACAGTGTTATATACTCACAGAGTTTCTCCACCAAAACTAGATGAAACTTTATCGAAAGATGTGTAGTCTATTGAAACAATCACATCGGTTCATTCTTTAAAATAGAATACTGTATTGGGGGAGAGGTATCACGGCAAGGTGAGCCCTCCTTGAACACGATATTTTTTCTATGATATGAAAAGTAATATAATTCAGGAATTAGCTTTACAAAATCTTGGCATAAAGTACTGTACTACACTTCTACTAACCCCACCACCCGGTACCCAGTATCTAATAACCACCCCCCAAAAATTGTTTCTGGATTCGCCACTGCGCCACTGGTTTCACAGAAGTATAATAATGTAGTAATACAAGTCTCAATTCATCTTGAAAATAATAGTTTTCAGTTCGTTCGTTCGCATGATCTCATAGTAGGTATCTTTTTGCTGTGAGTTCAGAGATGTACAACACCTGGGGCCTATTGCATGAGCAAATACAAGCTTGCAATACCAGTAATCAGCTGAAAATTTATGAAATTATTTTGCTTTCAATTCAGTAAAATAGTATTACTAGTTGCTTTTACCAAACTCTATTGCATTTTTAGATATATTAATTGGAAAATAATATGTAATTTGTATTATATATTATTTATAAATCCGTCAATGCACCATTCAATGTGATAATATCGATTAATGCAACATTTTAGTCTAGAATTATATTAATTTTCATGTCGACTGCATGCATCGACTAATAAAACTGGGGTCTTTTTCATGAATCGACTATTAAAAGTGATCTATTATTACTAGATTGCGGAAAGATTGGGGCCTGTAACTCAGTCCTAACACTGTATTTGAATTTTTTTCAGTGAAATACATCCACGAGATATATTTACAGCATAATGAGTAGTAACATTTATAGAAATAATTATTGGTTAGGTTTGCAGGAAGCAAGTCATGAAGTTATCTAGATATCAGATATATTACCATTCATTTTCAGCTCTTACCTTCAATCTTCAATCATGAAAAGCAAAAATGATCCATTAACAAAAAAGTTCAAAATCTGTTTCCTTCCTAACTAACCCCCCCCCCCCCCCCCTATAATCTTCCTTTATTCAGTGAATAGTAATAGTTATAGTATTGTATAGTTCCTCCCTCTAGCTTCAAAAAGGATTATTTTTTCAGAATTTTTTTAATAAAAGAGTTTCTATACTTACCTGATGAGAAGAGTTATTTCCCAATTATCTCAGTATTTGAGTTTTTCAAACTTTCCCGCCCTTCCAATCAATATTATTTTAGAGAGTAGTCAAGTGTGAGCATTCTTCTTATAAAGTAACTTTTCACTTTCAATCGAAAAAAAACAAAAATCATCCACAAAATGTGTTTTTAAAAAACTTTTGCGAGAGCGATAAAGAAGCTTAGGTGCGAATTACATACATTTTTCCTACAGCTTCAGTTCTGGATTCCAACACAATAAAAGCTTGTAGTTTGTAACATCACAGATTTTAGCGCAGTCACTGCTTTGCAAATGGCTCCACTGTGATGTCACCTTATCGATAAGGCTTTAATGGTGTAACAAACGGTCGAGTTTTAAAACTGAGACCTCACTATGCTCGGTCAATAAAGAAATTATAAATTGAAATTAAGATATAATTTCTTGATTGAACAATTAAAATTTTAATCTTTTTCAAACTGAAGAATTGAAATCAAATTTAAGTAAATTCTTATTTAAGATTACCAGTGCATGAAAACAGTTTCTAAAACTTTTCTTTTCATTCTATTTAAAATAATTAGAATGATAGGCTATCAAGAGACGAATAACCAATATTAACATAATAAATAATGTAACAAAATTAAATGATCGATTAATGAATGAAATCAGGATCCTACTTCAGATTGACCGCCATAGCCTGACAAGAGAAATTCATTTTTTTATAATTCTCCATATTTTTTTTCAAGTAGATCTAAGTATCTTCTCTTCCTACCTTTTTGGTTTTTATTATTCATAATTTGTAAGTGTAATAATAATAGCCTAATAATAATAATAATAATAATAATAATAATAATAATAATAATAATAATAAATATAATAATGATGATAATAATAATAATAAAAATAATAATATTAAAAAAAAATAATAATATTATTGAGATAGATATTTTCCAATTGCTTGATCATAATAATTATTCATTGTCGTTGCTCTATTGGAAGCTGTTTCCTTCAGGGAAGCCTGGCTTGAATGCCAAGTGCCAAGTTGCAGTTACGGAAGAGCTTGCGAAGGAATGGCGGCGATGGTCAGTGGCTGGGTGAAGGGTGGTGCAGTTTGAAGCTGCAAGCTGATAGTTGAGGAACGGGACTTGGCGCTCATGCTCATTTACGGCTCATCCAAAGTAAAGGAAGAGAGAGCTTTATCCCGGGATCGTGCGCGCCGGAGCCGTCAGACGCCACCTGTCGGCCCCGCGCTGATGTCTTTATTTCGTCGAACTCGACGTCCTTGGGCGGCTTCTAGGAACTTCTCCACCAGATAGAGCCATTATCAACATGTCGGTTAGGCCGCCGGGCGCCTTGCACATGGACTGTGGGGCGCAAATGAGGCTGAGGCTGAGGGACGCAGATGAGGCTGAGACCAGAGGAAACAGAAGATGCCAAGGGCCTGTGACGACGATCAAGTCGATGATGATGATCACTCATCGTTTTGATTGAGCCTGTCGCCATCAAATCAACCTGCGCCTGCGTTTGGTTGAATGAACTCATGAGAATTATAATGTCCCTTGTAATGACTCCATCTTTCCCAACTTCCCATCACAGCCATCTTCACTCGAACCGGAACGAGTCATCTCAATAAGTTATTCCCTCGTTTCCTTGATTTTTATTTTTTATTATTATTTCTTATTAGTACAATCATTTTGATATTGGTATGGGAAGAGAATTCTCTGAGAAAAATAAGTGTTTAGTCGTCAGCATGATTATGAATATTGAGTTGAGCTATTTTGGATACCGGAAAGAGATCCTTCGTTTCCTTAATTTTCTTAACAGATATTGGTACAATCGTTTCAGTATGAGTTATTATGAATTTAAGAGAGGAGTGATCTCGTATTCAAGGAGTGATTGGTCACTTGGTGAGCGTGGTCTCATGGTAATCGTGATATTGAGTTGGGATTGCGCTTGGATGGGTGCTATATGTGTCCCTAAAGGCGGGTTCGCCCTCGAAGGGTTGCAGGGTTGACGTTACAAACAATACTCACTGGTATATTGTAGAATTGTTGTAAGTTTATTGTATATTTATAGTAACACTTTATAACATATAATAGAGACAGACTTGAGGTAGATAAGCCTGATAATCGTGGCTCAAATGAGAGTGATGTCAAATGAGAATGTGTATGATAAGTGTATCTGATGTGTGATGATGTCAAGTGTATGACAAGTGTGACTGATGTCAAATGAGAATGTGTATGACAAGTGTATCTCAAATGAGAGTGTGTCTCTGATAATCAAATGAGAATGAGTATGACAATGTGTTACAAATAGAATAGAGACCAATGGCCAGTTGCACGAAAGAAAATGAAATTCAACCACTGTAAGATGACGTCATCTTACGGAGCTCAATAGGGAAGTCGTTGCACTGGCTCCGTCAAATGATGTCATCTTACGGTGGTCAAATTTAATTTTCTTTCGAGCAACTGGCCTTAAGAAAAGACTTGAGGTAGACATCCCTTAAGCCTGCTAGTCGTGGCTCAACTAAGAGAGTGAAAATCTGAGTGTCAAAAATGAGAGTGTCAATAGACAATGTGAGTGTCTGAAATGAGTGTCCTGTTGACAGCAAAATTTAATTTAATTTCATTTATTTACACACAGTTTCCAGAATACAACCTTATAGATGCAATACAAAATGGGAAAAAGTGCTACTGTGGGTCGTCTGACGATGCTCTAGACAACAGAGCGAAACGGCCGTCACGCCATAACGTGAGTTAATTTCCATTTAAAAGTGTTTTTTTAAGTTTATATCACATATTAGTGGAAACAAGATGGATCTTCAACATCAGAATATTAAACTATTTTCTTATCGAAACAAGAATTCAATATTATCTTGCAAGAACAACCAAGACTTCAATTCTCTGAGAAAAATGACTAAATTTAAACTTGAGGTGACGTTGAAAGATTTGTTGAAAGGTAGATGATTGAAAAATTTCTAAGCACAGAAAGAATAAAACCTACGAAATGCTTCAATATTCGCGTTCAGTAAAATACCTTATTTTGGAACCTTAAACGACTAGAGTACACTTTTGAGTTACTCTACAAATTTCCTCCTCTAATAAAAATAATTCTTAATACTCTGAAACCATATAGATATCTTAAAGGGGAATGATTAATTGCTTGAAAAGTCATACTGTGCACAGTTCTTGGAACACGCACCATAATTTTATTTTGTGCTTCAATAAAGCCGCATCTCCACCAACCGAACATGCTCGGTGAACAGTGTTCGCTGAGCTTGTTCGGTTGGTGCAGACGCGACTTTAGAGAATTTGTATTTGCAAATTAAATACCTCCCCAAGTTAAACCATCTTGAAGCTCACTTTGAGCAATAGGGCCACGATTTCACACATCACAAGGTCTTCACTTAAACTACCTGGGGAAAAAATATATCATTGATATCATATTAAACACCGTATCTAGACTCAGTGACACTACAGAGGCACCTAACCAGCCAATCCCTTTAGGTCAATAGAGAGAAAACAATAGTATTTTTTTAGACTAAACTGCTCACCTACTGAGCAATCACCACTTTCTAAGACTTATGAAAATACAGCTTCAAGATGCAAGGTGAAGGTAACAGAAAATAATAGTATTAGAACTCATATTGCAGAGGATTGTCTGACTACTGAAGTGAATACAATGTCTTGGAATTTTCAAGGTCTAATTAATAAAATTGACTACCTAGAAATAATTTTACATGAAAATAAATCTGATATAATAGCACTGAGTGAGCATTGGATGAACGATAATGGAATTGTTAATGTTAGTTTTGGAAATTTTAAATTGGGATCATATTTTTGTAGATCTAATCGAATACATGGTGGGGCTGTTTTCATTAGAAATGTTTTAGAGTATAATGAGATCAAGAAAATCAGTATTATGTCAGTAGAAATGGTGTGTGAGGCTTGTGCAATTAAAGCACCTGAAATAAATGTAATTTTCATGTCATTATATAGGCCATACAGCATGGATAGTTCAAATTTTAATAATTTTCTAGTCATGCTTAATAATATGTTAAGCTATCTGTTTACTTTTAAAAAATTTAATGTCATTTTGTGTGCAGATTTTAATGTTGAATTCAATACACAGTCTAGTCTGAGAGATGATCTACTCAATTTATTAGTTAGCTTTAATATGTACTAGCTGTTATACCCGTGCTTCGCACTGGGGAAAAAAGTCGGTGTAGAAGGTTTTATATCATGAAACATTAAATTACATTACATTACAATTACATTGAATTACTAAAATAAAATTAAACATTAAACAATATAGTTTTTTTTTTCTTTGAGGTGGAAAATAGAATAACTGAAAATAGAATATTTACTTTCCTATTAACTACACTATTTTGAAACTTGGAAATAATAGAAATAGCCCGACATGAAGTGAAAATTAAATAATTTGCAAAATAGAGCTTCCAATAGTAGGCCTACCTTAAAAATTAAGGTACCGGAAACTGATTTATTGATGGAAATTAAAAGAAATCTGCAAAATACTAATTTTCAAAGCGTGTGGATAATAATCAATATTAACCAATGCTGAAAGTCTTGTCAAAAAAAATTTAATCCGTCTTGGATTCGAACTCGCGAATTCTTACGTTTTGAAGCGTGTGAATGTGAATACAATATTAATCAATGCTGAAAGTTGTCAAAAAAATTTCACCCCGGTCGGATTCGAACCAACGAATTCTGGGTGAAAAGCAGGCACACTAGCCAACAGACCAACGCGCCGTTCTCTGTGATTAATAATTTTTTAGCATCTTCAACTTCACATCGCTTTCAAATAGGAGCATTATTGTTCGGACAATCAATGGATGTCAAGTTTGATAGGTTAGGTCTGTAATTTTACCAATTATTTATTATTTATAAGAACTATTGAAATATTTAAATAGGCCTATGTCCTTCCTTGGTATACAGACAATCTTTATGCAAAATTTCAGCTTTATCAGTCAAGTATTCTAGGCGTGATGGATGTTCAGACAGACAGACAGACACCATCTCATTTTTATAATAGTATAGATAGACTAGCTATTGTGCCCGTCCTTCGTACGGATTATGTTTAGAAATAAGACTAAATATGTTTCGGCTTTTTTGATAACAACGATCATGAAGTTGTTAGCAGCTTAGCCCCGTTCAGACGATACCGTTTTTTTGCGGTACGGTTTTTTTACTGTACGGCGTCAACTGTACTGTGATGTTCACACGGTCCGGCTTTGCTACTTATTGCTGTGCTCTCCTCCTTCTTCCATTGCGCTTCCTTCTTCTTCTTCTTCTTCAGTGGCCCTACAACCCAGGACGGGTCTTGGCCTGCACTAGTAATTGTCGCCAACGGTCCCTATCCAGCGATCGTTTAAATGTCTGTTCCTTTACTAAATTCCTTGAGGGCCATCCATTCCTATCATTTTGTGCTTCCATAACAAATGTTTTTTTTATGGAGTGGGGGAGTTAGCCCCACATCCAAACCCCAACCTGGAGGACCAGGGAATTTTTTCAGGTTTCCTTCCTTAGCCTTTAACAAACCAATGCTGAACTACAAGGCAGCAGTCAATTTTCTATTGGGGTTTTCTCCCCCTAGCCTTTGGATTTCCATTGACCTCCATCTGCAAGGCAGCAGTTTCTATGCTGGTTTTGGTCCACCCCGGGTATTTCATTTCCCCGGTACCACCTATATCTAGGAGGCATCCCCCAATCCGCCACCTGGGGAGGCGCCCGATAGAAGACCAGCAACTCCCACCATTGCGCTTCCAGTTCAGTTTTATTTATTCCAGTCCAGGATTTTTTTTTTATTTGTGTAAGATTTTTTTAAATAAGTTTCTTACTGAATGTTTCTCTTAAATTTTGATCAAAGTACGCAAATTCTGGTTTCAATATTCTACACATTTTTCTCTCATTATTTTTATATTAATCTTAAGTCTTGTCCCACAAGGCGGGTCTCTCATATATTAGAGAAATTAAATTTTCACAATTAATATCTTCCACTTCTGGACACTGGAATTCACTAATAAGAAGATTAATACTGAAGAATATCAATGAAGAAGATCAATGCTGACAATCTGAAGACTGCTTCCAGCGTAATAAGCGTATCGTTTGAACATATCCATTACCTGTACAATACATGTGCCACCGGATACGGATAGTTATTTTGCGGTACAGCTGATTTTAGTGATACAGTTTTCGAAGACAAAACCGAATGTAGAAATCGGCTAGAACAGCTTTTTTACTGGATCCAGTCGAAACAGTATTGTGTGAACATACAATATGAGAAATGTACATGCAAACGAAAGCACTGCAAAATAACATACAGCAAATTTACTGTACCGCACAAAAACTGTATCATGTGAACGGGCCCTTAGTAAACAACTTAGAACGTCAGCAATTCAGTGACAGGTATGGGAGAGAATATTTTTTGAGAACAGCTGATTATCATGATAAATTACGTGATTTGTTCTTATGTGGTAATAATAGTGCTACCTGGCGAATTCCCAAGAGCCTAGCACAAACCGCACCTTCCTAAAATGTTAATTTTTGTTTTGATAAATTGAAATTAGAAAATGTTGTTTTTTTTTCAACAAAGAAATAATTGATAAAACATAAGATGAGCTTTAATTCACCAGACATATGTTTCCTAAAAGACTGCAATGCTCCGACTACACAAGTCTGCAGACAGCGTAAATAACGCCGCGAAGGGCCCACCATTTATATTTGAGAACAGCTGATTGATATATCATGATAAATTACGTGATTTGTTCTTATTCTTATGTGGTAATAAAACTTGGAAGAAATGTATCCAAAATCGCACAATACTTGGCTTTTAAACGTTTATTATTCTGTTGAAAAAAAGTTAATTTAGTTTTTTATAGCTAAAGACATTGTCAATAATGTTTTCAATACTGTTCAATAACTAAAATCCCGATCGATGCTCTCGTTTTTGAGGAGAAGGCCGCGTAAAATGTATCCAAAATCGCACAGTACTTGGCTTTTAAACGTTTATTACTCTGTTAAAAAAAAGTTTATTTAATTTTTTATAGCTAAAGACATTGTCAATAATGTTTTCAATACTGTTCAATAACTAAAATCCCGATCGATGCTCTCGTTTTTGAGGAGAAGGCCGCGAAAAATACCTTTGCGGCCGTGACAGACAGACAGACAGACAGACAGACAGACAGACAGAAAGTGAGATAAGACTATTTTCGGCTTATTTAAAGTATAAAACGTAAAAATAACCAAAAAATATACAATTCTGATAAATGTACAGACAAACAATTTTATTTATATAGATAGATAGATATAACTACAAATGAGATGACAAGACCTAGTGCTACAGGTGGCTCATGTATTGATAATATTGCTACTGACATCCATCTTAGTCGATGGAAAAGCAAAATAATACACACTGTTCTCTCCGATCATTTAGCTGTGAGTCTGACGATAAAACTAGGAAATCCAATAAATAGCAAATCGAATGAGAATATAATTATGACCAGAGTAGTAAATGATAACAGTATATGTATTTTCATGAAATGCCTACAAGAAATAAACTGGATAAGTGTATATGCACTGAAAGATGTAGTTTGCAAAATTAATGAATTTCAAAAACTATTCATGTGGGCTGTAAACCTGGCTTTTCCATTAATCAAAAAGAAAAGATCAACTCTAATTAAATTAAAAAATGGCTGGTACAATTCAGAATTGACTTTGAAAACAAGATGTGAACAACTTTATTACCTGCATAGAAATTCTATAAGTGATGACATAAGATTAGAGTATTATAGGATGAGAAGTTACTACCGGTCTGAAATAAAAAAAGCCAAGCTTAACTATAACAATAAATTTATACAGGATAGTCGAAATAAGACAAAAGCAGCATGGGAAATCATAAATAGGCATGTTACTAAAAATAGTAAATCAATGGAAAATGTAAGCAAAATGTCAATAGATGATATTAATATGTTTTTTCTAAAAAAGTTAAACAGCTTAGCAAAGATATTCCCAAAAGTAATTTCGACCATAATCATTATGTCAAAAAAAATCATAAGCCAAATTCTAATTTCAAATTTGTACATGTTAGGGTGGAAGAAGTTTTTGAAACAATTAATAAATTGAGCAATAGTAGTTGTCTTGATATTCATGGATTAAATTCTTTAATAATAAAACTGGCAGCTCCAAATATATCTGAGGTGTTGACTGTCATATTTAATAAATGCTTAGACTTAGAGATTTTTCCAGATGAATTGAAAAAGGTTAAGGTAATACCTGTATATGAAAAAGGTGACAAAGCAAATATAGACAATTACAGACCTATATGTATAATATACATATTGACCAAAATATTTGAAAAACTTCTTTCTTTGCAATTAACAGCTTATTTTGAACAAAATAATTTGTTTTCAAACAAGCAGTACGGTTTCAGGAGAAATCTTAGCACATGTGACAATGTTTCAAGGCTTGTGAAGGAAGTAATAGAGGATCTGGAGAACCACAAATATGTGCATTTTACAAGTTATGACATGTCCAAAGCATTCGAAACTGTTGAGCACACTACATTATGCCAGAAACTTTCTTATTATGGATTAGATCAGTCGGCTGTTAACTTTATTTTTTCCTATCTCTCAAATAGAGTGCAATTTGTTTTCAGGAATGGGGAATATTCGAGAGGTGAAATAGTTAAGTTTGGTGTACCACAAGGCTCCATTCTTGGACCACTATTGTTCATCATATAAATAAATGATTTGCCAAATTTGATCAATGTTTGTAACAGAGGTGGCACTTCCTATTTGTATGCAGACGATTTAGGACTGAAGGTGGGTAGTAAAAGAAAGGGAAATCTACATGCAATGATTTCTGAAAATAACTCGACAATAAAAGATTGGTGTGCAGCGAATAACCTTAGTCTAAACACTACTAAAACAATAGATATGAGATTTAGTTTTGACAGGAAAATAATGGCTGTAACTTCAATGAAATTCCTAGGTATGACAATTGATACAAATTTAACATGGAAATGCCATATTACCTACATCTCCAAAAAAATCAATAAAGGTATCTTCCTTCTGCGGAGACTCAATGAAATTGTAGACTCATCCGTACTAATAAATGTATATTTTTCTTATATCCATAGCCATCTCGTATATGGCATCCACCTATGGGGGAACTGTTCACAGTCAATAGTTCTGTTCAGGTTACAAAAAAAATCACTACGCATTTTATGCCATAAACCGCCTCTCACACCATGTAGGGAATTATTTATAAGCATGGGTTTCTTAACATTGCCATCCTTGTATATATTGACATGCTTGATTTACATGAAAAAAAAACATTCATGAATATGAGGTGAATTCTGATGTGCATCACTATGAAACAAGGAATAAAGGTGATGTGAGAGTTGGATACTGCCAGTACAAAGGTTCACAGCAGAACTGGCATTATATGTCTGTCAAACTATTTAATGCTCTTCCTGGAACTGTACGGGCTATGGAGACCACTAAATATGAGAAATATTTGAAGGCTTTGCTCATCAGAGAATGTTTATATACTGTTGAAGAATTTTTTACAATTGAATTTTAGTTTTTGTGTTTAAGGTTTTGAAACTATCAGTATTCTAGATTTATATGTAGGCTAGGACATTGACGTTGTTGTGACATTTTCCATGTTTTTATGGCAATAAACGATTTGAATAGAAAAATAAATTAACCTTACAGGGCACATGTTTCTTAGATAATAAAAAGTTCTAACAGCTGATATCAGATATTTGTTAATAGAACACTAACATGTTCATTCCAATTACAATATTCTTATCAATATAAATGCCTAAATATTCAATTTTATCAACTTTTTCGATAAGCATACAATTATGGCTGTTCAGATTATAGAGGATTCCGATATCAGACATTAAACAAATATTACATTTATAATACAAAGCTTTTATATCAAAAATTTTATCCTTCAAAGAAAAATGAATGAATTTAGTTTTGCTGCTAAGAGATAATTTATTGAAGGAAAACCATATTCTTAATAAATCAAGATCATACTGAATATCCCTTTCCAATTCCAAAGCAGATTGAGAATTGTAACATAACGCCGTGTCATCAGCAAAACTAGTAAGTGATCCTCTAAAAGGTCCACAACTGAGACTATTTATAAATATTAAGAAAAGAATAGGTCGAAGGACCGATCCTTGCAGAACATCACAAGTGTTTGGCTCAAAAGAACTAAATACATCATAATGTTACGGGTTCTAATAGCTAAAATAAGGCTGGCAACACTAAAGTTCACACTTGCACTTTATTTACACAAATAGGTCTATTTATACAAATTAATTGTAAGTTCAATTAATTAAATAAAAACAGATCATCAAATCACAAGCTAATACTTATTTTCAGTAATTATTTACAAGAATTAATAAATAAGTAATTACAGGCTGATCAATAATTAAAGAAACAACAGTCCAATAAACTTTACAATAATGTAGAAAGAAATTATAAAAAGAGCAACTAACAAAAACACAGTCCAATTCGTTATTTGACAGTCCCAAATACTCACTTAGCACAACGTCTTTAAACTATTAGTAAGTTGCACAAACAGTAACACTTGTCTCTGCACTTGAAACTGGAATTGGGCACTGTTTACTCAACGGCACGAGATCTGTAGCACAATATGACACGCGAGCTTTTGTAAAACTAACTAGCTTGTTCACATGGACTTCCTTAGATAGCTGTTGAAGTTGTATAATTCCAAGAATTGGAGGTCACCAGACGCTTCGAGAAGGCCACGGAACATGATCTTGATTGTTCAAGAAGTCTGAAGAAATCTCGAGAAATTCTATTGAGTGAGAGAGTTGCACACGTGAAGAATAAGAGTGACAAAGACATGTGAAGAGCAAGAGAATGAAGATCGGATGTCAGTCACGTCTGACCATGAAAACAATAGAACAATCTACGTAGAACAAGTGCGTAAAGAACTGCTCCATTCGCTTTTGTAACAATAATTAATTCTAACACATTGAACTCTGTTATCTAAATAACTTCTAAAAAATCTCCAAGAAAATCCCCTAAGGCTTGTCTCACACTGGATCCGCTCAGTTCAGTCCGCTCATCTTAGTACACGTCTTTCAGCTCAATTCCGGCTGTTTTCTCACACACTGCATAAGTCTGTACAGAAGTTCAATAACGCATCTTCTGTGGATTTCCCTTACAGAAAATCAAATTGCTTATCAGGGATAAACCATTGAGTTTTAAGAAATCCACACTTCATTTTTAATTGCCTTTTCAAAAATGTTAGGATAAACACTGAGCAATGATATTAGTCTTTATTTATTCAAATCACTAACGACACCCATTTTTAAATACTGATGGGTCTATATCTATGAAAAATTACATCATGGAAAAGCTTTGAATTATGTTTCTGTGACCAAGTAATAATATTGTAAATAAGTATTTCGTCCTTCTCACAATTACAAGAGATAATATAGGAAATTTCCATAATAATGGAAAATTCCAGTAACTGATTTCGTAGTACGTAAGTGCGCCCGCGCACTAGGCAGCAAAAATGTTGAGCAGCCCGTTTCAATTCTGCCAGCTTCAGCAGCCAACCTTGAGTCGCGATGGATGTGTCAATTTGCTGACACAGTCAGCTGGCTGCCTGTGCAGATCGTCGTGTTCTGGTGGCTGCTTTGAGTGCGCGGGCTACAGCCATTGGCGTAGCGATGTGGTGGGGGGGGGGGGGGGGGGGGTTACGGGTTACAACCCCTCTTGAGCCTGTAAACCCAAAAACCAATAGGGAGGCATCAATAGTAATACGATAATTCGGTTACTGGAGGTAAAAAAGTTTTCGTACGTGAATTGTTACAGCTAGAAAAAATACTTTAATATTTTAAATACTTTAATTAATTAAAATAAAATTAATCAATGCTCCAGATGATATGGGGAGAACAAGGCAAGCTTTCTTGGACTTCAACGTCAAGGGGCCACATTATTTTACAAATTTAAGCAAGTGACAAAAAAAAAATAAGGGGCCCTAAATTGTCCCCCAGGGCCCCTTTTTTCTCCAGTTTAGACCTCTAGAAGCTTAACAGACCCTAGAGGCCGCGGGCCCGGTTTTATTGCCAGTACAGTCATGTCAAGTAGAGATTCAAGTAGACTGCATATGGAAAATTTCAAATTAAGACCTTTATAAACAAGGGTCCCCTAATTGCATCGGCTTTGGGCCATCAAAGGCCCCACGATGCAGGTGGGTCCCAGTATTTTCGGAGCCCCCAAACATGGGTTTGAAGGTCCCCCAGATTACTTGAATGAAGTTGACACAGTAGGCTTGGAAGGAGAAAAGGTCTCTTTTTTGCTGACGGGCTTCAAATGCTCATTTGTTACTGTTCAGATCTGACACCCCATAGAGTTTATTATGATCGTGAAATTTGTCAGACCATGAATCAATCAACAAATAATATTAGGGAAGAGTTGATAACCACAAAAAAAGCTTAGAATTTTCCAGACCTGGAAAATAATTTTTTTCTTTGGTGGAGAATCCTCAGAATTTCCAATTTTATTGGGGCTCCGTCACTCTATATCTATATGTAAATGTAAAATTTCTATAAGTTAAAGTTTGGAATTGGATGTGTTATTAATTTATTCTCTCTTTGCAAGTTAAATCAAGTTCATTTCAAAGTCATAAATTATGTTTATATTTTTACACATTTTACATATTCCAGTATTAGTTCGATGCGAATTCAAGAGATTAAACAAAAATAGAAGAGAAGTTTATTGCTCTCTCTGGAGCCACTCATTGCCCTTTTCCCTAGCTTCCACAACTTTTCCAAGGAATGGTTTTCAGTTAGCCTACACTCGAATTTTATATTTAAATTAAAAAAAAACAATTCAGATTAGTTACACAGATTCTCTTGGGTACAGTAGGCAACTAGGCTCAGCTGGAATACATAATCAATATTAGTTGAGAAATCGACTCATTAATAATTAAACTATTTAATTAAGAAATTAATTAATAATTTTCAATTATTGAAAATTTGTGTTTAGGGTGAAGGTGTAAGGGAGCCTCCTGCCTAGTGTGCGGGCGCTCTCTTTAAGTGCCAATAGAACAATGCAGTCCAATAATTGTACCTCAATTGTTCACTCACATAACATGTATAACATCAACTAATTAAACAATATATTACGCCGACGATTGAATTATTATCTAAGCACAAAATTAATCAATCTCGTTCCCAATGAACTGATTTATCAAATTAAGGTGGACCAAAGATGGGGAGACATATAAATGTTCACTATTATAATATTTTTTTATCATGATTATTATATTATAACAGAATTTATTAATTTCGAATTCCTTTAGGTGCTATTAGTTTATACTGAAGACTTCCGCAATGGCGGATATTGACAACAGTATTCAACAGCTGATGGAAATCGATGAATGCTACTGTACAAAAATATCAGTCACCACCGGGAATCGAACCGGCAATTGGGAGGTCCGTGGTTCGATTCCCGGTGGTGACTGATATTTTTGTACAGTAGCATTCATCGATTTCCATCAGCTGTTGAATACTGTTGTCAATATCCGCCATTGCGGAAGTCTTCAGTATAAACTAATAGCACCTAAAGGAATTCGAAATTAATAAATTCTGTTTAAGTAAATTTGTCAGTTTGTTCAATTGTCAGTAACTCCGAACTTTTATTATATTATAATATTTTACTCAACCTTTTGTACTATCAACTCCTAGTTTTTTTTAGAATAACTAATATGAGCTGATGCTCACTCCCAGCGTAGACTACAGGATTTCCTTGCTGGGTAGTCGCCAAGATAATTAATGAATAATAAGACGAAATTGTCACAACCACATTTATTAAAACTTCGAGAAACTAGTTTCGGTTGTTACACCATTATCAATCTCAATCAAACTATTAAGATAATTTTTTCTGTCACTAGAAATAAGATTATATCTTCCTATAATAGCTTAAGTTTATTTGTGAATTGTCATTTTGATTTTAGTCTGGCAAATAAATAGAATTGAATTGTAGCCCACGCACAAGTGAACTAATTCTTATTATTCAGATTGATAATAAGAAGCTTGTTAATAACAAGACAAATATTGACGAGATAGGAATTCCAATAATCGTTTGTTAAGTAACCACTGGAGGCTAAACTCTATTATCCAAATACTGTACAAATGGACAAATAATTTTGATAAGGTTTTATGGTCCATTACGATTACAGTGCCTAATAGTTCCTGCATTCATGTCATGACGTTATCAATCACTCTGTGGTTTGGAAACCACAAAAAACTAAAGCTAAAAATAAGATACAAACTCTTTGACCCTCACCCTCACGACCGATTGGATCGACCAGCAAAAAAGACTGCTCTCTGTTGTAAAACACTTCCTGGAGGTTCGGAACCCACTAAAACTGCAGGTCCCACTAATCAATCATCATTATCCAACTACCGAACATCCATTACCGAACACGCACAGGTCTCAGACCTACGTGGGCTTAATCCTACAAAACAAATTGTATCATCACTTTGTTTGACGCGTACATGTCTCAAACTAATGAGGGTTTCCTTACATTAGCAATGAAAATAAAAACAACGCATCCCTAGCACACAAATTTACTTGCGAGTCCCACCTCAAATAAAAAAAATATTTTTGTTCTATTGATAATTAGAGTTATTTTAATTACGGTAGGGCTAATTAAAGCACGGTAGGGATACTTTCAATTTTTTATTTATATTTTGATCTTTCATTGGTTTACCATGCTTGTACTGTACCTCAAAAAGTTTGAAGGCTAATTCCACCATGTTGATTGTATATTATTGGTATGGCAGTATTTGAAAATTAGGGAGTATCTCACATCGTCTAGATTTCAGATCGTCTAGGTGCTATTTTAAAACGAATCTGGAGTATGTGAGACGGCTGGAAGTATCATGCCCTGATCGTCTCAGATCGTCTCAGGGGCGGATCCAGGATTTTTGTAAGGGGGGGGCGAACCCTAACATTTTTGTAGGGGGGGGGGGATGAAATACCCTGCACAAAAAGGCGGTCCGGGGGACTCGCCCGGAAATGTTTTAAAATTTTAAATGCTAGAAATATCTTTTTAAGGGGGTTATGGAGAACCCCCCCCCCCCACGGGAAGGTGTCTAGGGGATCTCCCTAGGAAAAACATTTAGAGAATGCCTTTACTTTTTTGAAGCACTTAAACTGAAAAAATTGCTGTTAGTTATGTACAAAAATGATTATTGTATTATAGCAAAATTAATTGAAAATTATCATGATCTGACACGTGTTCAGACCTGAAATCTTATTGAAAGTAAGAAATGATAATAATTGTTCTATTCAAGGGGGTAGAGCCAGTAAGAAGGAATATAATATACATATTTTTAATTTCCTCAGTGGTTTTCATCCTTATATGAACTGTTGGTACTATTGATGTCAATGACGATAATGAACTTGCATTTTACACCAGCACTTAACTTTTGTAAGTAGTATCAGACGCGTTTAAGGACCCGAGTCCTATTCTCAGTGAATAGAGAATAGAGACTGCTGTAAAGAGTACACTACATAGAGTATACAGAGCGAAACGGATTAGGCCTATGTATTCTCTGTTTGCTGAAGATGGTACTCGGGTTCTGAAACGCGTGCGCTACTACTCACAAAAATGTAAGTGCGTTTAATGCAGGATTCGTAATGAACATCGATATCTTTTAGGTATATTATTTATGTATTTGGAATTAATAGCAGTCAAGCATAAAATTAAGTATATTTTAAAATAATCAACACGAAACACCAGGAGGCCACGTTAAAGTAAATTTCATCTAGCTCTCGTATCATTGTCAATGGGTGATCCGGACCTTTCTTGTTTTAGTAAGAAAATTAGAGTCAGCTTACTTGAAACTATTCCCATTCCCTTAAGTTGATAATTTATCTTTCCTGAGTTTGGCTACCGTACAAATAGGGCATCGTAATTAAAAATTTCCCTTGCAACGGGTTTTGGGATACCCATGTAACTTTTTTAAAAATGAAACAATTCCCCTGAAACCACATTTTGAGCGATTCTAGATATAAATTCATCTATTTTGAAAATTCAACCCAAGTTATGTGTCAAAGTAAATTTCATCAAGCTCTTGCGTTATTGTCAAAGTGTGATCCGGGCCCTCATTGTTTTAGTAAAACAATTAAATGCAGGTATTTATAATCTGCTCTTTTTGATCCCTCACCTTTTCTGATTCTGGTACTGTACATACTATACTTGAAAATTCTTTTAAAAGGAGAGTTTGGGGTTGCTCTATAGGCTATTATTAACTTTTTAAGTATCATTTTATTGAAGTCGGTTTCTTTCTTGTTAAAAAAATAATCCATCTAATACCACACTTTTATCGATTTCATACATCTTCTTTTGACAAATTTTGTCTCTAAAGGCTTCTTAAAATTGAAAATTTATTTTGTCTGGAAAGGATCTATCCACCTGATTCCCTTATAGCTACGCCACTGTGATGTTACATGAACAATGAATACATGAAAATTAATCGATTTTTAAAACGTGTTTAACATTGCAAAAAGAATTAAACCATTAGTACTCATTATACACTTACAGTTAGTTATACATAGACACTACATCAAACAACCTACAACTATGCATAGTGAATCATTCAAATTAAAGTGATGTTGATATTCAAAGCTTAAATTTTCTTCTAATAAACCATGAAAAATTGCGGATAAATTTTGCGCCCCGCCCCCCCTCTCGCATTATATTCCCCTAGTCCGAGCATATTTAATCCAGCCCTGGCGAGGGGTCACCAAATGAAGAAATAGCCTAAACAACCATGTCTATTTTTTTAAATAAATATGGCTAATGACAATATTATTTTACAATAGTCTTAGACTATTAATTTTGGATATCTACAATATCACCAATACAAATTAGATTATTATAAAAGGATGTTAAAGAAAAATAACAATTTCTAATCAGTTGGATTACTTAATAGGTGTATAAAGTATGTAAAGGTGTCTCCTTTTTCACTAGCATTAACCATAAAATATATTTTCACACTACCTCAAGGGGGGGGCGCGCGCCCCCCGCGCCCCCCTGCTGGATCCGCCCTTGGATCGTCTAGTATTCACATCGACTAGCGTCTCACTTCCTCTATATTTCATATCGACTAGGTTCCATAGCAGCCAGGCCGGTACAGTCAGCTACCGACTAAAATAGAGCCCGCCAGCTGTAATCACACGTTCTAATTATTCCATATCATTCCATATCACAATGCCATTTCACTATCTGAATTCCAACGAAAAAAAATAATTTTGGTACACTAGACAAATGGTATTACGTGATCCCAACAATGCAAAAAACATCAATTTGAAGCAGTCGTTCAGCTTTTAAAATGTTTCAAAAATTTTGAAATGTGAACTGAAAAAAAACTCTAATAGAGAATTTTTCCCATTTTCATGGAAAGTTTTAAAAGTGGGAAAGTTGTAGATAGAGATCTTATCTTGAGTTTATATTTCAAACTTTCATCTATATAAGGTGAACCTTCTTCTCTTTGAATTAGGAGCAGAGTTTACAAGTTGGATAAATAAAACTAAGCACTTAGTTCCTTTCAAGTTGTTTAACGATTTAGTTTTTCTTCTACAGTTATTCACTGTTATTCTTTCAATGTTATTAATTGCTATAGTGCTATATTTACAAAGTTTCATTTTGATGTACAGTAGGCCTATACAACGTTTTCAATATAGGCCTACAGCAATATTTAGCTTAATTTATAACAGAAATATACAATGCCGTGGATAATTACTATCCTATAGCCTACACTGGATAAATATACTGCAAATACTTTCAATAAGAATAACTATTTATGTTATAATAACTTACAATTAAGGGAAAGGCTCCGTTGAGCCTGCCTTTGGTTAGAGTCAGTTAGAGACATTATATTCTATATCATATGTCAGAATTGAATTACGTTGATTTCAGCTCTAACTGAAAATCATAAATTCAAATCGATTTTTCAAATACGAGTAGCTTTGGATAAACTCTACATAAAGAAATATTTCTTATTGATTTCATAATTCCTAATTCATGCTCTTTATTTTTTATTAATCTATCCATATTGCAGGAATATTTGTCTATTAAGTCTCATTTTTAATTATTTTTGAACATGCAGGGTTTTCTTCTCAAAAAATTTCACGAATTATGGAAGCTGTACGTACATAAATCATTTGATTTCAAAATCAATAGACATTGGAAATTATGTTTTTTACTATCATTGCCATAATGAATATCTATATCATGTCTTAACAGGAAAATGTCGCAAATTTTGTCCAGTTTTTTTTTTATGCACATGTACTCAATTTTTGTGAAATTCAAATTCGAGTTATGGAGTTCGCTGTATCCACTGCAATCAATAGGAGAGGGTTTGGGGGGGAAAGTTTTGGGAAATGAACTCTCAAAAACTGATTTTTAGCAGTTTTTTGCGGAGGATAGTATCCACAAAAGTTTAAAGCTTGTGCGTGTGTAATGTGATTGATGTTGATGAAAGATGAGAGAACCTACAGTCTCAGCTACAAAGGTAAATAAATGGCTGTAAACAATATCAGAGCAGCTGGAAAAGTTGAAAACAGTCAAACGGTCACCGTTTTAACCGCTGTCACGAGTATTACGTGACTTATCTTCTATTGCTAGGAAGACCCAACGATTTCTATACATAAATATTTATGTAGCCCCATAGAAATCGTTGAGTAGAACACGTTAGCAATCATAGAACCATCCACTACTCAAAAATAAGTTCTTGATATGAGTCGGTAGTGTTTTCAAGTGAATTTATTTCATTTACCATTCAAGGAATTTTGAGTGGACCGGACCCCCGGAATGGAGAAGTCTCGGTACACAGGCTAGACAAGTAGGACAAGGATTCATGATGAATCATTCTGTACAAGCAAGCACAAGTTCCCTATCTTCTTTGTCTAAATCCAAAAAATATTGTAGGCTACATGTTTTTCTGGATTGTACAGCGATGTGCAATGATGAAAAATTATTATAGAAGCACAATAGCCTATAATTAGCTCATAATTATTATGTCTGAATTTAAGCCAGTATGATTTTTTACCAAGAGTTTTGGTGAATTTTTTAATAAATGAAATGTTTGTAGAATCCTGTTTCTGCTAGATTGTGTTCATATGAAGGAAGACTCGAAATGAAAACCCTCAAATCGAATTCAACATATTGAGTAGGTATTTGAATAAAGTATGTATTTAATGAAAAATCGTAACTTTTTATTTCTCCTGTGTTATTGATGAATTGGTAGCCCTTCTACAGTTTCACTCTGATACAGCGTCAATAATATTGACAATAAATGATGTTATAACTAAGTCATACTGTATTTGTTTTACGGAATCACAGTGAGCTCTATATATAACTTTCATTGAACTGAATATTGAGACCATGGAAAATTGACAGTTGATAAGGCCCCCACCGACCCCGTTGCGCAAAGGTAACGAACAAGTAAAAAGGAACAAACTGTTTTGATAACTTTTTTATGAGTTTGTGATACAGTATTTCAGTGGATCTCAATGATAGAAAAAATGAAGGATGTAGTTTTATTCAAGTGAATCAAAAACCTAGGTAGCAAGAGTAAAATCCTATTACATTAAGTGAGCAATTTCTGTATCTGTATACCGTATTTCTATCAAAAATTTAAGATTAGCACAACACTTGTGAGTCAGAAATGATTTCAAATGCAAAATGAAATTGGTTTTGTCCAATGTTTTTCTATGAAACATCTGAAACACAGCCTCCCTGAGCGGAGCTCGGTTCATTTCTTCCATTTAATAATGATGTTATTCTATGGTGGAAATTTTCCATATATAATGTGATTAAGTTATAATAATACAGTACTAGAAATATTTTTCTGCCACTCTAGAATGTCTTTTTTATTGGGTGAAAGGTTGAAACACATACATTTCACAGCTAATAAAGAGAACTTCCTCAATTTCGAGTATTTTAGATAAATGGGCTAGTGTGTGGCCACGAATCTGGAATCTGAATTTCTTCCTTTTTTGCGCGATTTAGGTTCGGGTGGAGAGGATGAGTCATACATAAAGTTTGTAGAATTATTTATATAAAAATGGCTAGTCTCGATACGGCAATATTTGTTTAGTGTCGCCGGGCTGTCGCGTCGGTAATTGCTTATTTCCTGTCTAGTTCATCCCCTCTCTCTCAAATACTGTTTTTCAATCTCATACCAAAATTTAGCATCAGTTACTGCTGCTAGTACAGCAATAAGGCTGTGCAGGCAATTGTGAGTCTGTGAATTATTGGCAAAAATATTTTCCCCACCAATCCAAGAAATGTCGAAATGGGCTATTGTAATTTATTTTGAATCTTTATGTAAGTATAAGAATGTTTCATATCAATTCAAGGGTAGCCCTAACCAATTTGAGCAAGAAAGGTTCCAGGATGGGGGGGGGGGGATAAAATTGCGTTTATCTACTGGAAGAGACATAAGGGCGAAGCTGGTCTCCCCAGATCCCGATCCCTTTCCCCTAGGCGATGGACAGTTTCCAAGTTATCAAATCGAGTTTAAAACCGATTAAAACCAGTTGAAATTTATTTCAAATTGGTTATCGATTTAAAAAAATCAACACTTCCCTGCTCACGACTGTTTTCCCTGATGATTGGAAATTCTCAATTGTTATCCCCTTGAACGAAGTTCCTAATCCTATTTCTCTTTCTGATTATAGGTCTATTAGTATCTCCTAGTGCTTACCAAAGTTTTAGAAATTCTTGTTCATGACCAGATGAGTAAGTTCATTGCTAGATAAGGTTTGATCAGTGACTTTCAGTCTGGTTTTAGAGAGGGACTTAGTACCCTTCTGAGAGTCACTGATGATATTCGTAGGGCATTGGATGGGTAAGAGTTGAATCTGATCATTCTAGTTGACCTCAGTAAAGCCTATGACTACATTTTTCACCCCATTCTATTTTATAGATTAGTAAATATGAGCGTCTCTCATTTCACTATCCCTCCACGGTCCCGATCCCTACCTCCTTGGCGATGACTCAAGCACAGTTTTCACAGTTATCAAGCACTATTAACTTTAACCCGTGAAATGAGTTAAAATAGGAGGATTTTAAGTCTAGAAACGATCAAAATGTGGCTATAGATAGGTTACTTTTTCGGAGGGAGGGCCCCTGGACCCCCTTTTGAGCATGAGAGCCACATATTTTTCATCATAATTGTGAAAAGACAGCTTTGAGATATGGGCCTACTGTGAAGGTAGACTATAGAGTTTGTCTGTCACAATTAAGGGCAGGCTTATCGGAACCGTTCACCAAGTTATAGTATTGTGTTCGAATTCACTTCTTTTATCTTTTGTGACATACATTCATATGATAATTTATTACTTTGATAAAAGCATTGTAATTCAACAAGAAACATATTTTTAGAATGAATTTAAGTGGCGAGTCTTGGAATGAAGAATGAAAGATAATATCTGATTGAGGTAGTACCAGTGGCGTAACGTTTTCCAGTTGGGCCCCCCCGCAACCGATTTTCCGGGCCCCTCAAAATCATATAAATATCCCCCTCACCCTTGCCTCCCCCACCCCTCCCTGAAAAACTTGCATAATTATTTTTTGGGCAGTTATAATTATGTAAGAACTAAACACCTTTTTATAAATTAAATTTTAAAATTCAATCATGTTTCAAGGGGGGCAAGTCTAATGATTTGGGCTGTAGCGTGCGGGCTTCTGAAAGATGGAAATAGTTGAGAGTTGATTATATGATAAATAATTAATCTTGAAACCTAGAAACCTTGAAATTGATGTCTTCCATAGGATCCACATTCACATCCTCCTTGTTAGCACCTTCGCTCCTTTTCCCAGAAAATGTGTTCTCTCAGAATTCACCTCATTTGCAGACACGGACACAGGTTCAATTTTTAATAAAAAGGCATTTTATCTAAATTACCGCGAAATCATTAAGTCAGGAAAAAAGAAAAAAATTAAGAAATTTTTTCTTAAGAGACAGAAGATAGAAAACGTAAACTACTTATACAGTACTTGATCCTATTATAAGAAAAAAATTCATCTGTGTTGGGAGAACTGACAATTGTTCCAAAACTATTATTTATATACTTATACAATAATCACGTAATTTATCCGATATATCAAGGGTATAAATATTCCTTCTGAGCATATTGTTTAAAAATGTACTAGTCGATAAAAGATGGAAATAACTAAAGCATGACCGTACAACATCACAATACCATAAACGCAGCATGTTGAAAAATAGAATAGAAATGAAAAAAAAAAATGGCACTCCAAATAATAAAATTCACGATCACGAACTCAATAATGAATAAACATACGGTTTACTCTAGGCCAATTTACCGGACACGTGTATCCAACAGGACGATTCAAAAGAGACTGAATTCAAAATACTGTATGATGAAAAATATTGACTTTAATTTCTACACAACCCCCCACTTTCCATTACTTCGTATATGCTAATATACATTGAGGAATTCGATGGGAAAATAATATTAATTTCCTCTAATATTTGCACTGTGGAGACATAGCCGTCATGATTTATAACAGTCTAGATAAGTTTATTTGAAGAGTGTTTTGTCCTTGGTATGTCTCCATTCCCGAAGTCACAGCATCCTGCTTCTGAATTCCTTCACTATCTGCGAATTATCTGCTATCTGGGAATTAATTGATAAAGTAAACAATAAACATTGGCCTGACAATATTTAGCCAATTCATTCTTTCTTTCTTCCTTCAGTGTTTCAGTTTTATTTGTTTTGGAATTTTTTTTTATTTCAGTCTGGGCACGGGCCATTTCTTGAAAAAATATATTTTCATTCCGGGCCCCCTTATAGCCCGGGCCCCCCCGCGCCGCGGGGTCTGCGGGGGTGTACGTTACGCCACTGGGTAGTACATTATCATTGTTGTTAGTGAGGGGGGAGGGCTAGTTTGTACCCCCCTCACTAGAAATTCCTGGTCACGCTTACGGGCGGTGGGAAAGAGAGGGTGGAGGGGAATTTTCACAAAAAAGGTCAGCAAAAACTCATTCATGACCACCCCCCCTTAAATTTAGAGCTGGGACCACCCTTGTATAAGATAAGAAGTCACTCATCTCAAGTGTTGAGGTAGTGTAGTGATAGCTGCTTCCAGTTCTTTGTCACTTTCAAAATATATCCTGCCAAAAAGTCCTTCAGTTTATATGTGAAGCATGTTTGTCAAAAAGACTTGGTTTTTTCAAATTTCAAAACGGGTATTACTTTCCGGATGCCTAAGTATATTGAACAGCATTTAAAGAAATTTGAAGGACTCCTCTATTAAGCAATTTGACAATACGTTTTAACTCTTTCATTTGATGGAAATAAGATCGTAGAAGCTTTAACACTGATAAACCTATTCATATTTCATGAATGTTTTAGTCATATTGATCATTTAATTTAACCTTTTTCATTGTTTCAAGCTCGATTTATGCAATGAACTTTTAAAAATTCCAAATAAGTAGGTTGTAACTCATGATTTGTGATTTAGGCTACATTGAAATGATGGTGATGTGAATTGGATTGATTAGGAATAAACAGAAGAAACAATTCAGTATACTTGTGATTTATTGAAACAAAGTTAAAAGGAATAGCAGATATTGAAATAACTACACAGTAGTTATTTTCAAACAGTTTGTTTCTCATAATTTTTACAAAAATAATCTATTTTGTTCAGTTTGATCAATTGAGCAATTTATTGATATGCTGTAGTTATATTTTTAAAAGAACTGCCATGAGTATTCCGTCAGGAGGATGGTCTTGGAATAAAATTTTGTGTATTACTAGGCTAATTTATACAAGAAATTTCAAGAACTTCAATAGAGAATTGTTGTTATTGGACCCTATCATCAGAGTTGTTAACAATTCATTAAGAAATCAATCTTCTACCTTGTATTAATTAATTGAGATTGGGACACTTATTATATTGGACCTTATCATTAGAGTTGTAATCAAATCATTGACAAATAATTATTTTGTACAATGACATTTGTAATGTTTCTGTTTTTTTATGTGGCATTCAATTCAATTCAATTCAAATCAATCTATCAGCTTGTTTTATGCTAATTGAGACAGAAGTGATGGGAAATACTGAATCATATCTTATGGCGAAATTGAACGCCACTGTGCTGGGCGTAGCGAGAGGAGTCCACTTTAATTGGAACCGAGCATACTAGAGGAAGTGAGAACTGGACGGTTTGAAAACTAGACGCTCTGCGACAGCGTAACGCAAGAAACTAGAGGGTCTGCAATCTAGACCACCTGACACAGAGAACTAGATGGTTTGAAAACTGGACGCTGTGACATACTAGACACTCTGCGACACTAGACGGTCCGAAATACACCCGAAAATTAACCTCCAGTTGTTCACCTCCATTGATAAAGTGAGTTGGATTTCGAGATATGTAAAGGAGCCATTGAATACATTCAATATACCTGTACAGTTCGTATGAACTTGTAATTGAATAAATAAATACACTTGAGCGGTTGAAGACCACAACCTATAGAAGAATACAATCTATAAAATTATTTTTGGCGGTTGTGTTTGCAGTCATATTGTAAAATTGTTTTTTATTTTGTAGAATATGTAGCCTATACTTATGTTTGAATTATGGATATGAAAGTGAAAGTACAAAATAAAATAGACTGATTGTCTCCTAACCTTTGTTATAACTTTCAACCTGCTCTTTATCATGATACATTCGACTGCACAAACTAAACTATGGAAGGTAGCCTACGCATTTTTAGTTTCCCAGTCAGCACAATTCTGTATATTATACATATTATTTACTTTTGGCCAATATCTATAACATGTGAATGATAGGTCCATGGTAGGTTCATATGTCACAAAAGTTGATGTATAAGAAGCATATATTAAACGTCTTATTGATGTTTCATTCACATCAAAACTACATAAACTAAATATATAAATAATACATACATTGAAGCTGTGGTAAATACATATACTATACATGAAATTCACAAACTATTTATATTAGTGGTGCTTCAATACATATATAATACATAAATTTTATGTAGACAGAATATGTAAATGGTTCATCCATTGAAGCTATAAGATGTATGTATATAGAAGGTCCATTATATGTAAAATATACGAATAATTTATGTTAGTGATTGACCACCACATATAGTATATGTATTAGAAACATCAAATATAGGTCCAATGTAACACTTGTGGATATATGAGAGACATAAATAACATGTCAATAATATGTGAAGACACATGTGTCAGAGATCCATTATATGTAAAATGTACATATAATTTCTATATCATACTACATATAGTACATGTATAAGAAACATCATTCATAATGTTCAAATGTCACTCTTGTGGATGTATAAGTGACACAAATAGTAAATCAATAATGCATGATATAGAATTTATAAAGCACGTATAATATATATCAACTATAGGTCCAAGTATTTCACTAGTGGACTTTCAAATGACATAAATAATACATCAATCATACATAAACAAATCATATTTATTCATACTCATTGTACATATATATGCATCAGATGTATCACTTATCTGTAAAATTTACATATTTCTCATATCAGTACCAATATTTAAAAAATATATAAATTAAACATAAATTGATGACATAGTATACACATACATGAAATATCAATTGTTCTTGAAATTTGCATGCTATTCAAATTTATAGGTGTGTAAAGGACATGTGAATAATATTTGAACACAATATGTAGATGAAACATTCCATTTATTATGCATATAAAATATCATTTTTCTATTTGTTATAAATATCAGTAACAAACAGATTCACTAATATTACATATTATGTCAAACCATCCTCAAACAGTATTGCAGTATTGAAATCCAATATCACAGATCACTAAAACATTTCAATTGAGTTTTCCCTAAATACAAATCCACTACAAATTAATGCTTATAATAAATCATTTTAAATTAATCCAAGTGAATCTCCAAATTACAAAAGAATTAAAACCCTGAATCACAAGAGCCCTTGTGGTCTCCACACATGAATGGGATAAAACAAGTAAATCAAGAAGCAGGAATAACCTGAATACATTAATGAAACAAGTGAAGAAAATATTATATGGGAGAAATTCTAAATGCAGAAAAGGCTGATAGAGATAGGGAACTCCCATTACAGAAATATGTAGATGATCCCAACTGTGTAGTGTTCATGTAAATCGATCTGTAGTAAATTAACTCAATGCATATTTTTGACAAATAGGTTATAAATAAAGTCTGTGGTTTGCCTCTAAAAAGGTATTAGGATTTCAGTTGTGAAACTGAAGGGGCGCACTCAGTGTTTGATCCCTAATAATCTACTTATCTTTTCAAACAATATAATTTTGGTTTAAATTCTTTCTCTTTGAAATGGAGAGCAAAATTACGGTTCAGTCACCTGGACACACAAGGAAGCGCATTTGTCAACCAGAAAAATGGAAACAGAATGTTGAAAAGAAGCAAAGATAGGCATAATCTTTTCACAATGCTTTTTATTTTATCCAGTTGTAAAATCTATTATAATGGTGGATTTTCGTTTTATAGCATAGAAAAATTGTTAAGAGATGCTCTTTCTCTTGAAACTGATTCAAATACATATTAATTTGGCATAATTTTTAATAAATGACCATTGAAAGTGACTACTTTGCTTAGGTTGAAAGTGAGTACCGTACTTAATCTCTAAATTTGCCATGTCTGTAGAATCTGAATAGTTGTCTCAAATAGTTTTGTTGAAATGATTGATTTTGTGGGCATGGCAATAAATTGCAATATGTTTGATTCATGATCTATTTAAATTTCAATGGCTCCATTAGACTGATTGATTGGAAATTAATCTCCTGAGCAATAACATAAATACTGAAATGCTTCTATTTACTATACTCATTATTCAAAATTATATTCTATTTCTGTGAAAAAATAATTTTTTATTGTGTTTATTTCCATGAACTGATGCAGCATCATTATTTTCAGATATTCAGCCAAACAGTTACCAGAATATCCAAATTGTAACCACAGAACGACTATGCAGTGCCAGTTATGATGTTATGATGCAAATTTAGTTAATTAATGTCCACCCAAGTAGCAAAAAAATATTTTGTAAATATTATTATAATATTGTTCAATATTATAAGAAATATTGAAAAGGAAATATGTTTTAAATATTTTTTTTAATATTTGTACAATATAAAAAAATATTTTTTCTAAAATATTGTTTTTTTACAAAGTTGAATATGTTTTAAATATGTAAAACATATTGACAAAACAATATTTGAAGAAAAATGTTGCATCGCCAAGAATGTGGTCAAAAGATGTACTGAAATGAAGTTACTGTTTTAGAATTTCACCTTTAATAGCTTGTTTAGCAAGGATAAAAATTAATTGAAATGCAAATTAAATTAGTTCAGCAATTTTCCGGTGCATACTAAAAGTATCTGAAGAAGCAAGTAAATGCATTATAATTATAAATGCTTACTTGACTCGACTTGAAGACAAAGAAGACGCCATAGCTAGCTATCGAATTACATCAGTTGTGGACGTTGTGGGTGTGGTTATAAACTGAAACAGTGCATCGCCTCATTCGCCTGTTCATATTGGCGATAGTTTTGATTTTTGAATTGGAGAGGAGAATAAGGTAAGTATTCTCTGTTTTACATTTGCACAAATAATAAATAAAACTAAAGATAATTATTGTTGTGGTTATCCATTTTTCATGAACTGCAGTAGAACTATTCGTATGTATTATCTTGCTGTGCAGAACTGACCTTTTTGAGTCGCGGCGGACGCGTTTCGAACTCTGTTGTTCTTCTTCGGCGCTTGGTTGCAGACTGAGACCGAAGAAGAACAACAGAGCTCGAAACGCGTCCGCCGCGACTCAAAAAGGTCAGTTCTGCACAGCAAGATAATACATACGAATACTAAAGATAATTTATTTTTTAATTCTATGTTTTCACAATTAACACAGTGCCAAAGCCAAAGGAAGTAGTTCTGGAGTTAAGGTTAGGGGTTCACTTATTGCCTTATACTTGCATATTACTAGCCTATTACTAACTTATTAATTACTAAATTGTCTATTTTTCCACTAATTAGTCTGTATTAGGGCCTAATTATCAAATTTTCGTTTATATTTACATAATTCAATTTATGATAAAATTCTAATATTTTCAACTGTATTTTGTATTGCAGCCAGTGCCCAGAAAGTACAAGTGAAGGCAAAACCCCAAATTAGTGCCGGTTTGCCGAAACAACGAATCTGTTCAAATCATCAACATGAGACTTGGAAGCAAAAATCATTTTTTGGAATTAGATTTTTGTTTTATCTTATGTATTAATGAAGCTAGTTACTGATTCCTGGATTTCTTTAAAAAATGAAAATGTTTCTTAGGTTAGGTTAGTTTAGAACAAGCACTTTTGTGGTACTTGTGTATTAACGCCACCGCAGTTACAGTTAATCGATTATTTTTACCATTTAACGTTATTTAGTACTCACTTTCAAATGATCATTTTTTCATTCTTAAAAAGTGATAATAAACTTTGAATCTACTTTTTGGTGGCTATAATGAACTTGAAACTGTGTTATTATTTTTGAGAATGATATTTTTTGTATAATCTCACAGTCTTTTAAATTATAAGTATAAAACATAATCAGTTATTTTGTTTTTCAAACTCTTATTTGTGAGTGTATATTATTATCTGAATGTTTGTATATTTTGAATATATTGCAGATTTTTCTCTGAATTCTTCATCTACTTTTCCTCTTAATCTTGAATTTTTTTTTGTTATTTCAAAACAGCTGATATGAAGTAGCAAGTGTGACATGGGGAGCAGCTTCTAGTATAGTACTAAAAGTTAGAAGTTTCTAGAAGTTACTAAAAAGTCACATTGAATCCCCATGTGGCGTAGCCCTAAGGGCCATTGTGAATTATGCAGTGCCAAAATGTTTTGAAACAAACTTTATTCATCAATGAATATTTATCAAATATTTTTAAAATATTTGATTTATAAAATTATTTATTTGATATTTTTAAAACAATGTTTAAAAATATTTTTAAAACTTTTGGTTAATATTGATTTAATGTTTATAAATAAATATTCAATCAATATAAAAAACAACTTTAAAAGATATTTACAAAATACTTCCACAATATTGTTTTAATATTTTACAATATTTGGTAAATATTTATTGATAAATAAAGTTTGTTTCAAAACAATATTTATAAAATGTTGAAACAATGGTTTTCAATATTGTAAATACATTGTACCAACATTTTGTACAATATTGCTTAAACATTTTTTTGCTACTTGGGCAATTATCAACATTAGTTTTAAGCTTGTAAATAAGTGTTTCCTTATTGACTAAGTGGAGTGGAGTTGGTTGCCCCTTTGGTTTTATTAAAAATCCGGGTACCGGCCTGCCGGAACCATTCCCGCACCCTCGTTTCAAAGACCTTGCCAGTAAAGTTTTTCTGTGTAGTGCACAGAACATCTGAAACAAAAAGTACAATATTGAGTTGAATGAATAAATAAAATAAATAAGCGTATGGCTTTTAATGGTGGGGAGACCCTTACAGGTAGTTCCACCTCGCCGTTTGAGCCATGTTACGGGGAATATGGTGGACCTACTATTTTAGGTGGGTTCCGAACCACCGGGTAAGTGATAATAAAGCTTGTAACATCAAGTCATTGAAGCACGGTCACCCATCCAAGCGCAGTCTTGAGCGGTCGTGACTGAACATCACGACCACTTGAACACCATGCTCACCGCATGACCAATCACGACCCTGAATGAATGACTAAATTAAATAAATCGTATTTTACTAATTGGTATGATTATCTTGCTCAAATATAAGCATAAAAAATACTGTAAATATATTAGATTTTCATTTACCTTCTTGGAAATTTGAATCGGTATATCATTTATTTGTATGAGAAAATTGATGAGCACAACTAGTTGTTGTACAACGGAATTGAAAGTTAATTGTAAGAACAGTAAAAGACACATATCTTCGAGGCTTACCCTATTATGAGGTTCTTATATGGAGAACTACATTTAAGAAAACTTTTCTGAGTAAATATTCGCTTTTAAAATATAACTTACAATAGGCTTGATATTAAATATGGTGGATGATAGCATGATAATAATTTCCAACACAAATAAACAAACATACCTTCTAAATGTTTTATGATAGAGAGATCCTTGAAACCACTCTCACACAAGTAACTAGTGACAAATAGCATCAGAAACAGCATAGAATTCCAGAAAAGCATTGGATAATCGGATTTATAACCGATCCAAAATTCTATTGATTATTTAAAAATGACTTTAAAAAAGATTACTCTTTAAAAACATCTCTCATGGAACTGTCTTCTGTTAAATCGATAAATTTTTCCAGAAGTTCCAACTCATTTGGTGATTTTGCAAAAAGATTTCTAATTCAGTCAAGTTTGGAATAATCTTTGAAGAAATATTTATTTAAACTTTCTCGAAGAGCTTCAAAGTACAGAATTATATCAACAAAAACATCTGGCTTTATAAACCCCTGCTTTATAGTATCGTGATGCTTATTTTGATAATTATTCAATGAAAGTTAAATATAAAGTAGGCTACTTTACCTTGTATTTTCTGGAGTTCTAATCCATGTCCAAGAATCTCATGTCTACGCATTGACTCAACTTCCACAGTTGAAGTTCCTAGAACAAACATATACGAGCATATGAGCATGTATTTGAGCATAGCCTGTAAAGAAGCAGTAGCTTATAATACATTATTAATCTAATATTAAAACTGACACTGTATTTCACTTCTACATATTGTTTTACTCACTTATATTGGAGATGCTTGAGGGATGAATTTCACTTCTGAAAAGAAGTTTCGTCAGGCTGACGAAGCTTCTTTTCAGAAGTGAAATGCATCCATCAAGCATCTCCAATATATAAGTGAGTAAAACAATATATAAAAGTGAAATACAGTTTCAGTTTTAATATTAGATTGCTCATTAAGAATTTCGTCATGGAAAACATCACAGAATAAATTATTGTTGATCGTTGATTTTCAGAGCAACAATTATCACTGTATAAAAATGTATCATTATAGCGATTATGATAACAACATAAAAAACATTATAACAATGTATCAATGTAGAAATCAAATAAAATGAATAGTGCATAGGCCTTCCAGCAAAATTGTATCAGTTAATTACTTTTATATTTCATGCCTAAGTCAAAAATCAATAGGGACCTCTTTTGGACTACTAGGAAGCTATATACAAGGTTTCAAGAGTCTAGAATCTTCCTTTAAAGAGCTTTTTCACAGACGGAAGGGCAACAGCACGATTTCAATAACGCCATGTCACATCCTTGATAATGACATAGTGTATTAAAGGCTAACAAATCAATTTCAAAAAGCAATAAATTAATGCCTATTTAACACAAATCATTACTGGGAACTAGATTCTTTGACAACTCAGCGCAAATCGCAAATAATTTTATGATGAAAGAAGTATAGCATTTTAAAATAATTTTATGGGTTTCCTAATAACATTTATATAAAATTTGAAACTATCATTCATATCAGTTTTATTTACTGCTTTATTATTACCATTTACTTGTTGGTTGTTGGCCATTCGCGATCTAGTAGGAAGGGGTAAATCCTCCTCGCTTTCGCTATCGGAAAATATTCGGACTCTTTTCTTTCTGTGCTCCTTTCCTTTCTCATTTTCTGAAGAAGAGGCTAAATCGGAGGTGACTTGCGCCCTCCGCTCCTTTTCTAGAGCTTCCTCAAATGTGTCTGAAAATAATAGAATCAAATGATTGCAGAAAATATAACTATTGAACATTTACAATTCAAGTAGCAATAAGAGAAATGAAGATTCTTTATAATCAGCATTTCCTTGAAATTGTTATGTATATACAGTACTACCAAATGTAGTTCTATAGAACCTATACTAAGAGGTCTAATTATTAAATTTATGAATCATTTTTATCTCTCTTCATATATATATATATATATATATATATATATATATATATACGTATACGGACACGCCAATTCTGACCCTTTTCGTATGGAAACGTGCCAATTCTGACCTTTGCCCATACAATTCTGACCCTCACAAACAATTCTGACCCTTTCATACAGAAACGTGCCAATTCTGACCTTTGCCCTTTTAATAAATGTTTATATAATTAAGTTATATTAACGTGACAATTCGGACTGTCGTGTCAATGTGGACGTTCTGTTGACAGTCCAAATTGAATGCAGACCGTCCAGATTGACATATTGACATAATTACAATAAACCGATACAATGGAGTATCCAAGGACCTGGAATATAGTACTGTACCTACAAATCATCAAATTATAAATAAAAATTATTGATTCTATTTATATTTTATCTCAAATTATTCAAAATATATCTCAAATTAATATTAATTTAATAATTAATAATATCAGAATATAATAATATTATTATTATTATCATCATTAAAATAGTAATTTTTCTAGATATTAAAGTTATGACAATCAATAATAATATCTTTTTTATAATATTAATTTATATTTTTCATTTATTTTTATAAATATGATCCCTTACATAATAATTAGTAAAGTAAATTTGTATTTTAATCATATTAATTTGTTTTTTGTTATTTTTTTATTTTTTTTTTTATGAATACAGTCCATAAATAATACAGTACCTTTGACTATTAATCTTCTCTAGACGTTTCATGCTTATGGGCTGGTTGTAGTGTCAGCCAAGATTGCGGGAGCAAGTAGTTGAAGTAAACTGCCGATAGGTGCGTTGTACTGCCAGTTGCGCTCTCTCTCGCACACTCCCCCC